>JAQGDQ010000495.1:0-164275 GCA_030141605.1 Tubiluchus corallicola | reverse complement strand
CATAGTATAATTTCGTTTTTATAGGAAGAAATGCGCAGCGCTTACGTCTGTGAGTTACCGATTTTGCCATTAATTGCATGCACAGTTTAGTTCAATGTATGACCTTGCAAGCTAGATAAAAATGAGTATTAACTTTAAAAAATACAAATTAATTAGGCCGATCATATGACGCTGCTTTAATGATCGCAAATGTAAAATGGCCTACTTGAACAGAGGTGACAATTCCACACTGTCTTTGTCTACATTTCTTTGGCCATTTTGCGATGTTAATTGACTGACAAATATACGTATTTACAGACCTATAAGGCTACATATATGTATATTGTATAAGCAAAAATTATAGACAGCGTTACACAGTTTTCAAGGTGGAAACTTCTCGAAATGCAAACCAGCACTAACTTGTAGTTGTTTGTCTTGGTGGAGGTAACAAAAATGAAGGACCGTATCTTGTAGCCAAGTCTCCCTCTTTCTAATGAACAATGTATATACTCCATCGGTGACCTTCAAGAATGCTTTTTGTATGTGGTATTCAGTCAAGTTTTTGGGAAACAAGAACCAGGCGAAAAATATTCCAGTCCAGGAATATGCATCGATATGCATCTTCCTTATTCCCTACCCACTTTTTCCTCAATGTTTCGTAAAAATCCACTACGTGGTTTTTGCATAGTACACACACACACACGCACGCACGCACGCATGCATACAACACACACACACACATATGTATACAGTATATATAACAGACAAAAAACAACCAAACAAATAGAGTTGAGGCATACCTTCCTTGGCAGTAAGAACAATTAAAATAATCATTCCTCGCTGTATCTCTATCTCTAAACTCATTTTTCATGTGTGCCACTTTTTACAATTTTTCCATTTGTGTCATTGTTTCTTGTGACATTTTTCCTACCGCATTGTGTTATCTTACCATTACACTTTTGCCTGTGATATTTTTACCATTCACCCTTTGGTTGTTGCTTGCACATTGATAAAACCTATAGTTACATTGTATTATTCCATCATTAGGCTTTGCAGTTTTTGAATTATTGCGTTATGGAATCCAAGTTATCTCTTATTAGTTACCGATCATGTGTAATTTACCAACTACATTATTGACAGTAGCATGTAATCAAATAAATCTCATAACGGTTACACAAAGTCTCGAATGTGTAACACCCTAACCTGCACGTAATGTAACATATTTTTGCGTATTAAAAGATATTAATGCTAGGTGACTTATAGGTCTGAAGTACACGTGAAAAACGCACTGTGCGTGCAAGATAAATATCTATACAAATCGATATAAATATTAGCCTTATGTGCATCAGTAATTTTTGCACAGAGTGTTAAGTGCTAGCCTATAATGATACAGCCTGAAAGGTATTTGCCAAGTACCCTCTAGTTCTCTGTAGCCACTACGCAATATCCGTGCACGGCTATAATCTATCCGTGTTTAATTTAAAGTGAAAACTAAAAGAACAAGCACTTTTTCTTGCACGACCACTGTAATGCACAGTGTATGTAATGCATGCATAATTCTGTTTCTATACAATGCTCACAGAAAGCTGACGGTTAAACTTAAGACAGTCTTTGAACACAATCCTAATTATTAATTATAGCCTTGTTTGTAAGTTGCTTAAGTGAGAACAATGAACAACCGCACACTTACGCATGCACACAGCCACAAACACTATTAGCCACTATGATTAGGGGTCAAAGATAAAATAATCCTTATTAATGTTCTGTTGCAGGCAACACTTGCTGTTGGATTGGGAATGTTTATAGGAATTTATTGTGGAAATTTAATTCAAGCCAAACCAATTGAATCTAAGACCACCATGTAAGTGCATGTTGATCAGTGATCGTCAATCTATTCTCTAATAATTTTACATGTACACGCTACACCGTTGTACATGCAATTATGATGTGTTCGTGTTTCATTCTCATTATCTTGCTGAGTACATAATACTTTAAATTTTACTTGAAAATGTGTTCCAGTTTTTATTGTTATTATTAGTCCACAGCTTGACTTTCTTCTGAAAATAAAGCAGCATACGAACAATATCATTGTCAATTATGCTTAGGCAGTTTTATGTTGGAATGTTTGTTCTGCTGAAAATTCTTTATGTAAGTCTCAGTTTTGCATTCGTTCTATATAGACACTAGGGTTGCGTGTAAACGTGAACGTTTAGTTTAGTCCCTCAAAACATTTACTAATTTTTGTAAACGAAAGACGTTTTCCTTCAGCTTACTTCTGAAATGAATAACAGTAATATTTGTCACTATGTGAAGTGTAGTTGCTGCTAGCGTGCTTGTTGCTTCAAGCTACAGTGCTTTCATTGTAATTAATCACTAGGTATCTGAGCTTTCCAACCTATGCAACTTGTGGGGAATTCTTGCATGAATTATTTCATAGGTTCACCATTTTGTGGCATATAACAAGTATTACATAGTTTAAACAAGTGAGAATGTTCCAATGCAGTGCCTGCAGCTAGATAGATAGATCAATGCTAGACCTAAGAGAAAAGCAAAACAAGTTGAAGCACATTCCAGGTAATTACAATAGTGTTTCCCATAGGTGAGATTACTGTAACCTATAGCTAATCAGTCCAACCAGGGTGGTCACAACTATAGCATCTATAGATGCGAGGTGACTAGAGTTCAAGCTAGGTCATATAGATAAAAGTGCATGTAATTAAAATTTCCAAGTTATTTTAATTAATTATGACAGGTGTTGAATATATTTCTTTAATCCAACCGTAAATTATATTTCTTTCCCCCCACGCATACATTAAACTTGATCGTGCAAATGCAATCGTTTCGTTTAGCAAACTTAACAAGCATGACAGCCCTATTATATGCACATACCCAGTGCTGGCAAGTTTGTAGTGTTTACACTTGTACGAAAAGTTAGACACCGGTACCATTTTCCTTATACCCATCAGGTACCCAGGTACCCAATTGTTAAAATTTAATGGCAGTGGAGAAATTAAGGTAATTTATAATGGCCAATTGTAATGCTTGGTTACCAAAAATATTTATCAGAACTGTAGCAACTGTTCAATAGTGCAACTGATTTAAACATGTCTTGCTAATTTTGGTAGTAGTGCTTTCTTCAGTTATGTCATCAGCTGCTGTTTTCAAGCACTTTCTTTCCTGTGCATAGACAAAAATCTATAGATCTGCACAGCAGCGCGCAATGGCAAGTTAGTAATCCTTATACACTAAGCCAGATGCAAGCAGGCAGTGCATCATAGTGACCATACTTTATCTAATTTTGGCACAATCTTTTGCTCGAGATTGTGTAGCTACTACCAGTGACGAACTTGAGAGGTTTAGTTTATATGCAAATAAATAACATTTTGAGACAAACATTTAAGTTTAAAATGTGATGCTTTTTCACAGAAAAAAATAACTAGAATTTATTAGTAGCGATTGCCACGCAAAACTGAAATTGCACAGCACCTGGCAGAAATTGTGCAGCATTTGGCGATGCGATGCTAGAAAAATTCAGCCCTGGACTTGGCTTAAACAACGTAGATGTTTAGCATGTGGCAGCAGGTCCGACATGGCGCCAAATCATGAGTGGTACTGTTTTGCGTAACAGAAGTACCTAATGTGACACTAGTGGCATGCTAACACTAACAGTGATGATGAGAAAAAAATACAAAACAATGACAAAGGATGGCAAAGACCTGAAGGTCAAACTAAACAAAATTTTGGCGAAAACTGTGCTGGTGCTGGTTCATATTAAATGTTGAATCCTGCTTAGAATTAAGTTAAGACTGAACTTTAACATTAACTAACAAGTACTAAAAAACGTAAGAAAAAATTTGTAACAAAAAAGCTGAACTAGAAAGAGAATCAAACATAAAATTTTAGCAGTGACAGTAAAAATAGTTATGCCAAACAAGGTGACAGTAAGTTTCGAAATTAATTGCCGTTAAGTTCAATAATCAATTAAAAATTCTTTTAGAAATTGTTTTAAAATGTTGGCAAAATAATATACAAATTTGTAAAAAGTATCATGCATAAAACTAAGTATTCGTTCCAGAGAGCCAAAACCAGACACAGAAAAGACATCACCAACAGTAATACCTACATTGGGAACAACAACTACACCAAAACCACCGAAATGGATGGATCAACCATGTCTCCGCACAAGACAGTGTCCAAAGAGGTATGTCCTCTTCTGTGTTCTGATTTAAAACCGTGCTTGAATGATTATTTGCAATTATTTGCTAAACAAACTATGTTTGTGAGATTGTAATAGATTCGTTTCTTGTAGGCTCAAGTGTGATTAAATATACTAACCAAGGCTCGTGAATGTAATTCTAAATTGTCTTACAAAAAATACTAGTTGTAGGTTATTCTTCAAAGCAATGATGAAAGAGGAACTGGTATGTGTGATTGTGTTAGCATTACATTTTTAAGTTAGTTGGAAAGCATGCTTTTCCTGTCTGTTTGTCAACATTATGCTGATCAATGAAGTACCCGATTGTTTGCTTATTTGCATCTAGAGTTTTATAGAGCTGGGAGTTCTTACTTGTCTGCATAAGTTCTGCGAAAGTCAAAGTAACACTGGCAGTGTTAGTAGTGATAACAGTAAAATAATGTTGCCACTGTAGACACATGGAGAATAACAGCAAATTTGTGTTTGCTAATTTTAAATTGCTTTTTGCATAATTAAGGTGTAGATAATTCGAGGAAGGCATGTTGTTCTGTACTGTTATGGACTTCTGTGCCACGTCTTAACACTTGCAAAAAATATGGGAGATGGGGAGAGAGAAAGTGAAACATGTAGCAGAAAAGAAGGGAAGAGAACGAGAGAGAGGCAAATTAACAGAGAACTACATTTTCTTATTTAAAATTTTATTGAAACGTTTTTCTAGTTTTTCGGATTCACCAGTTATTCTGGTGTCACTAGATGGTTTCCGTGCGGAGTACCTCCTCCGAAACTTCACACCCACACTGGGCCGTCTAACTGAATGCGGAACACATGCCACGCACATGCGAAGTGTTTATCCTACAATGACTTTCCCGAATCATTACACAATTGCAACAGTATGATATATTCTGTAGCCTCATAATGTCTACAATTGCTAAATAATTAGTCGTAATCATTATGCTGCTAAAATATGTTCGTTTTATGTTCAGACATTCTCAACTTCAGACATTCAAACACTTTAATGCTTGAAGATGAGAACATTATACCTCATTTTCAGGCATTAACGTGTTTGTATGACTAAAGGCGAGAGTGTAAAGCAATTGAAAAATTATTAGTTTTTTCTGGCACGTGGCCACTTGTCTGATCATCCGTTGATAAAAACAATGTGAAAATTATAGCTTTAATGTGATCTGTAGATGTCTAACCGTCACTCCTACTGTGAACACAATTTAAGCTGTATTAAGCTGACATGGTGTGCACAACATATAAATTCCACAGCTTGCAGTCAATGCTGTTGAAAGCATGTTGATGTGATCATTTTATCATAATCTGTGGACTATAGTAACTGCATTTTCATTGTAAAAAACTAGTAAGCGTGAATCGCACAGCCAAGTTCAAATCAAAGGTTTGGAAATATTTTATACACAGACGCACGCACGCACGCATGCATACACACACACACTCACACACACATATGTATAAAATATGTATAAAAATATATATATAGTAACAAGAATACTAGAGAAAAAAACACACACAGCAGTTATATTTCAACATTAGTTTAATTTAGAAGTTTAGCTTTCGATACATGGCATCTTCATCAAAACAAAGGAGTTGACTAAGGGAAGTATTGTGACTGGCCTATTCCTAAAAACAATGACATGTGTATATATATATATATATTTATTTATTTATTTATATCATTTATATCGTATAGATATTTATATCATTGTCTCTGTTGTTTTATTTATTTTAGGGGTTGTATCCAGTTTCTCATGGTATTGTTGACAACAGCTTCTATGATCCGGAGTTTAGAGCACGGTTCAGCGTTGGATCTGCAGAAGCTGCCAAAAATCGTTGGTGGTGGGGAGAGCCAGTAATTCTATGGTTTTTATTTTGAAACACATTTTAAAAGCAGTTTCTTTTTAAAGTGTTTTTTAATTTGTAAATTCGCAATTGTTTAAAGTTTTTAGAAGAATAGTTTTAATATTGAATAATAAATGAATAATAAATAATAATGAGTAATAGTGGGTAATGGATAATAAATAATGACTGGACCACCTTCAATTTGATGTAGATATGGAATACTGTTGAGAAACAAGGAAAGAAAGCTGCCACATTTTTCTGGCCCGGTTCAGATGTTGATATCCAAGGTAGATGTTTACTTTTGTCATATCAGCGCTTAAGCCAATTTTAAGTGTTAACTGCTTGTTGCCGCTAAATAGTTTCATGCTCAAAAACGTTCTTGATTATGTGTAAATTTGCATAAATTTGCCATTTGTAATTTTGTATCAGCTTCTATGTTTGCTATGATGTTTTCTATTGACAGATATGCGACCATCCTACTACAAGAATTACTCCAGCAGTGTACCTTATGAAGAGAGGGTTAATCAAATTCTTGCGTGGCTTGATCTACCAAAAGCATACCGTCCGAGCTTTTTCACTTTGTACTTCGAAGAACCGGATAAAGCTGGTCATGAACCTGGACCTGATACTGATTATGTATAACTAAGTGTTGTCTTAGTGTGACTGTGAGATTTTTTGAATTAATTTTATGAGGATGTCATGAACCTAAAATTGAATTTCAAAGTCAGAACTGAATCCGAGTCTATTTTAGATTAGTTTGCCAGATCGAATTATACCTGAATTCTGTTTTGAAATCTTTTTTCTGAACTACATCCAAAAATTTCATTTCTTGAGTCTAATTTCAATCTGGTATTTTTCTCAATTATTGTGTAAATTATGCAAAATTTCAACAACATTTTATGCAATAGTGACAGAGTAGAATAAATGTTAAATTGCCATCTGTTGGGATTGATCATTCATGTATTTTAAACGTAGAAACGGGTACAGGTTTCCAGTGCTTAATATTGTTTACCAAAATGTCATAAGGTCAGGGAATCCTATGAGATAACCGAACTGAACATCAGCTTAAAGTTAATTTGCTGTAGACAAAAAACTAAAGAACTAAGGTGTGCTGCATATTTTGACGAACCTGGGCTGAAACAGAAATTAACAACAGTATTGCGTGAATTTGAAGCCAAACAAAACTCACTTTTGGGTCCTGAAATGAAGTATTGGTTTTGCCAAAGTTTCTTAAAATCCCTAACAATTTCGAATGCTTTTGATAAACTTGTACATTGTTAGAAGAACTGACCATCTGTTATCAAAGCATATTTAATACAAGATTTGCTATGTTAGTCAAGAGGCAGAAAAGAAGATGAAGATGCTCATTTTAGTCTTGTTATCAGTATATTTATCGGTAGACATTCAGATATCATTATTATAGGCTGAACTTTAGTTTTTCTCTTTCATCTTTACAGGAACTGATTTACATCCACATTTACTTAGTTTTTATTTACCAGCAAATTATACTGATTTTGTCTATATAATAATCTTTATGTATAAGTATAATATTGTGCATTTTTCTGCAAACCAATCTACTGCATCTACATTTAACAAACTCTAAGCCTTTGTGTCATAAGTTTGACATATGTAGTAGCACAATAACCTTAATTTGCCCTTATGTGGTACAAAAATCAATAAATTGAATAACACTAGCTTGTGAGATTAATTTATATTCAGTAAAACTGTTTCATTATATTCTGTTTTGCAGTTAAATGAGAGGCTGACATATGTTGATGGGTACTTAGAGATGTTGATGGATGGATTGCTCGCTCGCAACCTACATGCGTGCGTTAATCTGCTTGTCGTAGCCGATCATGGTGAATTCATTTTGTTTTTTTATTTGAATAGCTGTGTTGTTAAAAATTGTTTTTTACTAATTTGACAGTTTGTTTGTCTGTGAAGCAGTGTAGAGTACAACGACTTCTGTTCAATACATGATAGAATGAAATTCTAGGCTGTTGCAATCATAATGCGGAAACAAAACAAACAAAAATTGAAAAAAATAATAACAATACACTAAAACCAACATTGACAAAAATTCTGAAAGCGTGATAAATAGTTGATCATAATTAATATTACAACATTTTTGTTCTGACACAGCCATTTGTAAGATACCGTAATGAGATGGTAAACGCAAAAAGTGTCTTGCGCACAGCTAATGGAGCAGGTTGCGCCATTTGGCATTATATACATTTGGCTTTTTTATTAATTTTATTATTATTAATTTGAGAAATTGTAAATCCTTGCTCAATGACACCACGTTTAGTGACATAATTTTATCAATGAAAGTTTGCCACTAATTTCCTCTTAAGGATCTTTTGTATTGTAACAATAAATTTTGATTAAAATTACTCTAACTCTAGCCCTATCCCAACCCTAAACTTGTCCCTAACCCTAATCCTAATCTTAATCCGCTTCACAAAACAATTTCTTGCGTGTGGGAAATTTTAAACATTAGCCTAAATTTTTTACATTTCTTCAAGCAAAATCTATAACACAAGAGAAAACAGGTTGCAAACTAATGTTTGAAATTTGAGGTCTAACAAATAAATATTGGAGTCCAGTTTAACTGCAAGAAGTGTATGGAAGTAGTCACAAATTTATAAACAATGTGGGATTCCCGTATAATCTTTAAAGATATCTCTTTCCCAATGCTAACTCTATATCTTTCCAAAAAAAACTCTTGCTTTATAGACATGTGGACCAGTGCAGCCATTTCAGGCTTGTGACTGTAGTAAAATTACCTGTTTGTTGGTTGTTTTGCTTAGGTATGGCACCACACCACTGTGATCGACGTGAGTTTCTGCAGGATTACATCATATTGCGGGGACTTTATGTGGATGAGGGACCAAACGTTCGGATTGACATAACCGATGAAACTAGTAAGTAGTTATTAAGTAGATATTGTGTATATAAGCTGATACATCGATGCAATGTGATGCCTTTTGTAAAGATACGTATATCGTCAAAATGCACCAGTATCGTGATAATGTAAATCACTGATATTTAGCACAAGCTAGACTGTCCGCTGATAAAAACAGTGTGAAAAAATTCAAGCTGCAACTGTGGGGAAATAATTAGTGCAGTGAGCACAGAATATATAGGCAGCTTGACCTTGACACGGGCAGACCTGCTGCTAGCAGTCAGCCAAAGCGAAGCTGTTGAAAGCGCAATGTGTTTATAATGTATAGTAGGCTAATTACGTTTTTTGCTTATACGTTTCTGAAATGGCTTGCAGCAAATGTGAATTAGAAAATGCACCAGCATATTTTAAATCAAAAAGTTTGAAATGTTTTGCATTTCTGGTAGCTTACAATGCAAATAATATAAGAGTATAAACAGAAATCAAACAGTTTGCTGATTTATCTTAGCATTTACCAATTTTAAGATTGTTTGATAAATGTAATATATACATATCATATACCAACAAGTTAATCTAGTTTTTTTTATTAAAGCCTGAAAACGTTAACTCAATGTGTATCGTGATACATATTGTATCGTGAGGTTAGTATCGTGACATGTATCATATCGTGACTTAGATTTATTGTTACAGCCCTAATGTATGTACCTTATATATATAACGTAAGTACCTTAAGTATCTCTTAAAAATTTAGTTTTCGACATAGCTTCAATAATTGTCAAAGCAGACAGAGGCAACCAAACATCTAGAAGACGCCAGTAATAGTTGTAATTTCATAACAAGGTGTGATCAAATGATGTAGTTATTATTATGTTATTCCATTTCCATTTGATCTGTTTTTTCTGTCCAGTTTTTACCAGTTAAGGCATTTTTTAAGGATGGCCAGACAGGGAACGTGTTTGGGAAGACGTGGTCTGTAGAAGTACGCATTATGATGCTTATCTCAGAGAAGACGTGCCGAAACGTTATCACTATTCTGATAGCAGACGTCTGGGAGAAGTGATTATTGATGTGGAAGAAGAATGGCTTGTAGCAAGGTAACCGTGAGCTTTTAAGTTTTAAAAAGAAAATGAGATAATTTCTTGGACAATAGCTGATTTTAATATTTGAGAAAAAGGTTAGAAAGTTTCAGTGATAAAACTGTAATAAGCACCTCATGTTATAGGTAAAGTCAATTTCACATTATGCTTGGGTCTGCTCATTTTGAACAAAAAAAGTTGTTATCTGTACCGGACAATATAAACAATTACCTGCCAGGTGATCGAACAAACTATTTTGCATGTATTGTGAACTAATGGCAATCCTAAACGGTTAAACAAGAGATTATTAATACTATTATTTTGCTTTTTGATGAACCCTGTTGCCCACTATGTAATGAAACCCATTATAACGTTATATCCTCCAACTCGACTAGTTAATGCAAATGTTGAAAAATGTTGCTAATTTTATCTGGTGTCTAATTTTTACATAAGCACAGTTAAACACAGAAATTTAATCAGCTGTAATAGCACAATTTGTGAGAGAATAGCAAAAGTTTTGTTACTCATGCATGCATCTGATCCACCAGCTTACATCATTTTTCTGCAGTAAGCTTGCGAATTCGTTTGGTGGGAGATCAGAATGATTTAAATTTTTTGGCATTTCTAAGTAAGTCATTTTTTGCACGTATGTTACGTGGTATTTCAGTATGTTTAAGTGTATTTTAAGATACAATGAATTTTGTTTACAGGTTGTTTTTTCTCTTAAAAACTGAAAGCTGATTTTTTATCATCATCTTGCATACTTGTTTTAATCTAAATTAGAAGTGAGTAAAGCTAGCAAAAATAGAAAGTTAATCGATTTTGTTTCTTTAACCGTCTTTTCAAAATAATGAAGTTGGAAAATTGGTCATTTCATGGTAAACTTATAAAAATGTGTCAATACTTTTGATTGGTTTGCTCTGTATGTGTGCTGTGTTTTTCATGTTACTTGTTGTGTAGTTTTCGCTACATTTTTTTAAATCGCTAAGTTAAAAACCTTCAGTTAATAGAAAGGTGAATCTTGTACCAAATGCAGTTAATTACCTGTGTCCTGAATTTTTCAAGGCTTTATATTTTCTCTGTCATGTAACTGATCTGGTATTTTTGCTTGCAATTTTTCAACATTTTTTTAGTTATTTGTGGCTATAGATTATAGTTTCTGTTCCCTTGTTACTGAGTTAGCTGGTAGTTACATTTACTTTTTTACTACTGTCTGCTTCATTGGATATTTATACAATTGAGTAATTTATAGGAGACCAGACACATACACGTTCTGCGTTGGTGGAAATCACGGATGGGACGCACGTGTAGCTAGCATGCATGCAATATTTGTAGCCCATGGTCCCAGTTTCCAGCGTGGAACTATAAGCTTTCCGTTCCAAAATATAGAAGTCTACAACTTGCTATGTGGTAACATGCTTTTATTTCTAGCAGCATATATATATATAGTGTGTCTGTATATTTCACTGCTTCTACCACTTTTGTTGCTACCAGTGTAACCATTACTGCAGTAATACTGTTGCTATAATGTTGCTTTTTACACCTATGTCTACTAACGATATTCACTTGAATAGCCTGAGATGGTGCTTAAAGTGTACTGGATCTGCCAATGTCGCAGACCCAGAACCTAAAATTACAAACCCTACACCTAAAGAAAAAACAGTGCCTTGCTGGGTCGCACATTTTGATTTCGCGCCATTTAATTAGCTATAACGTTATCCACAACACATGTTAGCAGCGCAATTTCCATCTTTCGGTCAGCAAAACTGAACTATAGACGATAATTCAGTTATGCAGACGATGATTGTCTTTGACAGAAGTCAACATGGAAACTGCAGCTAGCGCACCTTGCTGTACTTTGTTTAGACAGTGATTCCTCACAGACAAACTGTTTGAATAGGCCAAGACTTGTGCCAGGTAATGTATAACAGCTAGCTGATGAAAACTAGTTAAATCATTGATTAAAAAGCAATTGTGGTTTTTCAAGTAAGATCCTTCATGCCTTAATGACAAAAAACTGTTGAAAAACTGCTTAACGAACTGACAGTTTTTTATCGTTACAGGCCCCAAATGCCTAAAATGGAGGAAAATGCATTGGTTCTTGCCCCAATGTAAGCCCTGGATCGCACAGGAGAGCTTTACAGCATTCCCCCAGACCTCCTGGCTGTTTTTGCTCTATTCACCATGAGACCTCTTACTTAAATAACTATACTTTAAGCACTGGCCTGAAGTACGTGTAATAGGAAAATTCTTGTTTTGTGCTTTACTGTGTGTTTATCAGTTTTTTGCACTTTTTATTTTTTAGAACTGCTAAACCTACAACCAGCGTCAAACAATGGTACGTGGGGAAGTCTACATCATATGTTGAACTATGACACTGGACTGCAACCACCGCCTTATAATTCAGTCTATGACGAATGGAAATTTCCAGCTGATGAAGACGCATACAATGATATAGTTGCTGAGTTCAAATGCGACTGCGATTACAAGGTAAATAGAAGCATTGTTAAATACATAGTAACAACCTAAGGGTAAAAAGCAAGTATTTATTGCCATGTTATTGCAGTATCTTTGTGAAATTACAGATACAAGGATTTTTTTGGAGAGCATTACAACAAAATTGTTGTGGAGATCGCTGGCATCTATTAGAATTGAATAGAACATTGTAGAATGTTCCATTAGAATAATCGTCTTACCTTGTAGAATGTTCTAGAAAGAAACTTCTAGAATATTCCCTAGCACCCTGATAAGGCGAAGCAGGCCGCTGAGACACACACACGCAGATTCACACGGATGCACACTTACACATTCTCTTGTATACTTGTATTTTCAGATACACTCAAACGTTTTCCAGATTTTCACGTTTAGTGTAATCATTTCGTGTTCCTTCATACTTTTGTGTTGTAGAATTCTCGTTAATAAACTAGTTCAATTTGACAACGTGTTTTCTGGTTTTCTCTACGAGCCTTCCGAGAGAAACAAAACACAACAAAAATCTAATATTTTTTCGTGTTTAAACTAAGATAAAATTTCCCTTTTTAAAGGGACATGCTCTTCGACGCATGGTTAAAATGTCCATCTTCAGTAAAAGTAATCTCCATGAAAGGGCTTAATCAGATCAAGAATGAAAGACCGTAGTATTATATCATGTTTTTTTATGGCTAGAACAAAAACAAAGTGGTGAAAACAACGATTTTTTGCTTTCTTTTTACACACATTACATCTTGACATGAAAGGTGCACCTTCACATGAAATTTGTTCACCTTTATCAGTTGGTATCAGTGAGAGAGTAAATAAATGGATGACTGATATACATTTAAATTTATAATGTTATGATCGCTCTTAACTTTAGCTATGTTTTGTAGGATGATGAGTATTCCATGTACGAGATTGACTCACAGTTGCATCTAGATGAGAATGAAATAGCAGCTTCTATACAGAAATTTGCTCCTTGGGGTTTGCCGGGCATTTCCTTGGACAGAAAGCCTCACCTAATGCATCAAAGCGATTATCTGTTAGCTTTCAGCAAAGAATTCTATTTGCCAATTTTCGCAGCGTACATTGTGGATAAGGTAGTTTCATTGCATAATAGCTCAAGCTAATTTGTCAGTTGTCTTGTTAGAGGACTCATGCGAACTGCAGAATCATCACAACGTGTCTTATGAATCTCACAATTTGGTCATAATTCCATAACCAAAAGATTTTCATTTTAGAATTGAAGTGTTTAAAAGAAATTTTGGTTTGCTAGACTTTTTTTACTGGAATGTAGAAGTATTCAGGTTCTTACTGCTTGTTTTACTGTAAAACACACTTTATTAAATACACACTAGTACATCTGTAATTGGACAATTTAAGTATTGCAGTTCAAAATTTTACAAATCATACGTTTATGGTGTTTCTTATTGATTTTTGATTTTTTCTTATAAATTTTGGTTGTGGGCATGAACTGCCTTTACTTGTGTATAGAAGCCATTATTGTTATCGGTTGGCACTAAGTATGAAGTAAATAAATTTCAATATTTACCTGGGGCAAGAGACAGCTGGTTTTTAAATACATCCAAAATAAAAATAATCAGCCAAAATCTCTGGCAAAATTCTAAAAATGAAAATGAAGCTAAAGTTCCGCAGTCTGCGCTAAATATGTGGAGCACAAAATTAAAGCCAGGAAGTGGTTGTGATAAGAAAATACTGTGATTCCTTAGTATGGCATTGAGCATTGAACATAATGTGAAATAAACAGGCGCATATTAACCAATAGGCTAACTAGGCTATAGCCTGGGGTGCCAAAGTGCAACGTATTACACAACAAGCAAGTGCTATGCAAATACACGTAATTAATAATGATCACGTAGAAACTAAGTTAATAGTGTGCCTAATACACCACAAGTAATTGTTCAACCTGCTCATTACATAAACAATCATAAATTCACAATAGAGGTGTGCAGGACAGAGCTATCAGCCTAAGGCGTCGTAAAGTCTTGATACACCCCGGAAATAAGTGTTTTACATTTAGTTTGTGAAGTTCCAATTTGTCTTTAAAGTAGCTAAATGGGCTTCGCTTTATTTTTCAGTAAAAATACTGAAGCTGCTTTTTGAGTTGGAAGCAAGTTAAAACTTTAACATAATGTATTGATACATTTTGCCTGCAGTGAAACACAACGTTTCAGAATGGTTGACTACATCTCAAACAAAAATTACAAGAAATTGTCTTTATCATTTTTGTCTTCTGGCTAATTTATATATCATGTCTACTGGGCAAGGGCATACGCTGTCTACATATACATATCCTATACTCACATTTAGAAACTTTTGACTGAATGATGTTTGTGGAAAACTGTTCCAGGAATTCACAGTGTCTGACAATTCTGAAGTGTGCTTAAGAGGCGATGTGCGTCTTCCGGTCCCAAAACAATTGACTTGTGATGATTGGTATAATGATGACATGGCTTCAGCAAAAATTCATTCTTATCGACTTTTTAATCCAAGTAAGAAACCAAATTTGCACATTAATAAAACAATCCCATATTATCAGTAAACAATCTCAATTATGCTGTTTCTACATTCTACATCCTCAAAATTTTGGGAAAAAATGTGAGTTTTCGTTGTATTTGTTTAATTACTACATGCTCAAAATTTGGGTAAAATTCCAACTTTCGGTGTGTAGGTTAGTAGCATAATTTTCTTACAGTTTTGTTTAAAACTAGGGACAAGTAATGAAGTAAATTAAATTAAATAAAAAGTTAAGTAAAGAATATATCTAAACATTGTTTTTCCATTCTTATTAAAACAAGTTTATTTATATTTTAATAGCTGTTTTTCTCAACAGGCGCAGAAGCTTCAAAGGAAGTTTTGTACAGTGCTTCTATTTTGACTAACATTGTACCCTTTCATGCCGGATTTGATTCAGGTAAACTATGTACTATAAAACTTATATGCACCATACTTTTAGACTGTAGCTGTTCTATAAATAACTTTTGCGTTGAAATATCATTTTCATCTTAAGAAGCGCATTAAGTTATATTGTCTACATTTATACAAATGTAACTTTCACGAATATTTACAACAAACTAATTTTTTGCGGAAAGGGTAAAAGGTCAAAGTTATAAGCTTCTTTGGAACACGAAGGAAAGTATCAATTGACAAATCTGCTTATGCTACTGGTTATATTATCGGTTTTTCTTAACAATTCTTTATGTATGGAATAAGAAACATTTTGCTAATTCACGTAATCAGTCAGTAACTGAAATGTTTATTGCTATACATTTAAGAACATAAATCATTCAATTATTCACCAGTTACTTCAGAAAACATGCAACCTTCATCTTGCTTATTGTGTCCTTGCTTTAAAATAAAGTGAATTATAAGCCATTTTGCATAGTTAATGTTATTTCTTAAAACTCAATTTTTGCATTATACATCAGAATGTGATATGTTAGATCAAATTTGTGATGCATTCTTAAGTTTTAATTTCACAGCTCATCTATTATTTTTTGTATATTCATAGCTGTGCATTTACTGTTAGTTTGCATTATAGACTTCAAAACATTCAAATTTGAAATCTACAATCTATTATTATGCTACTTCAAGCTTTTAAATTTTTATTTTTGTTTTATTTGACTGTTTTAAGTTTACTGCTGATGTTTATTTTATGTATTTTGTATGTATTATGTATTGTACATAGTTTGGACTGAACTACACAGTTACCTTTCTCAGTGGGCCAGTAAACTAGGACGTCTGCATATAATCACTGGACCTGTATTTGATTATAACCATGATGAACTTTTCAATGATCATGAAGAACTGCAGTGAGTGAGGTTTACTATGCAACCTTTGATTTATATATGTGTACATAACATCAGCTGATCAGTGCAAAAGAAGAGTAAACTGATTCTGGAATATTTGCTACATAATACTCACATCAAATTTTTGCATATTAATTTTTATGTGTAGTCATAATTATTCATAAACTAAAAAAACATCAAAACTTGGTAATACTGCAGCGCATTTAAAAAAAACCGAAAGTTTTTTAAATTTTGTACTTAATTAATTTTAAGTTTTCATATAGGATTCATAGTAAATCATTAATGTTTATTTTTTCTTAATTTAAAACTAAATAAAATAACAATTAGGTTGCAGTTCTGGAAAAGAAGCACATTTGAATAACAATCCACATGGAAAGCATGATAGGTGTACACTCATATCTCGGTTTGCCGGAACTCGCTTTTGCAGATATCAGAAGAATCGGACAAAATCTGGACTGTTAAAAAGTCCCGCATATTTTGGACACAGTCCGTTGTTTCGCGAGCTGACCGATAGCTGTTTACATCATTACATCAGTGTAAGCAGACTGCAGTGTGCAGAAAAAATATAGAGTCAATTATGTGAAGTTATTTAAGTCATTTGCCGACAGTTTTTATATACTTTTGCATAGGAGAGGCCCGTACTAGGCGTTTTTGAGACAATTAGGCGATTGATTCTAATTTACATGATTGAGTCTAATACATGGTGCCTACTGTGTTGGTTTAGTATCAGTAAATACGGATAATCGGCAATTTCGGACCAACGTCTTCCGCTTTTGTCCAGTAAACTGAGATATGGGTAGTTTTGTTTTGTCGATTAGTTCTCATTTTTTATGAGTTTCGTGCAATCGACGACTTTTTCTAGGTATGTATACAATGGTAGCAAAATTCCATTGCCAACTCATTACTTTTTAATCGTAAGTCGGTGCCGAAGCAGCGAGCATCTGGAGGATTGCAGTGAGACTGATTTAGATGTGATCGGGTTTGTCATTCCTCACAAGCCAGAAAAGGAGAATTGCAAGGTGAACTGTTGCTTGTAACTGTGTTAATAACTGTAAATTGCTTTTAATATCATTAAATTATTATTGATAGTAAGTTACTTGTGGGTTATCAGTGCTTGCAGGAGTTTTTTCGATGCTTGTTTTTTTCTAATTTTAAGCTGATATATGTTTAGCCAATTGTGGAAAATCTTTGATTAGTAGTTGGTAATGGGTTAGAGCTATTTACGCTAAGTAGCCAATATTTACTAGATTAGTAAAGAATTTAGATTGCTGAGCAGTAGCATGAAGCCCAGGCATTCACCCTGTTCCTTTACAGTAAGTATTCTTTAGCTTATTTAGCTTTCAAGTTTTATGAGATGAATAACAGTAAAAAATAAAAGATTTTGTTTGGGATAAGAGGCTAGGTTATAAGCTTGTTTGGAATATGAAGTGATGTATCAACTGACAAATTTATTTATGCTACATGTTGTATTATTGGTTGTTCTTAACGATTCTTTATGTATGGAATAAGAAGCATTTTGGTAATTCATGCAATCAACCTGTAACTGAAATGTTTATTGTTATACGTGTAAGAAAATGAATCATTCAACTATTGACCAATTACTTCAGAAAACATGCAGTCTTCATCTTGCTGGTTGTGTCCTTTCTTTAAAATAAACTGAACTATGAGCTATTTTGCATAGAATTAATGTCATTTCTTAAAAATAAATTTTTGCATTATTTGTCAGAATGTGATGTGTTAGGTCAAATTTGTGATGCATTCATAAGTAGCAAATATATATTAGATTAGTAAAGTATTTAGATTGCTGAGCAGTGGCATGGAGCCCAGGAATTCACCCTGTTTATTTACAGTAAGTATTTTTCAACTTATTTAGCTTTCAAGTTTTATGAGATGAATAGCAGTAAAAATGCCTATGTTTATTATGTTTTAAAATGTTATATTTTAAGATACACAAAAACAATTGATTAGCTAATGTAATTTAGCAGACATTGTCCAAATTTCAAAGCCCAAATCTTTGAGAGGCTGAGGAAGAACATTTACAGCTTACACTTAAATTGTTTGTGATTAATTTTGTTACAGAAAATAATTTTAGAAAGTGCTTTATTATTGTATCTGAGTTTTGTCGTCACATTATCCTCGTCATTATTGTTGTTGTAAGAGTTCATTAGACTAAGTGTTTATATTAGCAGAAAGGTAACTAAGTAAACATTCTGCAGACAGTACAAGCTTAAATTTTGATCTTGGAAAAATTTATACAGTGTTTTTCTTGCAAGATTTGTGAACATTATCGACACGTAAGATTTTATGGTTAAAGTATTTTGATGAGTTCTTCTGTATATTTTACATAGTGAATGAGATGTTATTGTTGTTAAATGATAACGTTTTTTACTTCGTGTTGTTACAGCTGACTCAGGACTACCTCTTTACGCACACAGCATCTGTTAGGGATATAGAGAACCTGACAGGACTCTTGCTATATCCGTATATGAATTTCTACGATACCATGCAGTTTCGTCTCTTGCCTCCGCTCAGTCTTTGGGACTTAGAGTTGCCAGATCCACCTACGACTGAGCCTCCACCTGGGATGTGGATCGAGCAGCCATGTGTGGAAGAGATGCAATGTCCAGAAGGGTAGCCGATATTCTTGATTTTAATGAACTTGTGATA
This sequence comes from Tubiluchus corallicola, assembly GCA_030141605.1. NCBI lineage: Eukaryota > Metazoa > Priapulida > Priapulimorpha > Priapulimorphida > Tubiluchidae > Tubiluchus > Tubiluchus corallicola. The sequence goes on along the minus strand of JAQGDQ010000495.1, from coordinate 145,291 downwards.
TGCTGTAACAGTCTCATAAAAAGCAAATTAGATTTAATTTAGATTGATTTAATTGATCGATTTAGCTTAACACTACAAAATACAAGTTATACAATTACAGATTGACAATGCATTGGAGGACTATGTGCTTAGCAGAAGAAATTAACTTACAAGCTATGCTGAACATGGATAAGCCTTAACTATGATATAAACAAACAATAATTGCATTGAAAATTACCCAGAAATATTATATAGAAAGAGAAAACCGTATCAATGTTTAACCTACAAATTTACTTTTTACCGAGCTTCCTGATTTTGGAAATCCTCGTCGAGGTACGAAATCCTTTAAGATTTTTTAAAGAAACTCATGTTAGGTAACAGAAACAACATATAGATACGTGTTATATGCTTTCTTTTACCTGCAAAGTGAAAGTGAGTTTCTTTAAAAAGCCGATGAGAATTTTATTTTCATGATTATAAAATTTCAAAATTTCGAGTTTTCCAAAATCTGAATGCTGGACACATAAACAAACTATTTGACTTGCAACTAAAGACCGTGTATTTTTCTATGTAAGATGAGTGAACTAGCTGCTTGCTAATACACTTTTGAAAAATGTGAAAAAACAAACATTTTGAATGAGGAGGTCTAAACAAGGTTTACCAACTGAAGGTGCATTTTTGGGTGACATTTCAGCTGTAATTAATGATTGATCTCTTTGTAATTAGTAACACGAGAACTTAATTTTTAATGGATTGTGATAGATGGCTACATTATTTATTGTGCTTTACACGAATGTTATATTATAATGTTATTAAAACATTATGTTTAAACTGTTTATACTTCACAGTATGTTAGACTTACAAGATCACTTTAATGTTAGGAGTTTTTCTGGGTCATAATCGCATAAAAAGCAAATGTCCGGTTTTCTTAACTATGTACTGACTTTTATCATGGTACCCTGATAACTTATGATAAATACTTTAGCCATGTCTCAAAGGTTAGGAACTAGCTTATAACATGTCATTGGTAACTGTTCAATAGTTAGTATTGTGCCAATGGCCAGTCAAGTTTTATCGGTTCATATTTAACTCAACTGCATTAGGCTTTTCTATTTAAGTTTTTCAGAGGCACCGTTGATTGTAGTTTCATTTGATGGGTTCAGAGCAGAGTATTTGCTCAGGAACGTTACTCCATATTTCACAAGGATGCAGGAGTGCGGCACTGTTGCTTCACACATGCAATGTGCTTACCCAACAAAAACATTCACAAATCATTACACTATTGCTACGGTGAGTAACTGCTATTCCATATTCCTGTCATAAAGATTATCTTGGTGTTATTACATATTCTTGCTGTAAGGTTGAAACGAGAGACCTTGTATTGTGCTATAAGTCTGTGTTATAGTTGTTAACTTGCTTGTTATATGTGATATACAAAAGTTGAAAATGTATAAGATCGGTAAGTATATTTTTGAAGCAGAATTCATTCAAGTTGTCCAAATATCCTTTAAGCTTGTTTCAAGTTAATTTTCTTCAACCATTTGATGGAATGTCGAGTTTAAGTAAAAATCAAAAGCCGGCCGAGTACAGCCTAAAGAATTTGATACTTTAAAGTTCGAGTATATGCATTTTTTGTTAGTAGCAGAATTTGCCAATAACATCATGCATAAATGAAGAAAACTGTTAGTTTGTATCATGTAATTATCTTACAAATATTTTCTAAACTGGTTTCACGTTGCATGTGTAATTTTTGTGTAGGGTTTGTATCCGGAATTGAATGGTTTAATAGATAACAGCATGTATGACCCCGTTCTGGATGCTAACTTTAGTATGGGTTCTTCACAAAAGTTCAACAATGCTTGGTATCTTGGAGAACCGGTAGTTTTTTATGTTTATTCTTCTGATGTAACAATTCTTATTCATTATTCACTTGTATTCTACTGAAAAACATCTGCCAAATACATTTTAATTATTAACTTGCTTAAAAATTCTATAACTATGAGCTCTGCACCTAAATAAATTGCTTTAAAGCTAAGTAATATTTTCGGAACTTTGCTCAGGTTGTAACCCTAATGAAAATTTTATATTCTTCAAAATACAAAAATTCATTGCGAGTAAAATAACATATGCTTAAACTATTGAATAAAATAACTCGAGTACTATTCTGACTAATTGTATCCATGTAAACTGAAATGGTATATAGTTAGGTTTATGTAGGGTTTACTGTGTTAATGTCTCTGCTTATGGCTTCTGCCCTCTGTCTGGGAAAATTTAACTTGGGATATTTTATGCAGCAGTTTCAGTGCTCACAATGAACTTTTGCACTTTGTCAATGTAAAATTTCAATTATTCTTATAAACTATGAAAATTATTTATAACAATTATTCTAACCTCATGTTTTACATTTTAAATTTTAGTTTCAAGTTTATCACTTCTAGTAATGACCTATGATGGTTGAAACATCTTGAAAAATTATGTGGATGATTTTAAATAAATTTTAAACGTTTTTTTTAATTATAACTTTTCATTACATTTTGATATAGTTTTGGAATACTGTTGAAAAACATGGGAAGAAATCTGCACACTACTTCTGGGTGGGTACAGATGTTGACATTCAAGATATTCGACCTTATCGTTGGTACACTTATGACAAGTATGTTAAGAATTATCATTGCTTTGTAAGTAGAGACTTTCATTGTCTTTGTCAGGTCTATGGCTTCCTTATGATAAAATGGAGAAGTTATTATATAAGAGTTTCTTCCAAGATGCTTTTTTACGCATTTTGTCAAAGGACTCTTACATTGGATTGAAGGCAAATAAACAGAATAAATATATTGTGTAATTAGATAATGAGTTTTCCATCAGATTTACTTTTTTATTTTGCAGAGGGGGTTATTGGGTGTATATTATTTCTGTATAGTAATGCAAATATATATGTATCGCAGTGTTTTAAACTGTAATCACAACAGCTCTGTATGTGAATCAATGCAAATAAACACATGTGCATTCATTATGAAAAAAATTATAATTAGGCTAATTCTCCTACATATTCATTACCTATATGTACAGATTATACAGGTATTGGTCGACTTACTTACTGCCCATGCGACTTACGACTGTTCGATTTCACGACCTGACCGCAATTTAATTATTTAATTATACAAAACCAATTACAACTCGTATTTACTTTTATTTTTTAAATAAATTGACTTCAAATCGTTATCTGTTTCGATAAATTTATTGTAGGTGCCATTATACGTAGTGCGCACACATATGTAAACACACAATGTCTTGCTTGTAGAGGCACACTGTTTTAATATATGCGTTAGACTTGCATCCAATTTGTCTTTTTTACGACCAATCCATGTATATGTATATAGTGTACATGTATATTTACCTTGTTTATTGTTTGGTTACATATTATGTACAGAGTATATTCACAGTCACAGTGCTTGAAAGAAGCCAGAATATAACCTGCGCATTAATAATTTTTGTGTGTTATTACTTTTTCGTCCATAATTCATAAATGGTGCAGCATTCACAAATATGGCAGGCCCTTAATTTCTGTAACTGTGTAAAGAATTATTACAAATATTTAAATTATTAATTTTTGTCGGGTACTGACTGACTGACCAGATGAACATTTGTATTTATTAGAATTTTTTAATTTATCGAGATGTCTGTCTTTTAGATGACAAACTTTTGACTCATTAGAAATTAAGGTTTGATTTTCAAGAATTTGTTATGGACATTTATTACTTTCTAACAATCATTGAAACATAAACTGTTTGGTAGAACTTATACTTACTAGTAGAATGTCTTAGAAAAACGAATTTTTACCGTATTTTCACATTTACTTTCATTATTGCTTGGCAGTGGAGTACCAAATAACACACGCGTCAATCAGATACTACGATGGCTGGATTATCCAGCAGATAAACGTCCAGATTTCTTTACACTGTACTTTGAGGAACCGGATTCTGTTGGTCATGACTATGGACCAGATAGCGATGAGGTACTTGATAAGTAAATAATTTTTCAATGAAACATAGCTATTGTTGGTATTTTCCAAGTTTTATGCAGGAAAGTTAACTGTAGTTGCTCAAATTCTGAATTTGCTTTTCGTTGAATGGCCTACTTATGCCATTTAAACATTGCATGATTCATACTTTTTTGTTGCCAGCATTGTAAGCGATTTTTTCAGCAAACGAAGTTCGTGTTAGCAAACAATTAGTTTGGAGTTAAGTAACTTCATAATTTTCATGTTCCACTAGGATTCAAAACATATTTAATCATGTTGGCATTGCTTTTTTTCAGTTATGTAATCATGTTGGCATGGCTTTTTTCAATTACGTATTCATGTTGGCATGGCTTGTTTCAATTACGTAATCATGTTGGCATGTCTTTTTTCAATTATGTAATCATGTTGGCATGTTTTTTTTTTCAATGACTGCATTCGTACAGAGCAAAGTAAAATTGCAATTATTTGGCTTTTGTATAGAAGCTGTATTGACAAGAAAATGTTTGTCATTTTGAAACTATGTGAATGTTGGTGGGAACGTGTGCAAACCAATAAGACAAAAAATTTTAAAAAAAAGTTTTGCCATCTTTTATTCGTCAGATCCATTTTTTCTTGCCAAATTAAGTGTGTCTTGTGTTAATTTTAGGTAACTGAAGAATTGCAGCATGTCGATGCTGTACTTGGTTTATTAATGGAAGGGTTGTATCAACGAGGATTGCATACCTGTGTTAATGTTATTGTTGTTTCTGACCATGGTACTGAGTTTATTCTTTTATTGATTTTAATTGCACATTTGTTCTAGATTACAAGCTCTCTGCTTTGTTGAGAACACACTTTACGCATGGTCAACTGGTCATATCATTCGTGTCAGAAAAGTTAACTGCTGTCGTGAAATGCAACAGTATGGCAGTATTTCGAGGCACAGTGTTAATTTATAAGTATTTATCCTGGTTGCTTGCTTTTACCCCAAGAAATAGGTTTATTAATGAACATTCAACCTTTTTCTGAATAAGCCGTACTTAAATAGATAGCAGTACTTAGCATTCTGCTTAATTGCCCATTTAAAGTACTAATTATTCTACTTTCAGTAGGCTTCCTCGGAAGTATACTTTAACGTATCCCAAACTTGTATTAGGTTGACATAGTAGCCCTCCTAGCACTACATTAGCTCCAGCAGTCTCATTGTCGAGTATATCTTGAAGCCCAGATAATTAATTGATTAATCGTACATACAAACATACAAAGATGTTTTACCAGCAATTTCACATATATTATCGACTTTGATAAGGTATGTTGAACTTGGGGGAAAAATTTAAGTACCTGTCTAGCTCTCCCGCCTTTCTTGGTTAAAAATTCTAAGATAAAAAATACCAAAGTTCCTGTCAACTACTATGCTTAGCTAGCAGAAATTTTTGTTGTAGCTATAGGTTGTATGAGGGGCTAAGTAGATCACGCTTTTTTTTACGCATTTGTGATACTACATGTCAGTCACAGTCTGTTTAGCAGGTGCTTTGCTGTGTCAACTTTTTTCAAAATTTAAATCCATATGTTGAACATTTCATGAGGCTTTTAATAATAAACCATAGTATTATAACTTAAGTATATTGATGAGATCTTTAATCTCTATATTAACAGTAACTAGTACTATTTTCATTAGTTAATTGTATATAGCTAGCAATAATATATTATATAAGGGTACTTTGACTGTATCGGCACTTAATTTTAATGCCAGCTTTGTATTATTGGTTTATGATGTATAATTTGTTGCACATGTAAAATATAGGATGTAATATTTTTGTTAGTAAAATTCAAATTATTATTAGGTATGGGTCCAATTTCTTGTGATCGACGTGTGTTTATGAGAGACTATGTTTACGATACAAAAGCTGTCTACATATATCAGGGGCCAAACAGCAGAATTCGTATCCATTATTCAAACTGTGAGTACGCTATGCACACTTACACAATTAGTATGCTGTTGCTATAGATTAGTTATTTTCCCAATAATAAACTCTACAGCAAAAAATATGTTACAATTTTTTTTCTTTTAACACAGACACGCAGGATACGTTAATGGATGCTGTTGGATGTAAAAATGAACACTACGATGCATACCGCAAACAGGACGTTCCGAAACGCTATCACTATAGCAACAGTCAACGTATTGATGATGTGGTACTTGATGTTAAAGAAGATTGGCTAGTTGCCAGGTGAACATTACTGTTATTATAACTTACTGCTGTGACCTCAGATTTAATGTTCAATTTTTTATTGCAAGAAAGGGTAGTTGTAAAGACGATTTCTTTGAATATTATGAAGGTTTATTTTGTGGTCATCATCCAAATCTTGATGAAATGGCTGTGAACTACATTTAAATTTGAATGTTTATTAAGAATAGATAGATTTACTATGTTTGTTTGTAAAATAAATAATTGTAAAAAGAAGAAGACAAGGAAATAAAAAAGTTATATCTTTCTGGACTAAGATTTCTTACGTTATTGGGCAGTTTGTACTGTCTTTGCTGATTCAGCAGATATTTTGACCATGGCTAACCGTGCCACGAACAAAGTTTAGCTGCTACGTCTTGAAATTAAAATAAGGGTAAATTGTTGGTCACTGGCACATTTTTGACTCTTACATTCAGCACCGGATCTCATGTTCAGTAAGTCTTTTCAATGTTCCAGAGATTGATGATGATCGTGAAAGGGTTAAGGGTTAAGTGTACCAGACAACACATTTATGTACACTTGACAACACCTCACAACTTATGCTTTTGTGATAGTAACAGTTTAAACAGGTAGCTAGAACCTTACCTAGTCCATTTTCCCTTGTTTCTAAGCAAGTTCCTGCTAGTAAATCACTCTATGCATAATTAAGTAAAGTCAACGTAACACAACTGCCGTTACTGTACTGATGCGACAAACTGATTTTGCCTTACGCTCATGTCACGTGACAATTGTTGTCAAGTTGCATTGCTGTGGTACACTTAGCCTTTGACCTACAGCAATTGCGCGTGCGCTCAATGAAACTGTGAAAAGGCTTATTGTCTGTCGAATTTTTCACATGCTTTCTCTTATGTTACTGTAGAGAGCCATCAACATATACCAGCTGCAATGGAGGGAACCATGGATGGGACGAGAGGATACAAAGCATGCATGTGAGCTTATATTAAATTTTATATAATTCAAGCATCAATTTAAACTTAAACCTGCTCACTGGCCAGAAGCTTTCAAATTGATAAATTAAATTGTTGCTTGTATTGCTGAACTTTGAATTGTAACTTATGTGTTTGCTGGAAAGTCAACAACTGACATTGGCCGGTTAATTAGATGGTATGAGAGTTTTAGATTGGTGAAACTGTCCAAGACATTGTTTCGGATACCTAATCTGTATTTTAAACATGGTCAGATATTTGTGCTCAATATTTGACATCAATCAGATAGTAAAAGTAAGAATTGACTATCACTCAGTAAGAACAGAAGGCAACAAAAACAATATTTGCAATGGTATCAATGCAAAACGTTTTGAAACACAACTGCCTTGTATGTAGTCAATCAGGTCTCATTGCTTACTGCTCCTCTAGCATAGAGCAATAAAGCACTATATCAACTCAGGAAGCCAAGTGTCCTAATTTCCTGTGAAATATATAGCAGCAGCAAAATACAAACATATAAATACTAAATCTATTAATAGGTGGCAGCACAGACTTTACAGCTGCATTTACTTTTGTTAAAAAATTGTTTAACGTGATAGTAGTGTTTGACAGTGCCGCAATGAGAAATTAAGTTTAAAAATACCCACAACTCACAGGCTATTAATGAATTTGGAAGCTAGATGCTGAACTGAGCTCGAGGTTGAGACAGTTTGTGGGTAGTGTTATGCTGCAAAAATTTTCAAATCAGAACGAATATCTTAGGTGCATATGCTGACTAGCTAACCTTTACATTTGAGTGATTCCTAGTTTTGTGTTACGTGCATTTATGTTGATGTTAGAGAGAAATTATAAACGCTTCGGTCATGATAATTTATAAGAGTTTGATAGAGCTCCATCCAACCGTCACAGTTAAATAATTTTTTATAACATGTACTTTATTACTACATAACGAAAGTCGTATCAACTTGTTGTACAATAAACCGTAATGCTTTATCAACATTCTGGCTTTCATAGTCATAATCTAATTAATGATAATCGGGAGTGCCAACACTTTTTTTATAAGTGTAACGGGAGCTACAGCAATTTAATATGTCCTGTTACCTTTTACTCAATGACTGAGTGATTGTGAACTTTTGTACTACAGGCAATATTTGTCGGCTACGGATCTAACTTTAAAGTGAACTACAAGAGTGAACCCTTTCCTAGCATTGAGCTGTACAACTTGTTTGCAGGTATGATGTCTGTCTGCATGGTTTGTATTTACTTACGATAAAATATATGCGGATAGACTTGTGTAGGGCATTGATAATTTCATTTGATATTTGTCGCATGACATAGGGCAGTAACCTGTAATTAACTTAGGTTAAATTTCTATTCTCGATGAAAAAGTATGTTAGTTTAAATTGTTTACTGTCCCGGCACTTTCTAAATCAATAAATCGTACTGGAAATATCTGAATGGGCTTTAGGTCTGAAAGCGGTTATTTTAAGTTTTCAGTTTCTGCTAAATGCAGCCTTATTTCCGCTTGAAAGCAGAAAGTTATAGTAATCGAAGAGAGTACCAATTTTAAAAATGCACATCTTTACAAACATTTGACATATGGTAGAAAAGATGTACAAAATAATCATAAATGCACAAAGACATATTTTTCATTGATGAAGCTATCTTAACTTTCTTCAAACAAATTTTATCACAGTAGTTTATACTTTGTAATATTCTGTAAAATCTTCTACCAACCATTATGTTTCAGAATGCTCTTGGAATTTTTTAAATTTGTGAGATTTAAAAGCCAAATTGCGGCTAATTTTGTTTTCATAAGCAACCTGATGTCTCAAACATGAATGGCAATATTTCAGCCAAGAATTAGTGTACAATAGTAATACTAGCGTAAAAATGACACCGATATCTGATAATACTTAATAGACCAAAAAGCTGTTGTCATAATTTAATTAATTTGATCAAAATTATTGAGTAAGTCACACAAATGTAAGGATCATATCGGACATTTAATCATTCTCAATCAACATTCTGATCATAATCGTTTTTAAACCGTACTAAATTTTTTTAGAATTAATGCAGTTCAGAGTTGATAGCATTGCTTCGAACAATGGAACGTGGGGCAGCCTAGCTCACATGCTACGAAATCATTCAGAACTGCCACGTGTTGAGAAAGGACGTGGCCATTACAATGATTTTGTCTGGCCTGAAACCGAAGCTGAATTGGAGAACAGAAGAGAGGCTGCTAATTGCAATTGTTCATACGAGGTACTTATGTGTGGAACTACCATATTAAAACAAAAATAATAAAATATACTTAAATTACTTTTAATAATTACAGCTGCATTTATGTTGTATTAAATAAATTTTAAAAATCCATATTTTATTGCAGACATTATAGACATTTAGTGAACTAGTTCATTTATTGATTTGCTGACTATTTACAGCTTCTATTTTATTTTCTGCTTTTTTAAATTGAAGTTTTTCGACATGGATGTAGTGGACAGTCAGTTAAACATATCAGTTATGTCACCAGAAGCAAACTGGACACTAGCCTTGCACACTCCTTGGGGTTCGCCCCGACTGGAGATGATTCCAGCAGGAAATGTAACATTTTTGCTACAAAAAGATTACATCCTAGGTTACAGTGAAGACTATTTAATGCCGTTATGGACTTCTACAACTATTAATCAGGTGGGTTATGTTGTGTTACCGTAAATTATACTGAGTTTTAACTATCATATTCCATTGGTAACTATATCTTAGTTTGCAGAAGTTGCATATATCATACTGAACAGTACTGTTTTAGGTTGCTGGTGATTGTGAACATTTAACTTTTCCTAAGATTTCCTTAGCCTGCTTGCTAGGAATAATTACTCTCTCATAGACAACATTTGGACGACTATTAAAGTTGTGAGCAGTTTTTGACATTAACATTAGTTAAGATTAGATAAATCTGTTGCCAAGCTCAGATATTCATCAGAAAGAGCCATTTACTATATTTCAGTGTGCTCTTGCAAAGTCTGTAGCAACCAATATTTGTGCGGTTGCAAAGTGTTGTAAGAACAGTGGCTAACTTTAACAGCGATTTTCTCAAGATGTTTTTTACTGCGCAGCATGTGCACCATCCACAACTTCAATGTGGATTAGCTCAGCTTACAAGCAATATAGAGCTATCAGTTTGGTATCAAAATGGTACACATGAAATGGACATTCAGGATTCGTGCATAACTAGAAAAAACTCAACTCCCGACTTATGGAACGATTTTGCTATGCAAGCACACATTTAGCATCGATATCTATAATTTTTAGGGTGAAAGTCTCATGAAGCATCTACCAGTGTGCGTGAGAGGAGATGTCCGATTGGATGACGGTGTTCATCCATCTTGTACTGATTACTCAAATCCAGACGTCTTAGAGGCAGCAATTAAAATGGGTTTACTTTACAGTCCAAGTAAGTGGCATTAATGCTGGAGGATGATGCACATATACATAGGGGAGTCGAACTCATTTCTGCAAATGTATTCTAGTAAAGTTCTGTTTACTGTCGTTAATTTTGGGTCCTGCTAAAGGAGAAAAATTGCAACACAAAGATTTTGACAAAAACATCTTTAAAATTTTTTGTGCTTATGAAGTCTGTAATTAAGGCTTCGGTACGTGGCATTTGGGCTCAAGACACTTGAGCACTTGACGTTAGGGCAAGGAATATTGGGGTATCGGTACATTTGGGCACAAGATATTTTGGTACCAAAAAAATCAATGTTGTGCCTGATTTTTTTATTTTTGTTAATTAAATTTTTAGTGATTCACTATTTTTCTTACTCTCACATTTTTTTTGAATTGCATCACTAAATTAAACATATGCAACAATGCAAAAGTTAAAGCCAGTCTGTTAACTCTGCACTTTCAGATTTTCCACTTTCAGTATTAATGTAATACATAATACACTTTATTGTGTGATGAAAGTGTAAATTCAATGCATAGAAAGTACGCATCAGAAAAATATTTATAAAAATTGATTACTGCAGTCACCGTTAATGATATAAAATTATTTTACAAATTATGACAGTGTTTGTCATATCTTTCCTTAAAAGCATTTGTACTGGGGGCCAACACGACATACTCAGGTAAACTGTTCTACAGAGAAACAGTTCTATTACTAAAAAAAACTTTATAGATTATAATGTGTCTTATTAGTTTCAAAAGTGAAACAGTGTCCTCATAAGCCAGGATAAGTTCTTAATTTGAACATTGTTTCATAATTGACTTTATAATGTGTTTGTTTATAAAATATAAAATAAACGAAGCAGAAAATTCTGCAGTTTTAGTTTAGTATTTTATTTCAACATTATCTAGTGCATTACAAAAACTATAAGTGTTAATGCAGCAAATTGGATAGCCTTATTACAATCACAATACTGTGTGTATATTCATTCAGCTCTAGCTTTAGAAACAACAGCATAGAATGCATTGTTTTGCTGTTCTAGCTAGCTAACAACTGGATAATGAACAGATCAATTAATGAGCAATTGCTTAATGTATGAATGCGATATGCAGATTAACAATAATTGCAAGCTTTTTTGTTTATCTCTTGTGAGATGTGTGAATCATGTTGCATTTGCACCGGTGCTTTTAAACACGCTAAGTAACTCGTCTGTTTTTTCCAGTTTTAATTATGCTGTCATAGTCACTTAAGTAAAACTTTGAAAGTTGTAAAATAGGGCAATAAATGAGGATTCATGCAATTTTAGCTGCTGGGTGGCATTGCAGGCTTGTAGCACAAGCTTCATAACATAGAAATAACGTATTCTTACATGATCGAATCTAATAGTGTGCGTCGACACTGGCGCCCACCTATCTGGTTCACAGCCACTCACTCAAAATTTTTTCATGCCTGAATGGCCAGTCCCATTGAAGCTTCTGTGGTTCAAATCCAGAGCAAATCTCTGCTGTCAACATTTTCTTCCTTTTAAAAAAAAATTTGCTTTTAAGAATTTATTGTGGTTTATCTGACATTCTTGCTTTTGAGATTATAGATAATTAGCTCATGCATGGTTAATACGTTTCTGGCTTTCACAAACGTTTCATAATGTTTTTCTTCTTTAGCACCTACTTTTCTTCAATTGATTATCAAACTCTTTCAGACAAAATGCATGTTTAGACACATAAAAGCACTTCATAATTTACTGCAAAGTCTGGTGTCAGAAACTTTGTAAGAGTTTAGTCAAGTCAGGGTCATGAATAAAATATCACTTTTCACTTGCTTATAGTCTGCCCAATTATTTGATACTCGCCAGTAACTGTTTTAATATAAGGTTTAGTCATGTTTGTTTGTTGTTTACTTGTACACAGGAAGTAACACAAGTATAGAGAACATTTATGATGCAGCAATACTGACGAATGTTGTTCCATTCTACAGCGACTTTGTAAATGGTCAGTTTTTCTTTTGGTGTTTTAGCCTATAAGTTTGCAGAATCCTATCCTGCAGAAACATCTTGTTGTAATATTTCTATCCTCATCAAATTATTTTAGTCATTAATTATTTTAGTCTCTGTGAAACTTGTTTGATTTGCACAGGTTAAATTAGTAGTAATGCTTTGCGTGATTATGTTGTGGTTCAATGACAATAGACAATCTTTATTTGTTGTGGTTGCTAATTGCTGCTAAAACTCATAGTTGCTCAGCAACTCAAAAACTTTTTTGCTTGATCCTTAATATTGTTATAATAGTATTAATAAAGAAAATCATGTAACAATGAATTTTATCTAACAAGCCTTACAGCGCTGGGTAAATTGTTGTAACTTGTTACTTCAAGCATATTAGTCGATAGTATATTAATTTTTCAATTTAAATAATTAATTCAAAAATAATTTAATAACCCCATATTTCTTTGCGAGATTGTAGACTCATTGCATGCCAAGTACATCTGCATTAGATCTTAGTAGTTAATAGATTTACCCGAGCCCTAGTGTTACTGATCTGGGGTGTTACTGATTCACAGTCACATTTCATTATGTTAAGCATCCATCAGTCTTATTTTTCAAAGGCAACAGACCCACTTCTTTTGTTGCAACTGTTTATGTGCTGATTAGAGGCAGGGTTAGTTTCTAATGTACACACCACAACTGAAGCACCTCTTGATAAATTAACCAACTAAAAGATTCTTATGGGCTTGAGAACTTTGCTTTATGTGCTTTTCTTTCCTAAGCACCCACCCGTGCATTGACAAAACCTACACTGCTTAAACAAAACCGTTGGAGTAGAAGCATGCGGTTATTATCTACTTACAGGCATGCCATTTTTCATTTCTCTCAAAGAAAAACTTATAATTTTCATTGGAGTAAATTTTTATATTTTTCAGGGACGTGGGCAGAGTTTTTGGACACAGTTAGTGACTGGGCAGCACAGACCAGCTTGAACGTGATTACTGGACCTGTGTTTGATCATAATCATGATGGCTTATTTGATGCACTGGATACTGTAAAGTAAGATTGCTAGTTGATTCTAATGTGCAAGAACATTCCACTTATGCTAGAGAACTTACTTTTGTAGAAAGCATATTTTTCGCTGTGCAATTTTTAGTTATTTGTTGTCTGACTTTAGATTTATACATAATGGCAGCAACATTCCTTTGCCATCTCATTACTTTGCTATTGTTTCACGATGCACTGGGGAATATACAGATGTCTCTTGTGGAGGTGAACCAGTAGATACTATGGCTTTCATTATCCCACATAAGTCTAAACGTGAGACTTGTCAGGTACTTTACATTATACGTTTTTTTTAAATAGATCTCTCTCTTTTCTCCTCGTGTCTTCTCTTCTCTTCCCCTCTCCTCTTTCTTTCTCTTAAATTTTTTTTAGAAGAATTACTCTCTGCACTACAATAGCTTATTCCTAATAATAAAATAAAGAAAAATGTTGTACAGCAATTATTGTTTTTATCAGAAATGTTCCAGAATTTTAAATCTTTGAATGTATTTTGTTATTTTGCAGACGTTTAGTGATTATTTGATCAACCATGCTGCATCTGTTCGTGATGTGGAGTTGATAACTGGTCTTCGATTCTACACAGATCTAGATTTTTATGAATCCCTGAAATTTAAACTACTTGCCGTGTCTGAAGACAGGATGTCTAACAAAGTTATTAAATGATATATAGACTATTAGACGCAGTTTGTGAAAATGACTTTCTTACCTTCACCATTTCAGACTGTTTTGTGCTCCTTACATTTGAAAAATGATAATATTGTAAGTCCTAAACTAGTTATGGTGGCTAGAATATTGAGATTCCATGTGATCCATTTGTTGGAGGCAGGACCGGGCCTATAATATTTCATTAACTTTGATGGACAGTAACGTTCAATAGGGGTGAGCATTCTCTACTACAAAACGAATTCGAATCAAATTTATGTTTTTTCAAATTCAAATTTATTAAGTTCGAAAGATTTTCAAACCACCAGTAAAATGTGATCTTACAAAGATCCTGCATGTTACTCGATTTTGTTCTGCAGTAAACCACAGATAATTTGTTTGAAAATTGTGCAAAAAAATCACAGCTAAACTATGCTAATTGCATGACGTTTCAGACGTTTTAATGATAAAAAATGTACGTGGTTGAAGTGCTGAATTATTCAAATCTATAATTTCCGGTTCGAATTGAATTTGAAGCAAAAAAAACGTGTTCGAATGTTTGGACCCCTAACGTCCAAGCATTCGAAGTTGGGCCTCACCTTTGTGGTTCCAGTTAATTGGTACTTAGAATTAATTTTTTAAAAAAAAAGACTTTTCATCAGCTTGCCGTACCTGTTTGCAATGATTTGGTTAACTGATGAAGTTATTAGATTTTGCTAATCACCTGTGTTGGTTTAATTTTGCAGTTTTTAGGTCTGTGCACTACAAAATTAAAAATGACTTTTATTATGAAGTTTAGGTTAACTACATTAAATTTTTGCTTAAGACAATGCAAGGAAGTAACTTTCAGTGTTTTTCAGCTTTTTTCACTTTTATAGTGACAAGAATCCTTGTGGGGTATAACCTGGTAAGATGCACTGTAATCTTTGTTAATATTCGTTATTTTTACACAATCTCTTGATATGAATTGTGAAATACAAAATGTTCTTATATTTTTTGGAAATCTATAGAGAATCCTAAGTATGATATTTGATAAACTCGTGAAAATTTAAAGATTCATCAACAATTTTAGATCTGTTACTTTATAATAAGTAAATTATTTGTAAATACATACAGTTTTTTATTAATTTTTTAATATTGACATGTGTGATTGTTTATAATGTTAATAAAATTTCTGTTGTTACAAGGACTCAGACCTATGGTACTGTGTTGGATTAACAGTTCAAATGGCATAACATCAACATGGCAGTGACACTAACACTTCCACTGCATGGGCTTATGGACTGTAAACGTGATGTAGTTAATAACTGGAAGTACTTTAGAGGTTCTTACATGTTTGCAGTAGCTAATAAGCAGGTGAAGTAGAATACATTGACATATATCGCTATGAAGCTAACACAATATAAAAATTGTTAAAATAATTGTAACAATGTAAAGTTACTCTCTCTTCTCATTTCAGATAAATTTCAGCAGCAAAAATTGAAAATTGCCAACTTTTTTTCTAGTAAACAATCTCACAAAATCTTTTCTTGACTTGCATTTGGTTTCTAGTGATGTCGTGTTTGTGGTTGGTGCTCTAACATAATCTAAAGAAACGCTTAACGAAGTAATTCAGCTTTTGTCATTTTAATCCAACCACTGTTGTTCAGTCACATGATCATGACGTCATATACCATATATCGTAACATGTGCCTTGTTTGCCTAATGGTTAATCCGGTCTGCAAGTTTAAAGTTACTAGCTGCCACAAGTTCTAAAATCATAGAATTATTACTTCACCTAATCTTCATACCTCACGCTGACAACACTAAATTCCAGACCCTTCTTGTCCGAAATATTTTATTTCAACGCCTCGTTTAAATCTGTGCCTCGACTGTACTATCATTGTTTCTACATCATGCACACTATTGTACGATTCTTCTCCAGTATTCGTGTCATCCCGGGCAGTGCTGACGAACTGCACACCTGTACGATTGCTATTTCCTCCTGCAAAACAATTTTAGGTTTAATTAATAGATGTAGTTTATGCAGTTATTTAAAACTCAAACACTCAGTTTAACTCAGTTCTTAAATAATAAAAGCGCGATGATAAACAAACCCTTCATTTTTTGAAAATTAATTAACTCGATTCTAGTACAAAATTAATACAAGCAGTGAGATATTTTCGGTTTCGATTCTAGTAGGAAATTAAATAAAATAAATAATAACTTACGCCATCTATAATTGACTTTCCGAATGCTAAGCTGTAACGCCAATTTGTATTGGCGACTACTATCATGTCGGAGATGAACGACTTCACGTTTAATACCATTTTGTAGATCTCGCATCTCGTGATGTAATGTTTTTCCTTCTGCGACTGCATGCCCAATATTAGGACGTGACGGCTAACATGAAAGTAAAGAGAATCTATCAAAATATGTTAAATGTCAGATAATTAGGCTATGAACAATATCCAGGAAGCCAAACCCCAAACAAGGAATTAAAGTGCGGCGGAAACCAAGAGATCAGGGGGCCTTTGACATTGCTATTTATCTTCTTATATTGTGATGTTACTTAATAAAAGTGTTATCTACTAATCAAGTCTTATAGCTTTGCCATTCCTCAAACGTCTATAAACAGCTACACGCACACACATACCTACTACGACTATACAAACCCAAGAATAACAATTTTACTGGTAACAGCTTAAAACCTTTTAGTTGGAAATATGTAAACATTACTGAAAATAGTGTTTTAATAAAGTCCAGCTATAAGAGCATTTATGCATTTAGAAGAACATTAAATTCTCCTGTAGAAAATACATAGATTCACCTCTAACTCAGTATGATTAGAAAATTGAGCCCTTTCGAAAATATTATTAAACGCTTGCTATGGATAGGTAGCCCGTTCAGCGGTGGGTGTAGTAGGCATATTTAGAATTCGCGAGAGGACCACGGCGCCCCGCAACGGGCGTTTTCCCGGACTCAAATCGCGATTTTTTCGAAATTTTGACTAAACAGCCTGCGGAAAAAACGTTCTAGTGGCGCCTTGTGAGACTCTCGGAAAGAGATATACGGCTCATCAGAAAGAGGAAGAACGGGGCTACACGATGATGTGGGCTAAATTTTAGGGCAGGTCCACCGAGAGGAGTAGCGAGGAGTTAATTACATGTTCTATTCTCGGCAATTTTCGCTTAGAAAACTGTTCTGACCGCATTCCATTGTGCTGACGTCATCCATTGTACTCTGTCTGTAACTTTAATTCAGCAAAAAGCTGCCTGCGAGTGCGAAATATATCAATTAGAATCCTAGTGTGTATCCGTTCAAAACGATATTATTTGATTGAATATTAACCACTAAACGCTTAAAACTAAGTTTTATTTGACATATGCAATGTGTATATTATTGTTAAAAAATATTGTGTTTGAATTTATGTTTAAAATTAAATTTTAATAATTAGGGGAAAGTTGAATTTGCAAAATCAGAATTTTCTTTCGGATAAATTTTGTGGCCCTGAAAAGGGCCGGTTGGTTATTTTATGCAGATCTCTATGCAGAAGTGGTGTACTTCGTCACAGCTTTGGTGCCCTCACTGACAGCATACTGGTGTTTGGCTTCCTCATTGTGCGTTATAGAAATTGTAAATTATATAATTGTTCCCTTTGATTGGGTGCTGTCTTTATGGAAAGTATGGCCGTTGTCTGTATTGTCTGTTTCTGGGATTTATATTTTGCTGTTGTTGTAATTGTTGCTGTTGTTGTAATTGTTGCTGTTGCTGTATGTGTGAAATTCGTTCAAGTTGTGTTTGCACATGTGCCATGAATTGTCCAAGAATTTGTTGTTGGTGTTGTGGTTGTTGTTGTTGTTCTTGCTGTTGTAGTTGTTGTTGTTGTTTTCGTCTATTGCATGTCGGATTCAACTGCAATCCCTCCATTCTCTGTAACACAGACATATTTTTGTTAAAAAAACAAATATTTTTCAAACAACATGGAAAATTACTCTTCATTTCATTTACATTTATTCGCCACATTGGCTGCTCACCTGAATTCTGTAACTTGATTTTGACCTAGCTAGTTGGTTTTTATAGAGGTGGAAGTAATGTTGGCTGCTTAGGATGACAGCTCTGGTGTTTTGTTTTGTTTAGTTATTTTTTATTCATTGACAATAAAAAACAGGAGTAATGTCGTAAATGCATCTCTGTTTCTTCAATGTTATTATGTAGTCAGCTCTGACTCATAACAAAGGCCAATCTACGATTATATGCTTTTTAAATGTCTTTTAACTGCAATTAACAAAATGTACAGATGCTTAGAATAAAAAAATTGTTCTGGAAAATTTTTTTTGCTTTTCTCAAAAAATCGATTTTTTTCTATGAAAGGTATCACACATGAAGGTCAGGCCTAACATTTCTTCAAGTTATATTTCCTGACAAAAACATATTAAATAGGAATGTTTTTTAGAAAAATTATTTTTCCAGAAATAGAACTCTACATGAGCCAGGTATTTGCAAACTTTCTTTATGATCAAGTCTTTTGACTGCTTTTGCAAATAAGCCTATTATTTGTCATGAGTTATGAATATAATATTTTTTTAACTAGTAATTATTCTTAGATCCTTATGCTTGCTTTAAATAATATTCAAAAATAAAACAGCTGCTATAAATTGCCAAAGAGACAGATGTAGGCTTTGCCTAGTGTAAAAATATTTAACTTGTAACAAAGTTACAAAACGGCATTATAATTAGCATTTTGTTATAATTACCTGGCTACATACTCCAGAAATTTTAAAAGATTTTATTTATGTTTTTGAAACTCACTGCTAAGCAATTTATGAGCGCCTGTTGACTAGCCTGGCTTTGATGGTCTCATCAATTCATCTGCTACAGTACACACCGGTGTGCGTTCTGCGAACAGCTTGCCCTATAGTGTGCCTGACAACAACAGTCGGTACTGCTGTGCCGCTAGGGCGACACTAACTGCGCGAACTGCTGCGCAGTAAAAGTTCTCTATACTGTGGTCCATATTTTCTGACTACAGTTTATTGAGTTTAAAGTTGTACGCTATTGCTAAAGATGACATCTTCCACACGTGCTCTGTTCATACTATCTAATTTATCTATGTATGTTTCCTGCTATATTTGTGCTCTTATTGAATGGGCGCAGGAATGATCAAAATTTGGCAAAAAAATTTCACCTATTAAAAGTGATTGGTAAGTTTTGTAACAGTACACTAGTCCAATTAAACTTACTGTGTTTACTCAGGCCGTTCACAACAATCTCACAAACGTTACGTTGGTAGGACACTAGAAAAGTGAAAGTCCTAATAACAACCCTGTTATTCCATAATCAATTGTCAATTATTTGTCGGAAATCATTGGAAAGTGAAGTACTCTCCAAAGATTGGGAGTTAAGTCAAGTGTCGCGTATGCATAAGAAAGGAAATAAAAATGGTGAGAAATTATAGACCAGTGAGTCTTGCGGAAGATATTGGAAAAAATAATCCGTAAACGATTGATATGACATTAAAGATGGCATATAAAAGACACAGCATGGCTTGATAAACGATAGATCGTGTATTATGCAGGTACTAGATGTTGTTGATTTGTGGTAGCACACTATGTAGTACAATAAGATTGTTTGCAGATGATACTAAAATATTTAGTGAAATCGGTTGTGTAGGAGATGCTGAAGAACTTCAAGCAGATTTGAACAGCCTACATGAATGGGCAAGAATTTGGCAAATGAAGTTCAATACCGAAAAGTGTAAGGCAATGCATATAGCATATGACCATAGATGTTTGAGCTACGTTATAGATAAAGATGAATAGATGATCGAACTTGATGGAACAGACAGCAAGAAAGAGTGATAGTTGACAGAAATCTAAATTTTGATGAGCTCGCGGAAACTGTTGCTAGCAAAGGAAATAAAATTGTGGAAATAATGAAATACTCCTTTGACAGACATGTCTGCTCCACTGTATACTTTTCTAGTTATACCTGTATTGGAGTATGGAAATGTAATATGGTCACCTTACCTTAAGAAAGACATTAACTTATTAGAGAATGTACAACATAGAGCAACGAAAATAGTGTACAACATTTCAAGTCTGGAATGCGAGGATAGGTTGCTGTTACTTAAATTACCTAGCTTAATTTATAGATGGTTATACATGATTGAAGTTTACAAGATCATGCATTAATACTATGACACACAAATTAATTCGAAAAGAAGTGAGGAAGGCTGGCCAAAGTTCATTTTTTTATAAGTTTTGACAATAAATAAAGAAATCTACTATTGCTACTGTACTATCACCAATTAAAATCAACGTAAGTACATTACAGATCCTTCTATTCACTACTGTATTTCTATATCCAAACCCCTTTTCCTTCTCGCACTCAAATTAGCCATGGCAAAAGTTTAGCTTGTTTATTAGAAGTTGGGTAGTACCTGGGCTGGTTGCACGATCTCGGAATTCCATCCATAAACAGCACGTTTCTTTCTTTCCTCCAGAATTTAGGCAGAAAAATAGTTTTAACGTAACTTGCGGGTGTATGTAGGCATCGTCCCATGCTTAATGGCTTTCAATGAACATCAGACTCTTTGTTTGTACTACTACTATTTGCTGTCCTGAACTAGAAGCACGATATGATATACATGGGATCTCATAATTATAGTGGGACAGAACTAACAGGGGTTATCATAAACTGGTTAAACACATTAATATAGTGCTATCAAAGACATCCATGTAACAACACAAATGAGTTTGGTATTTTCACTTTTATCACACCATGAGATGAATCCGGGCGTTACAAGTATGCTGTCATATTACTAATGAATTACAGTAGATCTCTGAAGTTATACAATTGCCAAAAAGTAAAACTGAGACTACAACTGTGTCTCACTCTGACATACCGCTAGAAGGTTCAGTAGCTTTTTAAGAGACCTGAAAAGAAAATGGTATGATGTTTTGCACTGTAAAATTACCGTTTTTGTTTTGTTTTACAATCTTGCTTAAAGTTGCTCTTTACCGGCAGAGTAATTGCAGCACCAACATTTAAAGTCTTAAGATATGTAATGGTTTATTATGTAAGCGGTGTTTTATTGTTAACAACTATTGCCGTCTCTTGGGGGGGGGCAAGGGGGACACATGTCCCTGGGTGCCATATTTTTTGGAAAGAATACATTTTTTTATCTAAATAGACATGCCACCACCCACCCACTGCCGTCCATTGACCTTGAATTATTTTATAACGTATTGCTTTTATTCTTTTATTTTTACTTGCCAACTAAAATGTCAACAACGGCGATGGCACATTTGCAGAAAAGAAAGAGTGATAAACCAGACCAATGCCGCTATTGCGCATGTTTTTACAAAAAATTCATGATGTCAAACCATGTACTACAGCAACAGTACTATAGTAACAGAGAGCGGGCGCTTGCTGATTGGCTTTCTGTTTTTTGGTAGATGCTGCATCATTTCTAATTTATTATTCATGGAATCGTATGTGTTGTGCTGTGTTTGCTTTACCGTTGTTTTGTGTTTTTCTTGAAATAACAGAAGTTTAATGTTTTTTCTCAAAAATCTAAAAAATGGAACCAAAATTGTCATTATTTCTAACTTTTTTTACAACACCATCTCAAAAGCTCATTTAATCTCCAGGCTCCTAATAAGGGGTCAGAAAATTTTTCTCACTCACTATGCTTGCTCGTTGTGGCTCCCACTCTACAGACAAAGTGCCATGCTGTACCTTTGCCCCTGGGAGCCATAAACCCTAGCGATGCCACTGTTAACAACAAGTAATGTAATCGATATGAAATTTCAAGGAAAATTTTCTAGCTTTATATAAAAATTTTGCTTTTTTGTCCCTTAACAATGTCATTACCATAGATGTAGCAAATAGATAAATAGACATCTTTATTAAGCTTTGCTTCATTGCACTATAGTTGATGTAAGTGAAAGCCAGCTACCTTGAGGTTGATCAGCTAGTGAAGCCAGCTACCTTGAGGTTGACCAGCTAGTGAAGCCAGCTTTTTAGTAAATACTGAATATGTGTGTAAGAGTGTCAAGTTGCAATTGTGGGAGTCTCAAGCTCAATGCTTTTGTCAGGTTTGCTACTGAAACTTGATTATGACTCTTATACTGTTAAATTTTAGCTCTTATACTGTTGAATTTTATTAGTTTTAAAACCATGTGACAGTCACCTATTCAACATAATGTTATTCTAGTAGTACTCTAGATTATGCCTGCAATGACACCTTGATGTATCGATGCATTGTGATATCTTTTATTGCGATATTCGTATAGTCAAAGTGCACCCATATGGTGATAATCCAAGTCAATGATATTATTTTAGCAAATTAGCACGCACTTGACCATATTGCTGATTTGAAGTGACTCAAGTTGTAGCTGAGGAGTGTATTGTAGATACCTCACAATCAGTGTGGCAAGCAGTTGACTTGACCCATTGCTAGCAGCCAAAGCAATTGAAAATGCAAGGTGTTTAGTTTGTAATAGACTAATTACATTGTTTGCATATATAAACTCATAAAATGGCAAGTGTGAACCAGAAAATGCACAAACAACTTTTAATCCTGAAATTTTGATATGTTTTGCTTTTTTATGGCTTACGATGCAAACAATAGTCTATACATTGAAGGTGAAAAACTCCCAATGTATTGCTGTTTTGTACGTTAAATTAAAACATTTTCATTCCTAAAAATTTTAACTTTTTTCTTATTTTATTTTTGTCTGCATAATGTAGTAGAGTTAGTCTTTTAAGTTTATACGTAACTGTAGTTTTTAAGATATTGTTGTAGATTTTTTGTAAATTTTGAGTGTAAATTTTGTACGCCAAATAAAATTTTTATATAAATTTTAGGCAATAAAATTATTTATTTATTATTGTTGTTGTTGTTGAGTTATTCGAGCACTTAGCAGTCATAAAACTGTTGACTGATAAACATATTTAGCACCATCTATTTTTTCATAAAACCTGCAAACGTTAAAGTCATGTGCATCATGATACGTATCGTATTGTGAGCTTAGTAATGTGATGTGTATCATATCATGACTTAGGTGTACTGTTACAGCCTTATTCTACATACACTTAAAACTAGAGCTTCACTGACCGGCTTGTTTCAGATAGTATGATTTGTTTCAGTTTCTTCTATTTTATAGATTTGTCAAGAATCTCAGCTGCTAACTTATGGCTACAACCAAGTCCAGTGAATCTAAATTAAAGAAAGTTAAGAAGCGCAGTGCAGTAGAAAAACAGGAGAGAAAGAAATGGAGGGAACTTAAACTGATTAAAGAGCTGGAAAGAAAACAGAATGAGGTTTTAAAACAAGAACAAAGAGAAAAAGAAGTGGAAAAAAGACATAAAACTGCAAGAACCCAGTACACCATTAGCATCGCATTACCGGGTTCCATTCTGGATAATGCGCAGTCTCCGGAACTCAGGACATACTTAGCAGGTCAGATAGCAAGAGCTGCATCTATATTTAACATTGATGAAGTTGTCATTTATGATGAGATTGCATCGAGTAGCGAAGAAAAGACGACTTCCGGAGAATTTAGTGGCATTGGTAAAAAAGGACATGGGACAGTGCAATTGGGAAGAATATTACAGTACTTAGAGTGCCCGCAGTACCTCCGCAAGAGCCTTTTTCCGCAACATAAAGATTTGCAATATGCTGGGTTGTTAAATCCTTTGGATGCACCTCATCATCTACGAATGGACGAAGAGAGCACTTATCGGGAAGGCGTAGTTTTGGATAAACCTGTGAAACCTGGAAGAGGATCATTTGTCAATGTAGGACTCTACAAAGAAGCCCAAATCGACAAAGTTTTGCAACCTGGCACACGAGTTACAGTAAAATTGCAGAATGCCGACTCTGGCAAAAAGTTGAAAGGTGCAGTGGTGTCTCCAAACATACCAACATTATATGAAAACCTGTACTGGGGCTACTCTGTGCGCTTAGCTTCTTGCTTGAGAACAGTAATCACAGAAGCTCCTTATAAGGACGGATACGATCTTTTAGTTGGAACTTCAGACAAAGGTGAAAATGTTGATGGCATCTCATTGCCATCATTTAAACACATGATTGTCGTATTTGGAGGATTGCATGGTATAGAAGCTGCATTAGAAGCAGATGAACGGTTGAAAGAGACACAACCGGCTGATTTATTTCCATATTATTTAAACACATGTCCTCGTCAAGGTAGTAGAACTATACGAACAGAAGAAGCTATTCTGATCTCTCTAGCATCATTGAGAGCAAAAGTAGAACAAGCACAACGGCTTACATCTTGATGATAAGTGTCGCCTAGCTAGAAGAAACTGCCATTTGTGTACAGTGTTGATAGTAAATTAGAGCTTTTAGCAATATGTAATAAAACTACTTTCAAGTTAAATTAATTACTTAAATATTGTTTTTGACCAATGCAGTCTTGCATACGTTGAGTACATGAAAACTCGTATGGTAACATGCAGCAGCAGTTTAAATTTCCAGTTCATCTTCAAACTTATCTTTTATCTTCATTGGCTTGAAGTAAGAATTGTTACTTGGATTCTTGTCTTTTCTTCGAGCTGAAAGTTTGCAGTTAAACTTGAAGTGTAAATTTATATAACCATGTTAGACTCGCTTATAGCAGTTACGTCTAGTGTTAATGTTCTAAAAATTAAAGGTTTATCACCAACAGTAGAACAGTGAATCACTAACTACTGACTGAAACAATACAAATGCGTTAATAAGCTGTAAAACAAAAATGCTTTATTTATCGATGCACATAATACGTTTCACTAAAACGTTACATTTTCAGATGAATATTTATTTACAAAAGCTAGCCTACATTTCTCAGAAAAATGTTAAACTATTACACTTGCAACATTAGATACAAAAGCTGCTGTTGTTGAGTTCACCTGTGCTGTAACCAGAACAATAACATGACATAAAGTAAAAATGCTTAACCCCTTTGTTTGCATTATACAACTACGGAAGATCCACGTCTACAAACTGTACAAACAATTAGCAAAAGGTAGAGAAACACTGATTATATTACCAAAAAACTTGGGTAAACATCAAGTAAAAATGAGACATACTGGGAAAATTTTTGCACACTAATTCCAAAATTATAAATTTGCATTGCTCAAAGGTGGCCTATGTAAGCATTTCTAACCTGCTTCGAAGTACATTTCATTAACGACTTTAAGCCTTCCCCTCCCAATAAGTTTTTTACCATGAAGCTTTGAAAGGCAGAGCTACTTAGTGCTGCAACTCATTAAATATGCCACTATCATGAAACATTTCAAATTTAACTGTTTACTTTCATCTTCATAAATTTTTAATACTTTGACCATGTTTACTATTCATGATCAGTAGCTAATTTATGAAAACGAGACGGTACAACGTTAGGCAGTGCTTCAAACTGTTCCCTTAAAATTAAGTGATTATGCAGAGCCGTAGTTTTAAACCATACACACTTCTGTGGTAAACATTCATGCCTTCCTGACAGTAATGCAATAATAATATAAATGTAACAGAAGTGGCAATAAAACGGAAGCAATAAAATTGATATTTGGATTGGCTCCAGCACACTATTCATACTAATAGCACTAGAGATAATTTCTGCAGGTTACAAAATGCAAACAATTTAGCAAATACAATTATCAACTTTCATCCGCAATGGAAATAGATCTTTCAAAAAAATTAAAATAACTTGCTTACATTTTCAGTGCTTGAAATGTTAAAATTTTAGGAACATTATAAATGTAATTGAAATAAATGCAAAAAATGCAATGTACAACTTCAAATTGTCAAAACTTGAATAATGTAATTACATTTTAATCAATAACAAAATATTCCAGGAAATCCAATCAATATTTTTGGGAATAATGCTCTTCTACTTTGACAAACACTAGGTATGTGCAAGGAGACCATAACCCATAAGTGCAGCATTTTTATATATAGCCAAATTCCAGAATTGTGATTTTGTTATAACATAACAATGTTAAGAAATATAAACATGAAAATTCGTGTTAGTCAAGCTACTAGAATTAGAAGTAAATTAGTTGCAAACATAGTTCAGTCTGCCATGAATAAAAATAAACTATTCAATATTATAACTAACTACCTCATTAGAACTGTTACAGTTACACACATCCAAAGAAAACGAACTGTACAAAAATTTGAAAAGGTTTGGGACAAGAAAATATAAAAATGAATAACAGCAAATGTTTAGTTATATTACATAATTAATTATTCATTTAATCATAGTACCAGACGTTGATAGATATTAACCATGCAATTTGCTTATGAAATGCACATTTGTTGAAAGTATATAATGTGCAATTGAAAACATAAACTGCATAACACAAGAACAGCATAGGTTTACGAGATCCAAACTCATTAATATAACCAAACACTTCACATTTGAAGCCCAATTGTCAAATTATTAGTGAAAGTTAAAAAGTATAAAAGACAAATTACGTAAATCATATAACTTAGAAAATGGTACAAAAACACTGTGCACACAAAAGCAGTTTTAAGAACCTGTTTAACCTTCTAATCTATACCATAGTGAATGATATTGTGTGAAAATAAAATCAAACGGTGAGTAAATTTGCAAGGAGCACCATTGTTAAGTTAACTGCAGTAAGTAAAAATTTTTGTACCAGTACACACTAAAATCAAATAGGTGTTACGAATTAATAATGCTTCTCTCAGAAAGTGAGATGTCTCTATACAGCTTTTGCTTTCAGGTATTTAGACTAACTAACTAAAAATCAATACTAACTAAAACTCCACATGTATAAATATAATATATTTATAAGCAATGCTAAGTACTAAATAACAAAACTATGCAACTGTTTACTACATTACTAGATCAGAGTAAGTTAATTTGCTAGTAGATTACAAAATAAAAAACAAAAAAAATAGACGACACATTTCAGAAACGGCGGTTCTGTGACGGCAAAAACCAATTAAAAATGCGTTTGTTAATTCAGTTAAATTATTAAAAAACGATTAAGTTCGACCATAAGTTTATATTCACTAACTGCATAATCACGTTGATGATTCAGCACCAAGGATACCCTTAGTGCCTACTATACTGTGTAGATTTATTCACCATCTATTCGTAAAATTGTGATCTAAGCATAATACAATTTGCACTTGCAATATCCAAGTGCAAAATCTTAAAACTGATATTACTCGCATCATAACTATTAGCAAGCACCTCTTATAAACATATATCTGTAGTACTGGGCCACTAATAGACGATTTTTTTACAAACAGTACATTACTGCACGTTGTAACAGACTAAAAGTGATAGTGGCGAAATACTTTAGCGTAGGCCCTTGCAATTTTACAAAAGCATAAAAATGTTGTAAATCCGGCACTTATTCTAAACTATGATAAATAATAAATAATATAAAAAATCTAAGATTATGAATAGTACAGGTGTGCATAAGTGACTAGGTGATGCGCAATTCACTACGTGATATGATGAACATGTCACGGAAGTTCACAACAATGCAAGATATTTAAAGAATAATATTTGTAAAAAACTAAGCGTGAGATTCGTAGCTTAAAAACTCTTGAAATTGCAGAAGCAATTAAAACTGCCTTAGTAATACTAGTGTGGTAGTGAAAAAATAATTTAGCACATACTAAAAATGCACATATTTCATATTATCATGCAACTGTATTAGTTTTATGTATGGTGTACAATGTACATACTTAAAAGTAGTAGCGATAATAAATGTAAGAATAACTCCAGAGTATTCTGTTCACAGTTAAATGTTGGTCCAGAACTCCAGGACACAACCTAGTAATAATTAAATTGAAAATACACATGCACAATGAAAGTTCGATACAAAGCTACATCAGAAAAATGCTACAGTATAACACAGCACTTCTTTTTCTTCTTCTCAATAGTTACCTTTTCCGCTTGACTCGCATCTGTACCTGAAACAACCGTACCTTCCACTTTTACAGTTTTGCCATCAGCAGCATCGCCTCCCGCCCCAGGTGGCGCAGCGCTGACTTGAGACGCACCTGTTCGAGTAATGGACTCCATTTCTATATCACCCGTAGGCGTAAGCGGTCGTCCATGCTTTATAGCATCAATTAGGAGATCCGCCTCCTGTGACAGCGGACCTCCAGGCCTGAATGGATTATCTACTCCTCCATTACTAGGACTATACAGAAAAAAATGTTTGACATTTTTAGTGATTAGATCCATTAAATAGACCATTAACAAGATTAATTTTTATTCAACTTCTTAATAAAAACAACTTTAAATACCTTAAAATACTAATTTCGTATTTGTAAAGGTTTAGTTGGTGATTTTCTTGCAAAGCTGGAAAGTGTGTGTAATAGTGAAATCACATGTAGGTATTCATGAACATCAGAAATATGCTTAAATCTATTACAGTTCTAAATGCACTCAGCATTATTCAAAGCAATGGTAAAGCTGTAAAGACTAAGTTTATGGGTTAGGCCTACTGAACTCAGCAAACTGCCGGCAGACACAGATAAAGTAATAAAAGCTATAAAATATTTCAGGAAATATGGAATAATTTACATATTAAATTACTTATGAGGCCGAGAATAAAAATACTTCTGTGTCTGTCTAATTGCCCGGGTAATATGTTTTTATTGCGCACACGGCCGGGAATTTTACAATTTTTTGTACGTTCATATACATACTTGACGCAGTCATATAAAAGCGTACTTTTTTAATTTAAAACGTAAAATGCAATGATCATCATAACATCATTCTTTTGGGGAACGCAGGATGCAGCCATGCTTTTCCACTGCTAACTCTCGGCCAGGGCTACCATTTTATATGATGCTATCGTATTGGAAGCTAAAAAGTACATAATTTTCCACCAAATCAGTTGTATTAACAGCCGAGTAGTGTTGCCACTTATATCGTAATTATCAGAACATACGTTCATGATACAAAAAAGACTATACAATCATCGATGATTATACGATAATATAGTAATGTGAAACAAAAAACGAAGCGTTAAAAAACAAGCATTGAAAACTTCAAAACATTATTGCTAACCAGTTGGAAACAAATTTTGGTTTCAACTAATTTTAAATATTCCACGATTCAGCTTAAAACATTTACAAAGCCTTAAACAAAATTTTTTTCCTTCCTCCCTACTGGCATCTTCCGAGCTCATTAGGTAAGACAGAAACAAGTTTTTTTGTCTCCGACCTGAGTAGTAAATAGATATTATTCACCTTTCAAGTTTTATTTCTACCATTTCAGTCTTTGCATCTCCGGCACCCTTATCTGCTGCAGTTTCATCTTCTGGCCCACTACAAAATAAAAAAAGTACGTTTTACCTAACAAAAAAGGTGAATATATTCTTATATATCCATTGCCATGACTGATTTTTCTCTAAGCCAAGCTCCACATCAAAACTAAAACGCTCTAGAGTTCACTAACTTAGATTTTTCAAAAAAAACTGGAGATCAAAATGCCAGGAGTGCATTTAAATATTTACACATGCCATATTGTTAACATTACATGACATGACAATTTGAAATACTGTAACTGAAAAATAATTCATCTCATAGACCCACTTAATGTTCTTATACTATGCTGGTAATTTCAAACTGCCACTTTTCGAATAATTTGTCTATATAGTGCCATCTTAGCTTATGAATAAAAACCACATAAGTAGTAATGTTATATAGACACCATAGGTGATGTTACAAGTGACTATTCCTACTTAGTCTTAGTAAATAAATGTAGAAGCATTTTTCACTCTGGATAATTACAGAGGAAAACCCAATTTTTATAAAGCTTTTTTAAATTTAGTTTATAATCAACCTTATTCTACAACTTTAAAAATAAGACCCATATTTCGCAGTCAATTAAAAATGTCATTAAAAGTAGGTATGCGATTATTATTGTCTAGAAAAAGTGTGCTAAGGCTCAAGCTGATATGAGTTTGTCGATCAAAAATGTGCTTTGATAATCAAAGTGCAAATTTAATGCTGGTCCTAATTCCAGTAAATCTGCTCAAGGACAGGCGGAAGATGTCTGTACATCTGTCCATATGGCTGGTAAACTAAGCTTGCCATATTTGACTAGGTTTTTGAATTAATGAAACCATATATTTTTTCGGAGTTGACCTATTTAGATAGCGAAGTCCTGCTTCCACAAAATTGCAACGTTTACAGCTTACTTTAAATTAAGCAGAGTTTTCACTCGACTGTAACTAAGAAGAAGTCGCCATATTAACAGTGGTGTATTACTACAGTCTGAAACTTGGACTTGCAATTTCCTTTAGAGCCAGACTCGAGTGCCATTGACTCGGACTCGTAACAAATGACTCACAACTTGACTTGGATGCGAAATGACGAAAGACCAACTTGACTAGTCACACTGTATGCATGGACAGTACAACAGACAGTAATTACGCATGTTATAACTAAGTAATTACAACCTAATTATTTATGAAAGCATTTCAATTCCACGCTCCATCAATTGGCATTTCTTGTCTATAGCTAGATTTTTATACTGTGCTTTAACTAAGTGTAATTCTGAGTCTACATTCAGCAGCTGTGTTCACGTCTACACTCAGTTAAACTTTTTCCGTTTTATTATGACATTAACTTAAACTTGGACTTGACAATGCATCAGAAAAAATTATATTTATAAAAACATCAAACACAGCTATTTTTAAACTGCTAGTGTGCGCATTAATTGCGAGGGCCTTCAGTCAAATTCGCTTAATCTTTCATAATAACGATGGATTCTTAAACCATGGCTAACGTGAAGCCCTCAATCTCTCTTTAAAAAAGTTTAAATTCGGTGCACCAACCACTCTTTCTGGTAAACTGTTAGTAAAACTAAGAACACAGAGAACTCGCCCTCTGTCAAATAAAAACCTATTTTGACTTAGTATTTCTTATATCAGGCCTACTACTGCAATCGTATTTAAAACCAACTAGTTTAACAACGTTGACTTGAAGGCTTAACTTAAAACAAGGGTGGGGTAGAAAAACTACATCAAATTCTGCAATTTTGCTGTTTTTAATGCATTGGTTAAATTTTGTATGTAAAGCAAAGCAAGCAATAATAATAAGTAACAAACCCGCTAGACATCTTATTAAATTATGTAACCAGTTTCTATAAAATCATAGCTGATCCATTTACAACAACTTTCTAAAATACAGCCTAAAAACAGTGCAAGCAATCGTCGGTAGGTGGCCTACGGGCAGCGCCACATACTGTCCAAAATAAGCAGCTCGTTCAAAAATTCTCAATACTTGCTTTTTTATATATTTAGCTGTGAGCTGTAAAACTATTAAAACAAGAACTGCGAATAAATGCATAGATTGTAGCAATATTTAAAGTAACAGACTGATATTTCTTTTTGCTGTTTTTATTAAAAAAAATTTTCTATTTTACAATCAATCCATGTTTCTACTATTAATTTATATGCAATAATTATTAAGAAAATAACTAGCCAGCAGAAACCCCCCCCCCAAAAAACAAGAATCTAATGATTGGAAATAAATAATATGCTGGAAATACTTTATGAAAAAAAATTGCGCTATGTGCCAGCTGTGCAACATAAACGAAAATGCACAGTTACTTTGATGCCATTATTACTGCAGCTATAGAAATACGTGATGTTATTAATAATGTGATATATTTATTGTTTATAATACTGTTAATTAAAACCACACACTTCATTGATAACAGTGCAAGATCATGATTCGTGAGCACATGAGTGGTTAAGAATCATATGCTTGGCATACCCATAAAATGTATATGTGACCGTAAATGTAAATTATTTTTTAGTTCGTGCATTATATTAATATCATAACTGGAAAATGGAAATACTGCCAACTGAAGAACATACTTTCCAAAAATGTATATTTTACAGAACTCGTTTAATATCAGCAGCATAATCAACTATATTCATGAAATGAACGCTTTGCTAGCTAGTGAAGTAGAGGAACATCAAATTAAATGCCAATATGATGGATCGAGCTTATCTATTGAAATAGAATTAAAATTAGCAAATACATAGCAGTATGGAATTAGTATTGGCAAAGCACAGGATTGTGAAGAAACAAATAAAAAATGGATGGAAAAATATGTAAAGAAGTACTATAAAGTGGAACAATGTCAGTAATACAAGATAAATGCAGCAAAAGTGTTAGTAATAACACAAAATTAAGGTTTTTGGAAATCAATTAATGGGAACAAAAGGGATATAGGTATAACACTTTAATTATTCGATCATTTTGAAATTAATAACATTATGTATTTAAAATTTAATTCCGTCAAAGGAAAGAGAGATTATAAGGTATACTTTGTAGAGAATTTAATGTGCCTCAAGGGCAGTTGTGAACTGGACAAAACAAACCTTTATTGGTTTGTTACAAATATGATAGAGTGAGAGCCAAATAGCTATCCTTTCCTCGCCCCATCTCCGTAGATAAAGTAAAGTTTTTTTCGTAAAATGGAAATTTGTGACACATTTGGAGAAAATAAAAAAATGTCTCTGTCTATGTCTATCACAACAGATCTCAATAGAACACTGTTGAGCGAGAAGCATCTATAATTATGTGAACGGCTGTTTGTAAATAAAGTCAATGATTTTAGCACTGAAAAAGATTAAAGATGCCACGTACTTTTTTCGAAAAAAATACTGTCCGGTTACTCTGGATTTTATCAATAAACGAATTTGAAATGAATTTTATAAAAATTGTAGAGGTAAACGAATCACTTTATTGCTTGTTGTATGGGAAATTTAAAGTGATCATTGTTTGCAAATTTACCAGTAAGATTAGCATTAAACGAGACACTGAAACCTGGTAAACCACCTCAAGCCAGGCGAACCAAAAACAATTTGGATATCAAGAGTTGGTAAAGACTTACAACAGTTGAGGTCAAGCTTATCAATAGCATTGCAGGAGTTGAAAATTTTAACTGCAGACAGGAAACAATGGGGTGCTATAAAGAGTAGATTAATACTGTATCTACAATAGATGTTTAGAGCAACAGAAAAAGAAGATGCAAATTTTAAATGTAAAGTTATAACTAAATCAAAGTTAATGTGGCACAGTTATTGAAATCATTTAATTTAAGTAGTCGTATATTTGCCATGTCTGACGCTGACAGACACTAGTAATAGTAGTATCAATCATATCACTACTATACTACTACTAGTAGTAGTATGTATCATTTCTTCTCTAGAATTTTTATTTACCAATTTTTATACAGATTTATTGCCAGCTATCTATTAACTGATCTATCCAAATTTTTGTTTTAGCTATTTTATTAATTTAAATATTGTTTCATACCGTTATCTCCCTAGTTATTTATCTGTATTTTTTCTTTTTAAAGTGTTGATTGTTATAATTTTCCTTGTCTGTACTTGTCAGGTTATATAATTTCCTTTAAATATGGATAGAGGTGCTTGACGTGGTGATGATTTACTCATGGCTTGACATTGTTCATTTTTTTGCTTCGTATGATGAAATGAGTTTCTTGATTTATATGTAACTTTTAGTTTTGTTTCTATTGAGTTGGACTTAGTCTCTTGATTTTAATTTAAATTTTTTGTTTTGTTTGTAAATTTCAATTTTGCAGCTTCTTATTGCCAAATTTATTTATTGTTTCTAAATTTAAACTCATTTGAACTTGTTGCCTCATTTTTTTGTTAAGTTGGCAATTATTTTCATTTGTACATACCTTACTTGACAGGATACTTACTTTTCTTCAATTTGGATCGAGGTAGTTTACCTGGTGACCCTTGGTCTTTTCGCCACCTCGTCTCTTTTCCATCTTCACTTTACCGTATTTATTCCAGTATAACGCGCAAAATTTTCTACCTAAAAAAGAACTCTAAGTTTGGGTGCGCGTTATAAACGAGGGCTGGGGTGACACGCTTAGATGTATCAATATATTATTTGTGCAATGACTCATTAGTCAAAGATTTCGCTGACCACAATCGCAAAACATTGAATGCAGCCACATCTCTCGACCCACAAAACGCCTATGGGCAACACTCACTGCAGAGTTGAGGCATAGGTAAGGAAATAGTTAATAGTATTTGCGTCATCAGCAGACTTTGTCGGACGGTGCCTGGCCCACGGAAATCGAGCATCTGGCCGAGAATTCACTGTACCAGAGACGAATATTAGAGACGGGAGTTGTTCAACAACGCACGTGTTCAACAACGTTTGTCACTTACAATGCTTGGTCTGAGCCGAGAAAAAGTGAAACAAAATTTGATACCGATTTTTAATAGAAAATTAGGGGTGCGCGTTATACTCGAATAAATGCGGTAGTTTTTTGCTTTTGTTCGTATTTATTTTGTAACATCCAGAGACAAATAAATCATTTACTTACTTACTATCAACCTATTCTATTGGTAAAATTATAGACACATTCACAACTGTAAATTAAATTCAACTGTACACATTAATCTACATACATGTATGTAGATTTATTTATTATTAACAGTTTTAGCAGATAACTTTTACCAGGTACATTAGCATATAATTTATTTATGTAGGCTTATTCTGCCTACGGCTGCCAATCACCTAAAATAAAATATACTTTTTTCAGGTTTAAAATGTCTGTTCTATGTGAAATGGATTTACCAGACACAAAGTCTCCAGAGCATACAAGCCTTGAAAAAGGAGACGTCTTATTCTTGATAGAAAGAGAGGAAGAAGCAAGACAAGAACGAGTTCGAACAAAACTTGTATGCGAGCTCATTGCTACTGAGAAAGTTTATATTGGTCATTTAGACTTGATAATCAAGGTACATCATTAACAGAATTTCTTGCATATTTAAGGTTAAAGGTACCCTAGTTTCTGTTTGCTTATTTATTGTTCTAGTAGGTGATATGATGACATTTAGACAAGACTAATAATGTTCTGTATTTGTCAGTGTATAATGTGGCGACATCTGTTAACAAAAAAAGAAGTTCATTAGTCAAAATTAGTAGGATTAAACTAACATTGCACATGTTAAATTTTCTTATTAAAAGTAGTAATAATGAAAAATTTAGGTTGGTTTTCCTTGCTATTCAATTTGCAAAATTATTGTTATTGCTCTAGTATGAGTCATATAGCCATTCGTGAAAATATTTACAACAAACTTTTGTAAAAACTGTGCTTAGGTCTATGTAGCTGTTGTTGGCTGCATTATTATACTTGTGGAATATTTGTTGTATTCAAGTAATTAATGTCTTTGTGATTCAAATTAGCTTTGTGTTTGTGTAATGCTCTGTGTTTTGTTTTGTCCACTTGAATGTGTCGTCAGTACTAACAGTAATTTATTTAAAATACAGTGGTTTATTGAACCCTTGGAAGCCAATCAACTACTCAATGAAAACGTGGTGACAAATGTATTTGGAAACATTCGTTCAATACGCAGTGTTAATCAGGTTAGCTTTAGAACTTTATACTTGAGTTAAACGTAAATGCTGAGCTGGCAGATTTCTTTTATTTAGTGCTTTAAGTCATTTCATTTAAACATGTTTTATGTCTTGCCAGACAGAAGCATCCAGACACATGTACAATTGTAGCTGCATAGTTTTTTTTGTTCAGGTAATTCCACTCATTTTTATGTGTTTCATAAAATGTACAAAACTGTAAAGTTATGATTTAGTTTATCGGTCTTTGAAATTTGTGCTGAGCTGTACTACATGTATGTAAACTTTGTAGTTAAGGGCCTAACGCAACAGAAGGTTTTGTTGTTTGCACTTTTGGAGCACCACTACTACACATTAATTTAATAAAGAAGTAATCAGTAATACTTCTTTATACATATTTTTTCTGTGTAGGCTTTGCTGGAGTATTTGGAGAAAACCAGTATTGGTTCAGCATTTATAAAACTTGGTCCTTACCTTAAGCTTTATTCTGCATATGCCAAAAACTTTCAACATGCTGCATCAGCATTACAGGTTTGCAGTTTGATTTCTTTGGAATTTTACGATTGTTGTCGCCATTAATTCAAATGTTTATTTCGCTCTTTGAAGCTACGAAAGTATAGTTTGTAGAGCTATCTACTTTAATGACAGAAGTCGGCAAAGACAGCGTACTGTATAGCATTAAAATGCAAAGTACTAGAGTACAACACTGTGTACTTATTAAATGTGTGTGTGTTATACTGTTTACTGCTTACATTAGAACTTTGTAGTTTAAAGATTATGAGAATGATTTCGAGATGTCTGCTTAGGCATTTGTCTACACCAAGTAATGATGAGCATAAAAGAGACTCATGTAATTATTTTACTGTACCATAGATTGTGTCTCTAGCTTCTGATTTTCTTAGAAATTACTATACACATTGCGGTCTTTGTACACTCATCATGTTGATGTTCATAGGATTGTGAACAAAAGAATCGACATTTTCGTTTGTTCAAAGAAAGGCAGGAGAGTCGTCCAGAAGTGAAGGGACTAAAACTCAATGCGCTACTCATAACTCCCATTCAACGAATTCCAAGGTACTAATTCTTGTGATCGCCTTTCTTATACTATAGAAAAGACAAGTTTTGTTCAAGCTAGTTGAAGTGCAATATACGTGTTTTTTTTTGTTTGGCATGAAATGTGGAATCCCTTAAGCTTTGTCGTGTTGTCGTTTTTGTTGCTGTTGGTGGTGGTGAAAAATCACCTTTATCTTTGAAAGCTATCACAGGCTACAGTTTTAATCTTAAGAGGCTGATGTTTTGTATGAAGAATTTCGTTTTCCCAATATGGCCCTCATATGTGCCCATTAAATGGATCATGCCTATCTATTTAACTGGCATATATAAATATTCTAAATTTTTAAGAAAAAAATGGATTCATGACAATTATAAATACAGGGAAACACTTCCTTATAAAAATTATCAACTTTACAAGAAAAATTAGCAAATAGGATGTGCTGGATCCAAACTCATTATAAAATACTATTTTCCATTCTAGTTTGCATTTAGAAAAACTCAGTTTAAACAAGAAACAGTCAAAGCATGTTACTCAGGTTTACTGGCATTTGCTGTTCATTTCTGTTCCAGCAGCAGAAATATGGAATATAGCTGTGATTGTTAAAAACAAACAGTTTCCTTTTAAACAAATTTTTCTTGCCTTTAATACTTACAGGTTTTAACAAGTAGTAATTTCTATATTTTCATTACACTCTATGTGTTTGCTATGTTTTATTTGTCTAGGTATAAGCTATTATTAGAAGAATTAAAGCAGAACACAAAGCCTAACCACAATGACTATACGTCTCTAACTGGTAAGCTATAGTGTCTTGTTGTTGGACATCATTCTGAAGAATTAGTGTGAAAAACGTGAAACAATATTGATGGAATTGATAAAACTGCTCAATGTTGCAGCATGTTTAGCAGTATACTATTTGCACGTAATAAATTATTGACAAAAATGTTAACCAAATTTGGATCTTAAATGCCACATATGCACAGAGAAAGGTTGTTAGACTTGAGCAAATTGGGAGGCAGACATAACAATGGGCACCATATTGCAATGCAAATTTTATAGTCTGCTGTATGGCAAACACTGAGTCTATAATAACTGCATTTAATTGTATGGCAAAGACAGCCCGGAGCAACATACTTGTGCAAGAAGCTTAGCAGCGTATATCAAGCTGAATGTTACTGGTTTCAATGCTCCGTTTAAAATTATCTGCATGCCTGGAATTTGTTTGAGTTTGGCTGGCTGGTTTGGCATATGATATCAAAGTCTTGTAAATTGATGAATTCTTGTTTAAGCTCTCTAATTTAAGTTTACGAACAAGCCCTCTTATTTTAAAAGAAAAAACGAGGTGCAGATTTTATGTACCTAACACCTATGTGGATTAAATTTTCAGTCTGTATGTTTTCTCCTTTCTAAATTCCTCTGGTTTTTTTTATGTACAGAAGCTGTGCATAATGTTACTGAAATAGCCGCACACATCAACGAGCATGTCCGTGATCATGAGAATTTCCTCAAATGCTTAAGCATTCAGAACATCCTAGGTGAAGATGGACCGAAAATTGTCGCTCCTGGACGCAAGTTCATTAAAGAAGGGCAACTGCTAAAGGTAAATTTCTTCAAATTCATTTTTCTCTCACTTTTTCAAACTGTAAGCAGTTCATTCAGTTTTTTTGCGTGAAATTTGTTGCCATGGAAATGGGTGTTTTTTTCCAAATTTTTATAAGCATGTTTAAAGGCAGGTTATGACTTATGTTTGTGCAAAGCTAAGTTCAAAGCTAAGTCAGTTAAAGTTGCCACATTTGTTTTCCTGTACTGAGAGTTGAGTAGCAAGAACTGAGTAATCTCTTATTAAACAAACAACCTGAACTATGAATGGAAAACATTAAGATCATATATACAAATATCCTTTACGATATCTGCTTAGTATTTGTCATTTGAGTGTCATTATATCCACTAAATCAATGTGCTCTCCACGTCTTGCTTTTACAAAATTTGTGAAAATACATCACTCATATGGGAAGCGGCAGAACCTTTGAGCTTCCATTCCATTTAGTATCATCCATAGATCTTTAATTTCTGTTTAGAGATTAACAGTCGATTTGTTTTTTCGGAAAAGTCATATAGAAAAGGCATCATGTATATACCTGTGAATGTTTGTGAACAGGTATCACGGTCCAGAGGTACAAGATCACACATGAGAATGTTTTTTCTTTTCAATGATATGTTAATATACGCCAAGCCACGTCCACTTAGCATGTGTGAAACTATGTCGTATGCGTGCTGCTGTATATATCCCCTGAACCATTGTTCAGTACACACGGTGTTTGGAGAGACCAACTCTAAAGGTGCCTTGTTCACGGTAAGTTTTTGTTTTGCTGACTTTCTCTGTAGTATTAGTTATGAATTTGGGCTTTTTCAAAGCTTTTTGTTATGTTCATTCAGGTCGTTCAGAGATTGTTAGGTGCAAAATTTTACTGTTAAACCAATGCAGATAGGCAAACTAAACTGTCCATATTTGCATTTACGCTATGCTGCTTATTTATCTCTGCTTTCTATCTGATGCTTTTTAATAAACACATAAATTAAATTTTTTACTGACTTACCAAGTTTTTTTTAGATAAGTTGCAAAGAAGACATCTTATATCTCTACTCTGAGAGTCAGGAAGAGGTTAGATGTTGGATAGAAACACTGCAGCAAACTATACAGTGAGTTGAGCTGAACTATTTTTCATAGACTTATTAGTTACTATTATGACCGAAACTCGGTATGTCTATTATATTATGAATGTCATCACGTCATCATGTTAACTGTCATAGTAAGGTGTGCATATTGCAACAGATTACAAAATTGAAAGAGCATTTGATAAAGTGTTACAATACTTAACCAGTTTCTTTCAGTATAATTGATTTGTCCAGGTTCAGTATAAAAATTCTTTAGTCAAGTAACAAGGTATCTATTAAAGCAATTGCCTTTATTTTCTTCTCAAGCTGTGATTATTTTTGGCATTAACGAAACTTAGAGTAAGTCGTTTTTTTACAATGTAAAGTTAATAAATACAG
This sequence comes from Tubiluchus corallicola, assembly GCA_030141605.1. Taxonomy (NCBI): domain Eukaryota; kingdom Metazoa; phylum Priapulida; class Priapulimorpha; order Priapulimorphida; family Tubiluchidae; genus Tubiluchus; species Tubiluchus corallicola. The sequence goes on along the minus strand of JAQGDQ010000495.1, from coordinate 105,496 downwards.
TGTGATGGTTTGTGTACTTATGTATCATCCTTTCTGCAGTTGCTTGGTAACCTAGAAAAATTTACTAAATTATATCGTTTTAGGAAGTATAAATTGAGCAGGGGCACTTTGCGAAAAGACAGCTCCAACAGACAACCAGTCAGACGTGCTGCAATTCAGAAAATGCGAAAGGAAAGTTTAAAGCAACAGAAAAAAATCCGTTCTGCAACCAAGGCTGCAGCTGTTGGTGGTGTAAGTGATAGTTGAGTTCAATAATTGTGGCTTTTGACAGTTATGAGTTATTTTTTCAGTAAGGAAGGTAACATGCTTATGTAAAAAACTCTAACGCTAATACACTGGCAATGATATGGTAGACCTTAACAGACATTTTATCGTAAATTCATGTCAGCAGCTGCTTTTACTCTACATTGTCTGTAAATGCATTTCAATTTGATTTCATTAATTTTTAAGCTGGAATAGGACTTCTTTAATGTGCTGAGATAAGGTGGCTAACCTCACTAATATAAGTTATTATTACAGAAAGGTAATACACCAACAAAAGATAGTTTATATCCAATGCGAAAGCAGTTACAAGCTATAGCAGAGGCCGGCTGTATCACGCCTACCAGGAACTTTTTTTCACCTCGCAGGCACCATAACGAAACTAGTGCCCATGCAGAAGGCACAAAAAATGATGGATACCAGTCTGACAATGAGGATTCTTCACTACAGCAAGAAAAGGTTGGTTTTGTTTTGGCTGGTAGTACATTTTATGTTCTTGAATAAGATTGCTTGGATCTTGTTGGGTTATAGAAAGTTTCAGCTGTAAATGCTAACATGGTTCACCCTGAGAATTCTTTAAAGGAAGATAAGATGATTTTTCATATACTACCCCATTTTCAAATCCGATAAAAAGTATACATTTTGACACAGTTAATACTGCTAAAGCATTTCGGATAATTAAATCATAGATTAAAAACTTAATTAACGGCTGGTGAGCCCTACTATTGATGACATCACAAACTAACATTATTTTCAACAGCACAAACATTCCATGAGCGTGTTTGCGAAAACGAAAATTGAAGTGCAGTGGTACTGTATTCGGTATGTTGTACTAAAACAAAGAAAGTTTCAAGATAAAAATTTAAATTTCAAATTTACCACGGTGCTCAAACATGTAGTACGTCAGAAACTAACGCATCTGAACTGAGAGGTGCAGCACTTGTTTTTTCTGCAATGCATTTCCGAAATGCAATCGCTAGTGCCCGTCTAACTAGCAAATAGCGAAATGCATGTACAAGCGAAGAACTAGTGGCGCGAACGCAAAATTGTGTTTGTGTGGTAGTAATTCTTTCACGTAAGTCGTAATAATTGCCATGAATGATTCATCATTAATAATTTCTGATTGCATACTATGAAAAGTATGAGATAATAGCAATCGTGAAACAGGATTACTAAGGTGATAGATAAGATTTTGAATTGTGTACTTCTAGATCCTTATACGCCATTATTGTTTTGTTTGTTTGGATGTTGATTTGGCAGCTTTATTTCTTTGTATTTTTGCTCGAACTGCAGTTTAAGATTGGGTCCAATTTTGCTTTAAATTGTATGAGTAAACAGCATAGTGGTGAACTCATTCTGTGTAGACCGGCATACAAGCAAATTGGAAAAGCTAATGCTGTAAGAAACCTTTGTGTAACATATGACAGCATGTTCTGGCAAAATGCTCTGTTATGTGATGTTTTAAATGAAGCCATACTTTCAAGTCCAATTTAGTAATGTTAATGTAGAGCATTTATTACCATGACATCTTGTTTAAAAATCATTAATGTTTAAGTTAGATAAATCATACATTCTACGAGTTTCACTGCCTTTGCTTACAATTACTTATAAATAGAAAGGTAGCAGTTTATTGTAATGGTAATATAGTGATCACATAATTTGCATAAAGGTAACGGTCATTTTAAAGTCACTTCTTAGATTTCCAAGTTTTACTGTCATGGATTTTTTATCGTGTTCTGTGCTGTCCACTATTATCATTCCCGTAGCGTTAATTGGTTCGAAAACATTCACTGCTTAAATAACGAAGTTAATGAAAAGACAACTTTCCGAGCTTTCGTTGGACTTGCTTCATTATTGACTAACATTACTAATCATTGGTATTATGGAAGCGTAAGATCATTTCTTGACCAATCAATAGTTGGCGGAGCTGACTCAGACTGAAGAATGAATAAGAATGATAACTGCATGCAGTCTTTTGTCATCACCTTCTGATCCGGCCGTATACATAAAAACTGTTAGTCATTTGGAAGTAAATTCTTTTAGATCTCTAATTGGTTTCACTTTCAGGAAAACGAGATGGAGGATGCAGAAAGTTCTATGCAGATTGAACGGGATTATGTCGATCTAGCAGAAAGCAACATTGCAATGCTTCCGGATCCATTTCACCAGGTGGATGCAGATCGGCGACAAAGCATGACCAGTATGCAGCGTATGATTCCATTTAATGATCACGGTAACCTGCAGTTTGTTCGGTACGATTCAGACTCGTCACTGAATGAGGAAGAAGAGGTACAGCTTTGTGGCAAAGGTGCTATACCCAGGTAAACTAAAATGTGCACAATTAACGATTATTTAAAATCAATCTTATAAATCCTATAGCACTATTTGCAATTAGTAAAATTTTGTGATTTTAGAATAATTAATTTTATAATGACTGTATATGTAATTTTAAGTTATAACAGACTTTTTAATTGTAAAGTCATAGAGATCCCTTGATGTGATGCACTATATAAATAATAAATTGTTATTATTATTACTATCATTATTATTATCTACTGTAAAAGCACTGTTATTGGAAAGAATTAAGTATCACACCATTTGACGCATTGCTTAAACATTAATTAAGTTTCAAGTACAATGTGTAATGAAGTGCTTTCAAAAGTGTTTTGTGATTTTCTGCTGCCAAGAGTTTCTTCTTGAGGTGTAAATACATTTTCAAAGACACAAACTGTTGCATAAAACGTGCTCATATTATTAAAACAAATATGTGGCTTTGTTTTAATAATGCGAATGAATGCATGTTTTATACAGTCGTTCTGTGTTTGAAACTATTATTATTACTAAGATTTCCCAAAGATAAAGCTGTTGAGGTTCCCCAAAGATAAACCTGTTGAGGTTTCCCCAAAGATAAATCTGTTGCCGTTAATACAGTTTTAGTTGATGAAAATAAAAGAATTGTCCCACGATAATCTGCTAGGACGAACGATTTAAGTTGTTTTTACAAAGATAATGTCTTATCTTGGTTTAGCTTTCTGACGAAAAGGCAAAAATCGGAGAAAAATTCATCAAGTGAACCGAACCTGTCTGAAGAGACTGCGGACGCGAACGGAAACACTTCTACTGCAAGCACAAACAGCTTGAGTGATCACTGCACGATACTTTAACCTTAAATCTACAATAATGTTAAGTATGCTAATGGAGGTAGAAATATTATCAGAGAATAAGTTCATGTAAGTCGAGAATTCGTCCTCTCGGTCTTCATCAGCTGCACAGAAAGATACAATAAAAAATTACAGATGAAACTACCTATAAAATAAAGGTGAACAACGTCAGCAAAATAAATGGTAAAAAAAGAACTACATTTCAGCCTCTTCATGCTTTTTGTGCCCTTTATTTTACTGACATTATATTTTATTTTACATGTAGTTTCATCTGTAATTTTTTATTATTGTATCTATCTGTGCAGTTGATGAAGTCCGAGAGACCAAAAGCTCCTGAAAAAATAAAGAATTCTTGAAATTTATGGGCATTTTAACTTCTTCTTTTATGACCATGGCAAGTCTGAGAAGAGCACTATCTTATTTTTAAGCTAATTCAAGAATTTGTAATGATTGCCATGCGTGATTCATCATTAATATTTTCTGATTGCATACTATGAAAAGTATGAGATAATAGCAATCATGAAACAGGATTACTAAGGTGATAGATGAGATTTTTAATTGTGTACTTCTAGATCCTTATAAGTCATTATTGTTTTGTTTGTTTGGATGTTGATTTGGCAGCTATACTTCTTTGTATTTTTACTCGAACACAACTTTTGTTTATTTTCCCAATATTTATAAATTTGTTTCTTTTCCATTATTATAGTTGTTGTTCAAGGATGTGTTATTTTGGTGAGCAGCTGTTTTTAACTAGTACTTGTAGTTTTTGTTATGTTATGTTATGTGTGCCATGTACTGCCATTAAGTATTATTGTGGAGCAAATATTTTTATACAATATTAAAATTTCCGGTATTTGTCTTCAGTTTTCACACTTACTATGCAATAATAGAAGCCATAGTTTATGTAAAGTGACTAACCATCCTAATAATAACTCAATAAAATAAATACTTTTATAAACAAAGTTTTTATGCTTTATGACATCTTACAGCTCAATTATTAATAGCAGTACATAAGAAACAAAAATAAATATTTTATGAATATTATACAAAGAGTTTATTTCAAACCAAATTATGTTATTATTATTATTGATGTTTTATAATAGTAATAATAATTATATACATCAAGCAACAGTTTTATCCATAATATACACATTAAAATCATAAATTAAGTTAATTAATCACATTTTATATACACAAAAATCTCATTTCAGTACAATAATATGCATTATAATAATCACTGCATTAACAATTATAAGATCCTATCCAAATAGTTTTTTATTACACTCTCTTACTTGTAATCCAAACAGTTTTACATGGGAGACAGCCACAAATTACTTGTTGCTGCCATCTAAAGTTACTCACGTATGAAAAATAACAATAGTAACATGTACAAACATGCACATTTGTTAACTCACTTAGTTACCTGCCTTTAACTACATTATGCACGGAACACTGGGTACCAAAAATAATTTTAAGATTACGATTTTGGAGTTACTACGATTTCCTCACACCTAATCTAAATGATGCTATACCCACCCTTGAAAAACACTCACTGTTTCCTGTAGTATGTCTACAAAAAGCTGTTAGGTGTAATACTAACTATTGTCTATTTTAAAAATTTAATAAAAATCAATAGTTTTCACATGCACAAAATGTCATAAATACACGTGAGATCAAACATTATAAGTCATTAGCAATAAAAATTATTTACAAATAAAATGTTCCCTGATGGACTGCCTATACGATGCAAGTCTTTACTTATGGTAATTCATGAAGCTCACACAATGGACGTTTGATCTCATTAAAAATATATACAATATATATATATATATATATATATTCCTTTATGTTTCTTAAGTTTTTATAGTATGGTTAAAGTAAACAAGTGATAATTAGAAAGCACACAGGAACGAGGTATGCTTTTTACCACTCACGGACACATGGGCCATGCCATGCAAGTAGGCCTACAATAAAGTTATTATAGCTTGTATGTTGCCACTCAGTTGACAGCATGACACATTGTGGAATACATACTAGTTCATTTGAAATACTTCAATCCAGTGACCAACATAAACTTTTCAATGTATATCTCAGAATCCAAAACTGCAATATGTGCCGCTCTACCGATAAGACTATTGGCAGTGTTTGGAAGAGCGTGATGCACATCGTATCGGATGAGTTCAAGATTTGGGTTGTCGAGCATCGGACGGAGGAGATTATTAACCATTTCTCTATATGCACAACCTGTAGATGCACAAGAATTACGCTATTACTGAACTGCAATTTCTAAATAGCACTAACTAAATGTAAGACTGATTCCATCTATATACAGTGATGTCAAAACTAGTCCGGATTACGAAGGACTATTAGTGAGTTAGTAAATGAGCAGAAACAACTCACTTATTGGATTTTTTCTGCTCATTTACAATTACAGTAAATTAGTAGGTGCCGCTTAATAGACTCACTTTGGGAGCGACGTGTTTTGACCCAATTAACCGACTGAATTTATTAACCGACAGGTGTAATATTACAGATATAAAAGTATGAGTCATCACCTTACTATGCACTGCAAAGGTTTTTAGAAACGAAGTAATGCCTAAATTCCTTTGTGCAGTTAGAAATTAGAAAAATAAGTGAATTAGCATTAAATTATGTGAAAAGATTAGTGAATTAGCAATAAATTGAAAAGTATACTTTTCTAAATCACACACTTTTCTAAGTTTGTGTACTCACACACTTTTCTAAGTTTGTGTATTTGCAAAAATTAGAATTCCTTCAAAATGTGAGCTGCTTCATTTTCTCGCAAAGAAGTTGACCCACAAAGTTCTCGTAATTATAAAAACGTTGAAAATCTGTTGTTGTGTGTGATTAAAACAGTTCTGAATCATCTGCTCACTTACATTGCCCTTATTTGCTTACACTTGTAAGTCACAAGGAATACCGGCTGATTACCGTACCTGCATCTTTGACTGTTAATTCATTAAGCCTGAAAGCCTGATTTGCAACGCAAGCATCAAAAGGAAATCACTAGGCAAGTGATTAAATGTTTAGCTTCCAGAAATTCTTTGGGTAACAGAGGGCGAGCGGGTAACAGATTCAAAGCAAAACTGCTACGCTAACCTATTAGTGCATGATAAACATACCTGCTTATAAACAAAACGGTACTTAACATGATTGTTTCTGCATACATAATGCACGAAAGGAAAGCAAGGATGACATAAAAGTAGGAAAGGCTCTTTTGTCACATACAAATATTTAATTTCAAGTAGGTGAAGGAAAAATATTGAGTCAATTATGCGGAGTTATTTGAGTGAGTTACCGATAATTTTTATATTTGAATAGAAGCGGCCTGAACAAGACCGACTTCATGGCAAAAAAGTTTATAAAGTCACATCACATGTGAGTAACACAATAACAAGTTGTTTTGCTAAACCTAGTGATTTTCCATAATGCCTCATAGATTTTATATACTGCTCATTTTATACATATTATATAGCATTGTAAGCCAAGCCTGTTTGACTAGTAAAGCTGTCCAGGGAAGAATAAGCTCTGAAATCTTCACAAACAAGAATAGTACAAGATAACATTTTATATATCCGTAAGAAAGTACCTTGTATAGTTGAGTCTTTAACAGCTGCCTTGCAAAGTTCAATTCTTGCAGAATGAAACGGAACGTAACGATCCTGGGCAGATGCGATAAGCAACACAAACTTAAAGTGATTGAGTCCTGAAAGAGCAAAAATCCAAGTGGCATTATCAGACAAATGCAGAATTTTATATTCATTAATCAAGATATTTATCATTCAACACACTGTGACATAAACATATCAGCAGTAGGCAGCAATGTGTCGTGTATGAAATTTCCAGTATTTATCACCTTCATACCAGTCCCCATCAACAAAACACTAATTTAGCTATTACCTTTTTTCTTGCTAAGTTGATACAAAAAAGTATCACGCAAATCATTTGCATCTTTCATTGCTAGCTGCAATAAAGAACCAGACTTCTTCCATTTTTGCATGAACCACATACCTGTAGTAAGCAGTGAATGAGTAAGAAGAAGCGAAACAATTGAAAAACAATGCAGAAGAAATCATTATAATCATGGCAAATTTGTATAATAGTACGAGTGTATTCTCGGCAATACAGTTACATTTTATTTCTAATTTCTATGTAAATATTTTGTACCATAGTGAATCAGTAACCAATAAACTTACCAGCATTTACCAGACCACTGTTATTATACAAAGTTCCTAGGTGTGGACCAGACAGAGACAGATATGTGTGCAGTCTTTTTAAATGAGGTTCAAAGTCTTCCTTCATTAACAAAGCCCGAATGATGATGTTCCCAAGCGAGTGGCCAATAAAACTACAACAAAAGTTGATCATTGTTTTTCTCACTCACGTAAAATCTGCGTTTTCTCTCTTTTTTTATTAGTTAGCTTAGTAATGAACTTTCCGTAGCTGGTGTTCTAGTTAAACATTATCTGATTTGGCTTAAGCAGTTTCTGACTAAAAAGGTTAACTTACCTGATAACCACCAAACAACTCAAAATGTTTAAGAATTTTCCACACTCTAGTTATATCATTTGGACAGTTAACTTAAGAGTATGGTTATACTGTATTGATAAAAAATATTGATAATAATGCTTACTTAAGGTGGTCACACAAAATCATGTTTGCAATGACTAGTGCTCAAGCATTGTGCACATCTTTTGTATGTGAAGTAAATAAAATAAAATAGCAACTGCAACTGCTATAACAGAAATAAATTGTAAAAAGTCAGGTGAGAAACTAACCATCTATATTACTATTAATGGCGTTGTTGTTCCACGTGTTATACACATACTTACCATTAACATATAAACTGAACCAGAATGCTGTGAGCTGCTGCAACATTTTGATCTCACTGAATTATACTTGAAGTTTGAAAAGTTTCTCAGCATATCAATTAAATTACTCCAGATACGTAACTGAAATTGAAATTACCTTATTCTCGTTGGAATGCATCGCATCGAATCAATGTGCTCCAAGATTTCTTCGCATAAGTTCTGTGCCATTTGTGATATGTCCAAGAACGTGTCCATCTACCCCACAAAAAATAAACAGTAAGTCTGGATTGTTAAATATGAGTACTAACAGGAGGAAGGCTTTAAGCAAACAAGTATATTTTTGAGCAGTTACATGCTCTTTAAATGGTCATGGTAAGCTATTACAAAAAGTGAATTTAACTGAATAAATAAATTAAAACATTAATTTTGTTCTAATTTCAATGATAAAGGCACTTCTTATTTGTTTATCTTAAGTCGTAAAAGATTAATACTTTACCTGATTGATTTCAGACATGACAAATTCTAAATTAGATCCTGGTAATCCCAATTCAATAAAGCTTTTGACTAATCTCAAGTCTGCACAATTACCTGAATAAGTATGACAACGAAAAATCTATTTTACATTTGAAACATTACATTTGAAACAAGTGAAAAAAATGTAAGACTTAGCAGTGAATAAAAGTTCTAAACTGTCCACCATGATCATCAAATATATGCATTTCTATAAGCCACGTGTGCAACTGAAAATAGAGATTACATCTTGCACAAGTTTGTAACTGAAAATGGACTGAAAAGATGTTTTCATTGCACCAGCAATTCTTCAAATGTCTCTAAATAAGCAAAGTTACTTTCATACCATCGGTAAGTCATTATATGTCAGCAAACTGCAAATTCTTTTATTTGAAAAGAAGCTTGGCGAGAATTTGGGAATGTCGTTGCTCGAGTTTTAACATATTTCCAGGTTAAAGAGCCATCCCGTCCTACTCCCAGAAATATGACAAATTCTAAATAGGTACAATTAAACAGAGCTAATGGGAAGTGGTGCTGACAAGTCACTGGTATAGCAGTGTCTAGATTTTTGCTGGATTAACTGCTATGTTTTATTTCTTTTATTTTAGAATTCTGTCTGCTCAAAGTTTACAATAGACATAATGGCATATGATGATGATGAATTAAATACCATTTACAAGGACTTACCATCTAAGCCATGAACACACACAATGAGATGTATGTTATCCTGCAATGAACTGGATGAAGTACTTTGTGAGTAGAAATATGGTGACAGAGGAATCTTTGAAGCAAAATCACTGTAGAAATTGCCATGAAACTTTAGTTGCTGTTTAAGTGACTCTTTTGCATTGGCGAAGCTGCAATAAACATCATATTATGTAAAGTTAGAGATATGCAAATTCTCACTGTTTCCTGTTTACAAACATCGAGTGTTTGTTTGCCTGAAAGCACTGACATAAGTAACAACTTCAATAGGCAAAAAGCACATTAGTTTTCAACCTTCACTACTCTATATTACAGTTCTTGCTCTAAATAACAGTATAGCCATCACTGTTGAGGTAAACTACTGAAGAGAAACACTAAACTGAGATGAATATACAGTAACTGCTCCCTTAACGATGCTAATGAGTTCTAGCAAAATGTGACGTTAAGTGAAACGTTGTTAAACGAAACCAAAACTTCCATAGAAAGTAATGTAAACGAATTGGAATACGTTCCAGAACCAAAAATCAATGCAGCAATGCTGCTTAAATCATATAAATTAAACATTTTATGAGTTTTATTCATATTTCTACTGATTAATTTCTTTCTGTTTGCTTCTTTCTTACCAGCATCTAGCTAGATTTGCTAGTGATTTATCCTCCCGTTTAATCACTGCGTGTTAAACACTATGTAGTGAAAGCGAAGCACTGCATGGAGCAACCTTGAGACAATTTCATTTAGTACTAATCCGGTTATTATAGCAACAGATTACAGAAAAAATTCCTTAGCATAAAGCTGAAAATCGGGTGTCACTTGATACAAATGGCTAGAATTTAGTATGTAATCAGTCGGGAAGCAAAAACATTATAATAATTGCACTATTTAGGTTACCAATGTGCTTTTAGAATAGAATAACGCAACATTTACCTTTTAAATGCTTCAAATCAGGTAAAAAAAATGCTGACAAAATGAAAAATGACTGTGAGCAAAGTAAAAAAATCGTCGTTAAAAAACGGTGTGTCGTTAAGTGCGAAAAAATATCAAATGTTCAGCATCGTTAAAATGAAAGGTCGCTAAATGGGGAGTCGTTAAGTGAGGACCTACTATATATAGGTAGTAAAGGATATTACTTTTCAAACCAAGCTAAACAGATAAAATGTAAAATGTTCTGAAGCACCAAAAAAAACAGATTAAGAAGAGTTATAAATAAACTTGAAGCAATGCAATACTTGGACACTGCACAATACTGCACATCTGTTGCAAGTTAAAAAAATCAATTTCAAAGCTGCCATATCATACCAAATAACTGGAAATTAAGCACTAATTATTTTTATAACATATATTTGGGCTAACTGTTAAGCAAAATGGGTGAGTTTTCTCTGTCTTGTCTTGTCCTGTTCCGCTTTCTTCAATTTCATTTCTCTCAATGCATTTTCAAATTCACTTTCACTATACTCTCAGATGTTTACCTGATGATGTTACTGTGAACAGGTCGGACAAGCTTCTTTCCTATTTGATCCCTAGATGGCGACAGTGACGGCGATGGCTGTTTTGTTATGACTGACGATGGTCCGTCAATCACTGTAGTGTTAACAGGTTCATCGTCTATTAATGTTTCTTTTTTCAATGCCGGTGCATACATCACGTATCTATTAAAAACAAATTATATCTGAGATGCAACAAAGATTAATGATTAAATCAATACGCATTATGCATGTCTTATGGCTTGTATGTGATATGGTCATTATTTCATTCATGGTGCAGGTTCAAAATATATAACAGTGATGCAGTCATGATAGGAAAGAATCACAGTTGGACATATTATGTACAAACCATGATGCCCTTAAAACTGTATTAAAACTCAGTGAACTCAAAAATAAAAAGTTGACAGCAGATAGCAAACTACAGCTTTGTTTTTCATTTTCAAAGTAAACATTAAAATTGATTAGAATTGTGAAACATTCGTGTCTATCAGCAAAAAGTTTTCTGCGATAAACTCTAACTGACTTCCTTACTACACAAAAATGTAACATAAACATTTTAAAGTTTGACAAACAAACGAATTCAATGCTACTTGATTCTAGAAACAGTAGTAAACATATTATACCTTTCTACTAAATGGTCAGGGGTATCAATCCACGTTTCTCGTTTAATACTGCGTTTAGGAGTGTCCATATTTTCATCTAAGGATGCAGACACAGTTGGTTGATTATCTGCTCTTGTCTGTCCGGAAGAGCCAGCACCGACTGGAATGTCTAATGAATTTTCTACACTAGCACGGTATGATGTACTACGAACAATGCGCGTGGAATGCTCTCTTTGAATTGCACTGTCACTGCTAGCCAAACCACTGTCAGTACTATCAAACTGACCATTTTCACACTCTAAAGAGTGCTTGGTGTTGAAGTTTTTACCACTAGTTGATCTTTCCCGACTCGAGGAATAGTCGGAGGACGATCGATTTTCGTACGCTGATGGCTCCTCAGTTGTAACAGCACCAAAAGGATTTTCGCTAGCTGTATAATCAGCATTGCTATTAGAGTTGCTACAATTTTTAATAAAAAGTTCATTTTCCTCATCTCCATTTATGTTGATAATAGTTCGTCCATCTTCCAAACTGGTAATACTTGTTCTCTGCTCGCTTGTTCTATGCTCACTGTTCACAACGCTATCACTATGACTAGCTGTAACTTGCTTGGCCGGTATTCTGATATGCAACTTGTATTTATCACTGTTAAAGGACTCTGAGCATTTATTTTCCTCATTATCAGTTTCGCCCCACGCCGACTTTACTTTGTTTTTATGCTTTTTTCGTCTTATAGGGGGCACTGGGCGAGCACGTTCTTCGATGGAACCAGCAATGTTTTTAATGCTTATATTATCATGAGACGCACTCTTGCCTTCTAGTAACGAAACGCCAGTGCAAGCCAAACAACAATTGTCTATGGGTTCGTTTCGACTAGGGGTGTTTGGTGTACTTGCTTTCCAATTTGATTGGTAATCTGCAGAATGAATTTTGCGCTCGAGTCGCTCGCTCGAAACCAGGCGAGGACACGGCCCTTCGGTATTTTCACAGTGCTTAGGCGTACTTTTCTCCTTCACTATCAACTCCGGGAGAGATCCAGAGCTGGCAGACTGACTCAGATCACCAATATATAAAGACGGTAGAGATAAAGTGCTATTTGATTTCTGTAACTCTGATGTTTCGCTTGGCTTAAAACATCCAAACTGCTGTTGACTAGCATCTACTTTACGATAACCAAGTAATACCACACTATCACTGTTAGGATATGAAGAAGGACGGCGAAATGTCTCTGGCTTAATGTTCTTGATAAACTGTGACGTTTTGGACCCGAGTCGTCCCAGTTTATGTTTTGATTTAGACGGTGATGCATTCTCACCACTTTCCGATACCTGACATTCATCAACTGACTGACTCTTGTCAAGAAAGCGACTAGAACGTTTGGGCGACAAAATCAGACTTTGTCTCAAGTTATTTGTAAAGTTTAACAGAGGAGAGGTAGCAGACTTGGCAGGTGATGCAACAGTATCCTCATTCCTTGTGGGCATCGTTTCAGGAGATGCTGAAGATGCCGCTAAAAATACGATAATAGAGCTAATGATTGCCAAAAAAAGATAACCAACTAAATTACGTTTTTGGAGCCAGCTGTAGTTTTCCCATTTATTCCTAACTAAAGAGGTACTTCAAGAATTAATCTTCAATGATCAGTATCTTTTTCAAGCACTTTGTACTCGTTTGTTCATCTTCTGATGCATAATGATAGCCGTGTAATAATTCATTTATTTAACATGGACCGTAAGGATCAGTTAACCCATGTATATGTAATGTACATGTGACTATTATTATGGGTCAACAAATTAACTAACTATAGAGCCACTATTATGATATGCACTCCAGATATAAATAAAGCAGAAATGCTACTGTAACATTTCTGTTGGAGGTTTATAACTATAGTCAACCTCGGGTATAAGGTACTTGGATATAGTAATAGTAATAGTAATTTATTTTTTTCCTCCATAAATTTACAATGATTTGACAATAAAATACACAAAAATACAAACGAACATGGGAGAAAGGGTGGCGAAAAACCAAAGGTTATCGAGTCAACCACCTATAAGGGACTTTCGGTTATAAGGGACAATATCTTCAGGTCCCGTGTAATAGAAACCCAGGTAAATTACCTTGCAAATAAGGGACCTATGATCAAAGTGAAATTGATTGATCTTCAACCTCAATTTATTCGCAAACTCAGCTTTCAAACGGTCACATACATCTCGCATCACTGAAGGAGCTTCCTACATACCATTTGCACTGAATGTGTAGCAATAATATATAAAAATATGGGTAAAAGTACAGGTCTAGATACGCCCTCAGTCTGACTCAACTTTGGCTATAAAAGACATCGGATATAACAGACGGTTTTTTCTGGTCCCACGGTGTCCCTAATATCCAAGGTTCACTGCCTACTTTGCTGCATAAGAGTAAACAGAGTGTTACGGCCCTCTTCTTCTATTTTAAATTGTTTGCCACATTGGCTTCACACACACCTGAGTTTGTCACCTACATGACCTAGTTTAGCTTAGCTGTTATAGATGTTGGAGTAATGAAGGCTGCTCGAGACGGCAGTTTTCTGGCATTATATTTGATTTATTATTTCGATAAACAGTAATAAACTAATTAAGAATATATCTTTGTGAATTCTGTGTGACCTTTTGTTTCACGTCAACTCACGATGACAGAAAATTTATGAAAGAATAATTAACGGAAGTCAATATTTCAGAGATCAGTTATATGTTGTGCTTTAATTACACCCACTAGCAACAGTAAATTTTAAAGCTTGCTAACGCATAACAAATGAACATAGAAACAATGAATAATTTATATCATTTTTGAAATATCAAACTAGGAAAAAGAAAATTGAAACATACTGGGATGAAATGTGTTTTATTTACTATTGCAATAAAGGCAATTAATATGACTGGCTTTTATATTAATACATACACAGATACAGAGACTAAGTAGCAGCATTCGTGTGGTAATCTAAACACAAAAAATGATAGCCGAGGGTCAGTTTACATACTAAAATAATGTAGAATACTAATGAAAACATACTGTATTACCCCCACAACCAATTTTTGTGAACTTACTCGAGTTTTTATGTAACTCATGGTAGCGATCTTCAAAAATTATTGGCAATGTCTCCACGTCACCATCCAGTTCCGTACACTCAACTGGAAGTGGTGGAAGCATGCGGAAATACTCGTGATTCCGAGCTATCTCTGCTATTATTGTATGACTTGCAGTGCTAAAAAGAAGAGTAAATGATAAACAAGTTCAAACAAATGCAAAGAAGCAACAGTAGCAAACACAATTTTTTTACTTAAAGAAAAACAGGATGATTTTTCATAACCTGCACGATTCTAAACAGCATAAAAAAATACACATTTAGACACGTGTAATAAATAATGCCAAAGCGTTCTGATAATAATATCTTAAAAACTCAATTAACGGCGAGAAAATGCAGCAAGTGTTGACATCAGAGTTGAGCATAATTTTTAACCACAGAAACGTTCCATGAGCTTACGAAAGTGAAAATTAAAATGCAATGCTAGTGCACAATAATGACTGGGATGTACAAAAACTGGTCAAATTTATATTAAAAAATTCCAAGGTTACCATTGTGTCATCATGCAATTTCACAACAAATTTGTTGTGTTGCACTAGAAACGAACTGAGAAGTTCAGCGCCTGGTTTTTTTTTGTGCAACACATTTCCGAGATGTAGGCGGTAGTACCCATCTAACTAGCGACGGGGGTAAAATGTATGTAATTGGGTGCAAACATGAAATTAAACTTTAGTGACAATAAGTTTTTCATGTAAGTCACTCGAAACAATTATATTCTCGTTCAATATTTTATACAATAAATTATTTTTAGCTATAGTTTAAAATTGGGTCCTGTTCCCCTTTTAAATGCACGAGAAAGAAGAAAAGTACAAGGTCTACCTTGGGTCGTCACAACATGCCATTTGTCTTGGGTTTTCACTCAAGAAGAAACCTTCACAAAATCGTTTTACCTGTCAAAAGTGAAAAGAAACACAAAGTGAAACCTACAAAAAGAAACAACAAACAAAGGCATCAGATAGCAAAATTAAGGATAGCGATATAAACATATTTTAAACTACATGTCTTTTAAACTAATTCAATTAAGCTTGATAGAGTTCAAGTTTAATTGATTAATCTTTAAAGTTGCAAACAAAGCTTTTGCCAAATTTGTCAATGCAAACTACGGGACAGCAGAATTTATGTTTAACTGCAAGAAATGTTAACATGTCTCGAAACTTTGAAATTAAAAGTTCCACACATTTCCACAATTTACATCAAAACTTAATCACTGTGGTAACGTACAAAAAAACCCGCTTTCCCTTATAGTAAGATTTAAATCTAATTTCTTAAAGAAAAAAAGATTTCACTTTTTAATTTACTAGAGTTTCAAAATCTGATGTCATACAAATAAAGAGAAAGTCACATGACCAGCAAACTAAATCATCAATATGCTAAGCTCATAAAATTACGAGGATTTGGAAACTTGATGAAATGACACATTTCTGTACAATTCAAGGCAGCAATATTATAACAGGAATCTCAATCTGAGAATGAAAACAAGCAATGGAGCTTGTGTTTATTCCAAGACATCTTGACTCTGTGTTTCAAAACATTAGCCTATTTTTTAACAATTGCGCATCAGTTATCATTTTGAATCTACATGAAAAATTGAAAATTATACCCTCATAACATGGTGCTCTCTCGCCATACTTTCCATCACATATGGATCGAGAGACACAGCTTCAATCATTTGACTCCACAGCAGCACATTCTCAGCACATAACTGAGCTATGTCACTTGCAGCAGTCTCTAGAAGTTCTTCTTCAACTTTAAAATGCTGCAAAGAACAGAAATTAGAGTTATTATAAAACCATAAATGTTGTACCGAGTACGCGATTGTGGTATTATGTGATCCATTTAATTGTCAGTCTACTACACTAAAGTACTGATTTAGTCTGTGCTGCCATCTACAGTCGTTGTTTTACTCTAATTGTACAAAGTTTGTCAGAGAGTGAATTTTGTTTCTAAATATTGTTTCCTTTTGCTTTTATAGATAGTCATTAATCAGAGTAATTAGGTTGTTAATTTCATGCTTTAATTCTTGTTATAACTCTCTTATTCAAATTTAATTAGAGAAAAATTAGAACATTATAACACAGCTTTCTGTAAACCAATAATCTTTATTCTGCTATCAAAGAAGCCAAGTAGACTTTGATTTTGGTTTAACTAGTAGTCTGTAGAGTATAGGTGACCTTTCCATTTATGGTCTGTATGCATGAATGTAATGTACCTTCCAATAGGAACTTGTATGTCTGGTCATGTGATTACAGCTTTATTCTCTCAGGCATGCAAGTTTCAGTTGATCTAGAGACAGCATTGAGAAAGGATGCAAAATTTCTACTGTAAAATATTATATTGGTAACTTTATGACTGTTTGTTCAATTTTATGGTCTGTGAACATTGTTTACATTTTACAATAAATGATTGCAAATTTCTACAATAAAACTAAATCAACTAAAGAATCAAATTTTTGAATTGCCGTGTTTTTTACTGTAAAAAAAACGACAAAACAGCAATAAGAACAGAATGTAAATAATGTTAAACCTGTATGATCTCAGTTATGATATCCAGACGTTCATGGCAGTTCATCAGCTCAAACTGTTGACCATTTAGGTCAGGCGATTTCTCACAATATTCTAGAAAGGTGTCTTGCAAACTTTCGTATGCTGACAATAACAAAGAGCAGACACGAAGATGCACGCCAGCTGCTTGGGACAGTCGCAGGTTTGGCAACTCATACTTGCTTCTCACCGGCTACAAAATAACGTAAAATAATAAAGGTAACTCCGCAGGCTAATACATTCACACTAAAAATTTCTCTTGGAATTTTTAAAAATGTACATATCCAGCAAAAAACAAAGTGACATATTAAAAGGCAAAGTTTTAGTAATGATATTTAAACAGTGAACATTTAGGTTAAGCAAGTTATTTTCCTAACAAAACTTCCTGACAATACAAAACAGAGATTGAAGGCTACATTTTTACTTAAAACGTAAAAACACAAATCTGATTCTTTTTTCATTGAAACAATAACACATACAAAACTTACAGATGCAGGCCTGTCACCAAACAAAACAGTTTCTAAAGTTGACTCCGACAAATAAGGTTGCAACAGCACATTCTTTCCAGTTTGCTGCTTGTTAAGCCAACCAGACGGTTTCACCGGTTTTAAAACACTATATAAAACAAGGAAATTATGATATCAAACGCTTTAAATCACCTTATAACTACATGTTTACTATGTCTTTTTTAAATTTTAAACAAGATTGTACGATGTAATTCAGAAAAAATTAAAAATAACAAGAACAGCAATAATGCTCCCATTAAATGTGATCGCCAAAATTAGCTAAAAATATAATACATTATAAATACACCTTAACATAGTTTAAGTAACACACAACATCTTCATAGAAAAGGAATGACATAAAATGAGCCCACCTTATGTATGGTTGATGTATGGCTAATAGGGAACCATGTATTGTCACAGTCACAACAGCTAAGTGAAAATAATCGTAGAGGACAGGGACATGGTGATGTAGACCCTTCATTATGGCGTAATGAAGTTTCAGAACGCGTGTGCTAATTAACTGCAACGAGCTGCCATCTTCTGGACTAAACAAACACAAAAGTAAATGCAAGACAGGTTAAACCTTTCATACCCGTTGTATCCCGTGCGATACGAGAATATTTTCTGCCTTTAAAATTAATAAAATTTTAAAACTGACAGTTACTTGATCTGTTAATAGTTATTTTTATTTAAGCCAATAACAATAGACTAAAAATAGTGATAAAATGGCAAGCTAGAAAATCTACATTGCATAAAAAGCTGCGCAAGGTACAGTACTTTAGAGGCGACTTTGTACAGATTAGAATAGCATGCATACTAAATGTCTTAAATACTTTAAAAAATTATCAGCAGTCGCAAAATGAAACACATTTGTTGCTTTGGCTGTGTTTTTAAAAAAGTCGGACTTTGTTCTCTTGCATATGACAAAGAATGTTGTGTATCCCACAGGATACATTGGGAACAAAAGTACCAAGCCAAAAATTTTTTTCTTATTAAAACAATAATTTGGAACTGAAAGGGTTAAAACACCTGAGTTTAGCTTATAATGGGGCCCACCACTCAGACTAGCTGAAGTTTTTCTATATAGTTTTGTCTTGTCCAAACATGGTTCAAATTTTGTTATGGATGTTGAGAATTATTTTGGAAAACAGCACGTTGTTGAAAAATTGAAATTGTATTTGGAAATACACTTAGTTGCAAGTCATTTAGCAAAAAGAGCTATTTGTGCTATCTAACTTAAAGCTTATTTGACTGGTAACTGTAGGCAAATTTAACTTACATACAAAGTAAGAATGCAGAGGGAGGTTGTTAATGGTTAATGCTAATAAGACGAGTTAGGTTAACAAAATTGTTCTAGCAGGACTGAGATATTCCAAGCAGTAATCACTGTCATTTGCATGCTTCAATCTACTTTTAAATACCTCTCTACAGATTTTGAGCTCTCAGTAGTTCACTTGCATAAAAGATATTAAGAAATTTGTTTATAGATTTTTATCAGTGTACTCTTGTCATTGCAACACAACGCAGTAAAATTGTCATAAATTGATTTATTTTTATTTACAGCTGAAACAGAATAAACCTTCGAAAACTTGTTGCATCATAACAGATGCATCGTAAAATACAAACAGAAGCAATTCTGGTAAACTTCTGTTTAATTAAAGAAAATTTTTCTTATAAAATCAAGTCAATAACGATATTATTCACTATAGCTAGCTACAGAAGTTGTATCAACATGGCACTGCCAGTCTAAATTAAACACAGGCATACAACAAGGTAGAGTTTCAAAAAAGATCACTACCACAGAATTTATTTTTATATTCTTACTGGTAGTGTAGGAAATCTAAACAAACCCAACATTTCAAGGCAAGAAAAACATGCAAAACGTGCTTCGTATGTAAACATCGTTTAAAATAACCTTATTAAAGTTAAAGTCAAACTTCCTGTTTATAATAAAGAAATTTCTGTTAAGTAAACAACAAACACCCTTGGGCCAATTAATTGGGCTAGTTTGAAGCAGACTGACTTTAATACGTGACCTTATATATAGCCATAGATTTACTTACTGTAAAGTTTCTTGATCAGTAAACCACAGTTCCAAAATGAGTTGGAACTCTGCTCTGTTGACCTGTTCTTCTATCTGAAAAATAAACAGAAAATATGCAACAGATTATCTAAATTAATAGCAGCCAAACCTGTAAATACACCAAATTGTCAAATAATTCCCAGCCATTCTGTTAATTAGTAAATCCAAAAAATTAGTGAATATACAACAAGAGCCAGTGACAGATGTAGTGACATAAATTCATTACACAGATAATAAGTTACTAAAGGCTTGTTTTCTGTTTCTAACTCAAACATGCATTATGACCAATTTGTTGGTTTTTTAGATTTTGTTATATATTAATAATCAATGCCATAGAATTGATAAATCTACCAACAACTTTGTACATGACTGTTGTTTTGCTGTAATAAAAAAAAATCAATAATTGTAAAACATTACCATGTTGGAATTTTAACTCATTTGTCCAAATGATTTTAAATATGATTTCCATTAATCAATAAATTTCTAATCTGCCCGATTCTTTTACACCTTGAATTCAGAACTGAGGTCATACAAAGGTACTGTCTTTTTCCAAAGCCATACCAATAAGCTAACACATTACTTAACTTTGCCATCTTTACTGTATCAAATTTGTTCTACAATTAGTTTTGATTAATTTATTAAAAATTTCTTATTGCTCATTAAATCTATTTAGCTCAAGTTTAATATGATGAAACTGCAATGAAAGTTAAATTAACAACTTGTAACACAAACTAAAAGAATCATTTCAACAACTTCCAAAAGACATTTTAAAAATTAGTTTTTTTACAGAGTTAAAACTAACGTTTATCAACTCAGTTCCAATCTCTTACAGCAAATAATTTAGTCAGATCATTTCGCTTACGCTTATGACTGTCATCAAGGGAAACTGACAATTCCCCACAAGAGAAGCCATAAACTAACAGCAGTTTATTCAACTATGAGTTTTATACAAAGGCACAGAGTAATAATGTTGACAGGCGGAAATTGGCTTGAAGGGAAAAGGTCACATAAACCAGAGAGAATCTGCATGTTAACAACCCAGAAAAATCATTAAAATTAATCAATACTGTATCTGATAAAGGTCAGCCAGCGTTTAAGGGTTCAATAAATCAGCCTATAACCCGTTAATTCCAGAAAATCCAGCATGAAAAAGTTATTATCAGTTTTTATTAGTTGTGCGATCAAAAATGTCATATACAACATCTGTAACGGATAAACCAATAAAGGTCTCAAAAAACGTGCTGTGCATAATCAGGATTAAACTAAAGTTATTATTATAACAATTAATGTAGCCCAGATATTCCCTTAATTTGTTTCGTATCTATTACGTTTTAACAAGGGCAAAGGACTAACAGATGCTATTTATACAATTAAACACATTTATAAAACGTTTATGCAGGAAATAAAACAACAAAATCAAGAAAACAAGAATGTGACATCACCCACAATATATTCAAGAAAGATCTTTTCTCAGCGCAAAAGACTGTGACACCACCCACAATATATTCAAGAAAGATCTTTTCTAAGAGCAAATGACCGTGACATCATCCCCAATCTCTGTACAATAGAAACCATAGTAACAATACCTCAGTAATTAATTAAGCTTAAGCCTAGCTATCTCATGCAGGTATACGGAGTGAAGTCACAGCGAAATGTAACTATACTTTTCATCAATCAATAAAAACTTTTCTTTCAAACGTCCCTAGTGTTTCAAAAAATCATCATGCAAAATCATACACTCCAGCAGAATTAATAAGTTACTAGCACTGACAAAATGATGTCAATTCTTATAGCCCTAGAAATATATACATCTGACGCACTAAGGACATGGCCTTATATTCGGTTGAAGTATACTGCAAAGGTACTTAGCCAGAAAATTTTCTGTATCTTGTATAATATTCAATTGATTAAGTAGATACCAAATTCAAATTCGCAAACTAACTTAATAATCTATAAACATGTACTACCGTTTTCTCGTAACGTTTTTCAGATTTATTTTCTTCATTTGTCTTAAACTAAAATTTCATATATAGTGAGATGGTTTCGCATTCTTCACCCAACCACCCCTTATTAAATGATTATCAAATAAGGGCAACAGGCAAAGGATCATAACCTCGTATGTTGATCTGACATCTTGGGAATTTTTGTGTTTGGTTGAATTTTTTGTATTTAACTGTTGTGATTAACTGTGAATGTGAAATAAATCAATTTAAATCTTTTCCAACTGAACAGAAATGAAAAGGAAAGTAAAACAAATGTTTCAGCACTTTTATCTGGGGTCTAACATAAATAGAAAAAACAAGAGCGAAGTTTGGTACTTTCCTACTCAGAAAAGAAGCTTAGCGAGCCGAAGTGTTTTGTACCAGACACTGAATTCTCTCAGACGCAGCACAAATATGAGGTAAAATCAATGAAGCGTTATATGGTAACCCCTTCATTAACTCAGTGCAATACATGTCTCACTGCAGAGCTGCAAAAGGTCAGCTCAGTTAATTGATCCTGCTACTGCTGTGACTAAGATCCTGCAGACTAATTAATGATTCTATTATACGGATAGATTACCCTGGTTTACGGTTAGCATGACGTATTAACAAAACGAGACAACTCCCAAAGCAAAACACCGATGAATTGGAAGAAATCTCTAAAAAGTGTAAGACAAAGGTCACCAATGTTTGATAAAAATTACCAAAGTTTCATAGGAGGGTGAAATGCAGGCTCGAGTGATAATAAAAATAGTTTTTCCGCAGCTCTTGATTGACCTTGATAACTTTTAGTTCTTTGCCACCCTTTCACCAATCAGTTTAACATCATACCTCAGATAAAGTAGTAATCATAATAATATTGTTACATTGCATAATCGTATCGTTTTATGCACTGTGTTTTTCTTTCTGTAAAAAGGTGATAAATAATTATACTTATACTCTTCTGCATCGGTTAACCAGTTTAATACAAATCTACTACATTGCTGTTTCCTAGCATGCTTAACCACAGAGAAGTTAACAGCTTTCATAATTTTTTGCACAAATCACTATGATTTTATCACAGGAACAGCTTAGCGGTGGTGCACCCATCCTTTATGCAACTGGTCGTAGGTAAGTACACAGCCAATAGTCAAAGACTTTAAAAATGGGTATTCTGGTTTCAGACTAACTATACAGGTTTCGTGGACTAACATATGCATAATAATAATTATTGTTTTCAATCACATCAGTCACATCAATCAACAGTATAAGCTCTCTGTCTGTGTTAACATTTGACCTATACGCTGACTTTAAATAAGGTTATTATTGTTATTATTATTAATATTATTATCATTATTATTATACAGCATGCATTCCAGAAAATTTTAACTAGGAAAGTTTACAGTTCTTACAAAGTTTCATTAGCATGCTTAACAAAACCGTGTGCAAAGAATGAGTTTGCACTAAAGAAGATTCCCTGCGGCTGTACTATCATGTTAAGCAAGAGAATAAGATGACGTGCCGCATTAGCAAATAAACCAGCACCTTTTTAAGAAATTACCACTCCGGGGGCAATAAATTTTACTTTTGACATTTTGAAGAAAGCTTTTCGTGTTCTAGAACAACTTACTATCGTTGAAACACATAAGCATTTTCAGCGTTTTTATAGACCTTGATCATTACTTAAAAGATAATTGAATGAACTTTACAGTTAATGTTCAGAAAGACTTTCTTTTTATTATCTCTACATTTCATGGCATTTTGAGGGCATCTAAGAGCACACAATTCAATTTTTTACATGTTTCAATTTTATAGGAAATAATTATCAAAATCCGGTCAAAATGATTTAGGCCATTCTAATTACCAGCAGTAAGATTATAAGCAAATAAATACAAGAGTAGTGCAAATACTGATTTACAACACTGACAGAACCATTCATTCTGTTTAGCAGTAATGAAATAAGCAAAAACATGCATATAAAGCAGCTCTGTAGTGCATCACTGTTTGCAAAAAAAATAGCAAAATATCTGTCAAGAACTCAGGCTGCTAATACTAATAGATATTTTATAGATACATTTTGTGCGGCTGTCATTAACAAACAGCTAAATAGATACACGTGTGAAAAAACTTCTGTTTTCACTGACACAATAGTGTTGTACTACCAAGACTGGCGATTTGAGGCTTGTTGGTACAAGCATGATTGTTTCTGAAATGGAAAACGTAGTATCCTCGGCATTTATACTAATAAAGAAAAGAGTACCAGTGATGTAGGATATTCCACGATCAATAACAATAAACACAAATACGCAAGTGTACTCAAATCAATGGTGGTGCGTACCTCATTTGGAATCATATCATTTAATTCAATTTTCATTTGTCGCTCCTTAACAACACAGTTCTGAGATTTGTCATCACATGACAATTTATTTTTACACAATGCCAATGTTAATTTTAGCAATTACTGTGATACTTGAAGATAAAAGCCTGAAAGTGGAACATTCATGATCAATCGTAGCTTTATTAAAAAATACAAGCCCCTGGGTGGGGTAAGGAGGTGGGAGGACTTGCAGTAGAGTACACCCTACCAGGTTTCTATGTTAAAAAGGTCCTGAAAAAAACTAATAGCTACGTAAAAGGTAAGTCTTGCTAATTTGTTTTTTTAAATAAATTTATACTTGTATTTTTCATACTCACAACACACAGTCTACTTAGTTGTTGTAAGTTTTGCATTATAACTTTGTGAAATACATGTATCACTAAGATGACAATTTTTTAAGAATGGCCAGTTACGTACTTTGTACTAAGATTTGTATCTAAAGACTGATAGTATATGTACCCTTTACTTCCTAACTCTCTTTTCTGGCTTTTCTGTAATTGTATAGTTGTTAAATCATGATCATAAAATAGTCACTTTCTCTTGAACCCTGGCAACAATAATAATAATGTTAATAAATATATAATTAGATTGCCCTACAATCCTAACAGTGGGTACTTTTATGAGATAATCAATGTAGGTATAACCATAATACTGTCGTAATAAAACTGCTTATGAGAATGCTTAGCATGATGCATCATTACAACTGCTCGTTTACAGAACATGCTTAAAAGTGTATTAAATCTTATCATTACTTCCAGCTCACAACATTATAGGCTTAATTAAGCAGAATAGGATATGGCTGCTGCACAGTGCACACCTGGAGACCATCGTTAGCAGCACGCTGTGTGGTTAATAAAGCGTGTGACTGAGACATCCATTAGAGTGAAACTTGCACACCTTTTAACATTATTACATCATGCCAGGTAGGTAGACGTGCAAAATGAAAAATACATCTAAAATGAGTTTATTTGATAATCAGAATTACCAGATATGTAGGTAAATACAGGTGTTGGTAGGAAAACAATCAAGACATAGACAATTTTTATTTATCTCCATAAAATTCACATTTTACAGGCAGAATTAATTACGCATTGCATAATTCGAGAGCAGCATAAGTGTGAAGAAGTCAGAAGATGAAGTACGGTTGTGTAGAAGAAAGGGTTGTGAGGGACCAATTGGTCATCAAGTCAACTACCCTTCTCAGATTAAATTAATGAAGTTCTAGACACTGCAAAAATTAATAGAGAAAAGTGAAAACATAATAAATAAGTGATAATTAAAAAAAAGAGAAAAAATATGACAACAGAACATGTACAATTACATACATATAATTTGACTAAATAGTAGCAACAACAAAAAAATAATACGAATATCAGCAAAAAAAGAAAAGAAAAACATTGAAATTAAATAATTAGGCTTTGTTGCAAGAGGGAAATATAAATAAATACAGAAAATAATTAAAATAGCAAAAAAAATATGTACCTACAAAATATGTAACCAAAAAAGAAACTGAGAGAGAAAATTGAGATTCCACAATGACGTGAATCTTGTTCAAATGAGTACATAAACAGAAATGCTGTTAATAATTAAACAAACAGAAATAGTGTTAATAATTAAACAATAATGTGCTCACATATCAACATACTAACTTCCAACTGCCAAGTTTCGACAATTTTTTGTTAAAGGTTCAAGTTAGAAAGTAATCAACACACGAAACGCAAATGTTTAAGATTAAACTTTGTGAATGGCAATGTCAATGCACACTAGACTTCAGAATTTGTTTTACCACACAGATATAAAGTCTTTTTAAATTTGCCGCAACATTAACACCCTACACAGATGTGCTGTCTTCATAAATTTTTAAGGAAACAACTCGCAAAGTCAGCAACGGAATCAAATTTACTTGAACGAGTAAATCAATTTTTAACATATCCCTGTGTCTCTAAAGAATACATCATTGAAAATAACATTACTGTTGTCTAAAAACTTGTGGCAAATATGAGTTCACAGGGCATCCGTGGTTAAAAATAATTACCTACAGCTCCATGTCATTGCTCCTGTTAGATAGGAGGCTGGTTTTCAAAAGTTGTTGTCACTAATGTGAAAATGAGAAAACTTGTCTTTTGTTTTGCTTGGAATATGAAAACAAAGCAGCAGCTTTATAATAATTAAATATTTAGAAAAAATTCTGCGCTAGGTTTACTATGAAAATTGTTATGTTTAGATTCCCATAAGAATTACACATTAATTTCTGTGTTTTTATTTTAATGTTAGATATGATTATGATTTGTCACTATGTTTAACAAGTGCATATACATGATGTCGCGGAAATGCTGCATTAGATGTCTTGTAGCTAATAAGGGGGTACAAGAGGTGCAACGCATTGAAATTACAAAATTAATAACAAGTGTGACTTAAAAGAGGAAACAGGAAGGTGGGAGTGATTAGCAAAAGAAGAAAGAACAAGTTTAATATGCAATACGGAAACAGTAGAAAATGTAGAACATTTTTTGTGATTATTATGCACATATGCATATGCACAATAGGATTGGTGGACTTGTGGAATTCGTTAAATGGAGTCAGGCAAGAAATGATGTGTCAAGGTAGAAAGAAACTGATTTTGAAGTAACTATTATTGGCAAAAGTGTTGGTGCATTTAATGGATAAGAATCTTGTAACTGTTTGGTGCTGTAAGTGTAAAATTTATTACTTGTCAATAAACTACAACGCAATATTTACAGACAAGAACACAGTTTTAGAGCAAAGGAAGTTGCGGAGTGGTCATGGTGTTGTGATTTACTGGCCAAAGTTAAGCAATGCATGACTTGGTTAATGAATAGATGAGAGGCAGGCAAAGTGCTTCTGAATGGTTTCATCAGAGTCACATGCAATACTGGGAGATTGTTGGCTACTCATCTCGCTGAAGGAGGATGTACACGTATCCAGTCATGGCTATGACATACCTCTGACAATTTAGAACCGGGTTCCCACAGAATTTTAAGATAAATTTCCTTGACCAAATT
This sequence comes from Tubiluchus corallicola, assembly GCA_030141605.1. NCBI lineage: Eukaryota > Metazoa > Priapulida > Priapulimorpha > Priapulimorphida > Tubiluchidae > Tubiluchus > Tubiluchus corallicola. Next base: position 78,333 of record JAQGDQ010000495.1, on the reverse strand, counting down.
TTGATTTTCCATGACCGAGATAAGCAGAAATTGCATTACCAGTATACATATTCAAACATTTTTGTGTACGTACATATACTGATATATAATGTGTCTGCCAATCATTATTTTTGAAACAGAAATCGAAACTGGGAGCCTGCAATAGCAAAATTTTACTCGAACTGAAATCGCTGAAAAATACGTTTGGAAAAATATCGGTTCGCAGTGATTATTTTTGTAACCCTTTCTAATTGCCCCGACTTTTCGCCCCATTTTCATCATTTTCCCTGACTTTTTACCAAATTATATTTTTTCCCTGACTTTTCACGACTTTCCACGATAGCCTGTATTTCCAAGGATTTTCCACGATGTTTCCTGACTGTGGGAACCCTGGAGAATCTCAACTCAACGGTTAGTTCTTGATAATTAGGTAGGTTCCAGTATTACCACGACTATCAGCTTAGTATTTGGGTCCTGTCATTGTGTGCTCGACACTGGCTTGCAGTGTACTGAACATATAGTCTACTTATACAATCTCATCCCATCTTATCCACATCTCATGCCATTCATCCTATCCTATGCCTTTCTATCATATACTGTCTAATGGGGGACATCAGCCAGAAAAAGTCACTTAAGCAACTGAGCAATTTGTAAGTGATTGGATAGTCATTTTATGAGCTCAGCACATATAATGTAGTAAGCATACACATGCACAGAAACTAATGAAATTATTCCATTTATTATTCTACTTTATTAATATGATAACTTGCAATCTTTTGAAATGATATTTACAACAATAAATTCGATCATTAAAAAGAAAACATTAAAATGAACAGTAATTGAATTCTATGTATTCTACATAATTAATGCACTCACCCGAGCAGCATCAACGAGCAAGTGAACTCGGAACAACGCCACATCATTTATCATCACCTCTTCATTTCTGTAGAGAATTTGAAATATCTTGCTATGTGCCATGTCATTCTCCACATGGGCGGATGGTAAACCGTATTCGTCCTGATCAACATCGCCTAAATTTTGTCAACAAGAAATTTAGCGCTCTCTAAAGTACGAGCTTCGTAGACACAGTGACTCAAACAAACCTATATTATGCAGGTGGGGCTTACAACGAATCTGGAGTACTAAAAGAAAAATTTCTTGGAAAGTCACGGTGTCCCTTTCTCCTTTTTTTGAATTGTTTTTTTGGAGGACTGACATTTAATCTTTTACTGAATGCATCTAAACTGGGGACTGCAGTCAATTTTCACACAACCACACTATTATTCTGCAAAACATTTTAGAATTTTTGCGAGCAACTGCATATGATGACATTAGATATTATAATGCCCCAAAGTAGAATATTTATATTAGAAACGAACAATTACGATATGTACACAAGAAATGTAACTGATGTGACTTTAAGTAAAATTATGGTACTTTAAGTAACTAGTTAAGGTGAGTTTAGCAAGCCTACTGCACAGTCTTTCAATCAATCATGTCAGGTAATCAGTTGGGAACTCAATGAGTTAATCAGCCTGTCAGTTAGTTACTATACCAGAAAATTATTCAAACGGTCAGTCAATCAAGCATGTCAGGAAATTAGTCATTGAATTAGGCATGCAGCTAGTCAGTTAATTAATTACCGGCCACTATGTCAGTTACTCACTCAGTCAGTCAGTAACTCAGTCGGGAAGTAACTTTTATTCAGACATTCAGCTAGTGAACAAACGAACTATTTGGTCAGTCAATCATATTTGTCAGTTATTTACTTTGATAGTAGTCAATCCCCAAATTAGGTACTCAACTAGTAACTCAGCCAGTTTCTTGCAAAATTATGTTCTGCTGGTTTAGATACTATTGTGTAAAGTTTGAAAAAGTAATCAGAGCATTCATAGCGCACACCTCACTAACTAAGTAAAATCTAAAATTACCGTATTTTGTCAATAAGGTCAAAATGCGTTTTTGGTTAGTGAGTGGTGCACCCTGGAGGCGAGTCAGCGACATTTTACCAATTGGTGCAAGCATTTTAAATAATTATAAATTTTCTTTTTTAGTTACATTAAGTCTTCCAAGCAGGTAAGTGAAATGCTAAGTAACATAATTTTGCATTGAAATTTTTTTAAGACATAGTTTAACATTTACTTTTCTTCCCCTGATTTATGTTGTACGTATATGACGTCATGCAATGGCACTGTCGGAACAGTATTGCGCGAGATTCAAAATGAAAACATACAAAAAATCCATTCAACGCAAGTACGATATACACATAAAATTGCTGTAAAGTAATATAATTTTTAAGGTGATTTTTCTGAAACCTACTTCGGGTACCCCTTTTCTAGTCCTTAAGCATTCTTACCTGATTACTGATAATGGGAGGGCAGCACAATAACTGAGAACGATTTTATGTCTATTGCACAATTCTGCATACGTGTTCCGGAAGTCTGGTAAACATTGCCATTAAATATCGACCTTCCTGTTGCTTCCTAAGACTTCCATGGACTCATATCATTCTATGTGTTGTTATCATCTGCCATTAGTAAGTCTTTGTGCCTTCTAATGTGTAAGTTTAGCAAAGGTTACGCAAACAAAGTGGTTATAGGCCGATCAATTCAAAGAGAAGCTGCGTCCGTTGTCAACAGTCTTTCCAGCCGGATCAATATGCTTTGCGGAGTTTAGCGAGGAAAATTACTTATCCGATTGCCAAAGCACTTTTGTCAGCCTTTGTGTTACGTGTTTAACAGCATGAAAATGGATTGCATGTAATACAATACTGCATAATGAGAGCAGCTTTGATTTTTGATGGTTACGCCAATTAGTCTAGTGACTGATGAGTTGCTGTGTAGACTTTGCAGGAATCCTTTACACAAAATAACATATACATGTATTTTCAAACGAAAGGAAAAAATTATAATAGAATTGCAATTATAATAGAGTTAGAGTTAGTGGGCCAATTACAATAAAATAAGTTTAGGTTTCATTTATTCGTGTGATTTCAAATTTAATAACTTAGCATTAATTAAAAGACTGGAATTAGTTTTTTACATAATTTTCATTTTCTAATTAAAATTACCGAAAGGTTTCAATTCTGGTAAAGTTCAATCATCGATTCAGACACTAGGCACAAAAAACAAGCAATACTATAAAGAAATTATAAATCACACGGATCATTTTACGTTAATTATTAATTAGTTTGTAACATTTTTCTTTCTTACCATCTTCTCTTTTCCACAGTGAAACTTCAGTTTTGGCAAGTATTCTAGAAGAGTGCTTCAAAGAAGAACGCACTTGGTAAAACCTGAAACAAAACATAGAACACTGACCATAAAGTATTTTCTACATTTCCAAACAAATTTTAATGAGAGCTGAGAAATTAAGATTTCAAGTATATTTGCAACCTAAAACACAGATAATCACAATAGAAATCCACTGATAGTCAAATCCTATATAATTCTGCATTAGCAACATGCAGTAATCCAACCCCCTTCAGCCTATATCTCAGTACAACCAGCCAACAAAATTCCACACAGCAAGCTACACCTTGCAACCCAGGTTTCCATGTTAAGACCTGGTAACTCTGTAGACTAATAGTATTTCCACCCTAGCAGCCACTAGCAGCTCGATTTCTGCAGTAGGCAAATAATAATAATAATAATAATAATAATAATAAGAAGAAGAAGAAGAAGAAGAATCTTTATTTAAAGTCGGCTTTTTAGGATAAACAATTAATGTAAGCTCCAAAGAACTTCTAGGCCGACTGTAAATAACAATCTACAACTACATAAGAGACCATTATTACCCCACTTTTACTCTAAATACCATGTGCCAGACAAAGCAATAGCAGTTTTAAAGTCTTTCTTATGAACCGACTACTGTATCGAACTCACGACCGCCCAGATGGAAAGCGGACGCTTTACAATTAGACTAAACTGTGTGGTCAAAGTAACCTGACAGTCTTTTGCCTTTCCTTCTCTGCATAAATCACTTTTACTTATTTTGTCACTATTGTTTTTCTGTATTTGTATAGCTGATGCCCGACCCAACAGTCACGCCTACAGTTTCTACAATAACAAACCCAGCATAAACTATAAAGATGATTACATACTGCTGTATACACGTGTCACGTTATCGGCTCCATAAACCCGGTGACTCATGATACAATACACATTAGTTCTGAACCATTTACTAGAACAATCTGCAAATTATAGTTTGGGATCAACATCAGGTCAACTGCAACAGACACGTGACTAGGACTAAGCAGGCTTACAGTTCAGCTACATTGATTAGATTACGTCTCAACACTGCAATCCAGTTAGTTTGCTATTGACTGACATTTGTCAAGACTAAAAAGACGCTTAAATTGTCACGTTGGCAACTGTGGAAATCCACATCAGCGCTGATACGACATTCTTCATTGCAAAATAAATAGTGAAGTTAAAATCAACAGGGAGAGTTTTATTTCACTATGTTTGTGTTAATCCTTGTGCAACATTAAACTGCTATAAAGGTGGTCATTCAACTATCGATAATAAGTTTATTGTTTACATTTACAGCTGTGCAAAAAGATGTAGCACATCTAGCTACGAATTTAAATTAATGCAATAATTTTTATCACCCTTATTACACTAAGTACACATGCTTACTGTAATGCTTCTAATTTGAAATCACAAAGTTATTTTGTAAACTAATACGTTGTTTAATTCATGGTACGAATACAGAATGAAAATTACAAATAAATTCATGTTGTCCTGAATTGGGTATATGTTTAGTTCATTCAGCATTGGTTAGTCTTTAGGTGTCCGTATTCGCACGTGTGACTGCTGATACTCACTTGCCACAAAACCTGAGACTAAGCCCAAGTTTCAGAACATTCAACTACCAGTGATATCTTATGCTGATAAAGGAATACGAGCAGTATTTCAGTTCAGACTACTAATGTTATATTGATGAAAAGGCAAAACTCGACACAAAAACCCGACACTTCTGGAAATTATTTTTCATTTCCGAAAGGAATTGAAAAGGAGTGACTGCTTTCCTTCTTCCCACAATAAACACTGATTACTGCCTAGTAATGTTATAACTAACGACTTTTTTAACATATTTCACATAATTTATAGTATCCTCATTTAAAATATGACGATAAAATATGACTATAAAAATAAATAATTTTAATATAACAGTTGGCTGTTTTCTACTCTGCACCAAAAGAGTACAGACTCTGTGTATAAATTTATACAAAAGTAAAACGACTCACAACTTTTAGTACCCATAGTACCCCATATGACATTTAGAGGAAAGCTTAATGTCCTTTTTATTATTTATTTTGTATACCAAGTGAAGTGACGCCATTAAAGGGCATACACATCTTTCAAAAGCTACAAAAATACTATTTTTTAAATGTGATTTATATAATGCATACGTTTCACTTATGCAAGTAGACTGACTCAGTGAGATATCAATGTATACAAAGTGCTGTCACTCACCCTCTTTGAAAAAGATCCACATTGTAGAATTTGTCCAGCTCAACAGAAAATTCTACAGTGACCTGTACTTCAGATAATGACATTTTGAGTGATTCTAGCGATTTATGAATTCATCAATTACATACTTTTGACACACTGATTCCATTCTACATGAAACCTGTCAGAAGAAAGAAAATACAGAATGTAATACAGTAATTTATCTAATTCAAACACATACAACAAATCATCCATCATTAACTTGTCATGAACAATATGGATTTACAATTAATACACGATGAAGAAAAATGATTCATTTTTTGAAACGGGAAGTTCTTGGCATATTCTATGCGAGTATAATAATATAAGAGTACACTAATGTAATCATCAAATTCACTCAGAATTCATCTGTTTATATTGCTAATATCTGCTTCTAGTACTTCACAATACCAGTTGTATACGAGTAAACACAATTCTCCTTCTTCAAGGTGCCATCTTCAAAAGTCCAGTTAGTTCAACACCTTTCAATTTTTAGGTTTCTGTTAGGTTTGCAAGCATTTCAGATCTGCAAATGCATCTTACACCGATATTATCTTTTTAAAAATAGCAACCAGCAGGTGACAAACAGAATAGCCACATTATAAGATCCAGAATGATAGTATTAAAGGTATCAAACATAATATTGCAAACTCTGCAGGTAAGTGAAACCACAAGCGCAAGCAGTAAAGAGCGTGTAAGGATCATTTCTTTTTAAAAGCCGCACCATCAGTTATTGCTGAAAATTGAACACACATGCTAATTTCATGTATTGTTAGATGCAATAATTTTGTCAAACAAACCAAGTTACATTTAGATAGCACTATTTAATGTTTTCAAAAAAGCATGTTTGCTATGTGTAAATCTACACTGATGGGTGTCAGAGTGATAATGAATTCAAACAAACATATATGTTTTCAGATTTTTTAGTGTAAATTAATAGAAAAAATATCTTAGGGATACTCTACAATAAAGTCACTATCCTTGTTTTTGAGGACAATCGTTTTGGAATAGGAGAAGAATACCTATTAAAAGTGTGGAAAGATACTTAGCTATATTTTAAATTAACAAATTCTGATAAATTAAATGCTAAAATTTAAGATGATACATTTCATAAACTATGTAAGAATTTTGTATAGTGTCATATTTAACAATTAAAAGGTCATAATTTTACGAAAGCAGAAACAATGAAATATGGCAGGTTTAATATGAAAGCCATGTTTGAACATTTTTACCCATAAATGGTGATTGCATACGTAAATAACCACATTTTATCTAATTGCACAATTTTTGGTAATCACATGTAAAAAAATCATTTTGTCCCATTGTATATATTTGTGTAAACTGTATTTATTTGTGTGTGTGTTACAGTATTTATTTTAAGTGATTTTAATCTGTTACGCACATATGTTTATACTGTTAAATGTACGCCTGCATAACGAGATAATTCTTCAAACAAAAATTTATAATAATAATAATGTTCTTCTCTTTCGCACTCTCTTTTTTCTTTCGCGCTCTCACTCCCATTCTGCTTTCTTCTTTCTCTTAAAGTTTCTAGTTTAAGTTCTGTACTTTTTTCTTTCCACAATAATAACAACTGCAAGGTTCTCAGCTAAATTGTAGGGCAGTGTCACTGCCGCCGCAGCATTATGTCACGTACCAACTGCATCGTTGCGATATTCTGCTCTACAATTCAGAAGGGAGGTTTGCACTCTTTGATTATTTAATTAAATTTGAACAGGCAGGAATTAGATTGATTGCCATATACAAATACCTTGCAACCATAAGTACAAGACAGGTTTTACTCAGAGCATAAAGTCAATAAAAATTTCCCACTGCATGTCTTGCAATGTAAGTGATAATCAGATTCATCATATTAATGCTTGTTTTATTATTGAGAGCAAGGATTTACGATTTTTTGCACATGTGACTTACATGTAGGGCTCACTTTATGATAAGCACAGAATTTGCAACTATCCTCAAAAATATGTCAAGGGATAGGAAGCGGATAGATCGTTTAAGAGCAAGTGCATCGTGCAAATCTTCTGTGTGCAATAACTTATCCACCTTCATTATTATTCACATCATGATTAATAAATGAAAGAAAGACTGCAGTAAATCATACTTTTATGAAAAACAGTGTCAAATAAGGCAAATGGGTGCAGTGAGAACTCATCTAATAAAACTAGAGGTCTAGGAAACTGTTATTCCATGTCTCACCAGGGTTTAGAAGGAGCTTGGTGCCACAAAGAAAGGATACATTCACACAGCAATTATAATCATGCAAGGCCACATGCAACTACTTTCAAGACAAACGCACATTTCAGTCCACATGATTTGTTCAGTTGAAAGTTAGCGATTCAGGCTGTTCTCACGGTCTGATTAAAAAAATAAACATCAATGGGAATATTATACAGAGACGCTTTGTTTGACATATTTACATTAGTGAAGACACAATAACTAATCAATAATAACCTTAATAGTGGACATAAAATAGAAAATTACAATTTTCTTACTATTTCTTTGTACAGCCATATGAGATGTAGAATTTATAAAACCAAGATGGAATTAAAAAAATAGAAACAATATAAAGAACACAAAGAAAGAATGGTGAAAACTTAAAATTAAAACAAAATAATAGGGAAGAGTATTGACACTGGTCAGTTTAAATGTAGCATATATTGCTAATTACTATGGCACGTAATACTGTCATATGGGCTGACAAATATGTCATTTTGCTGTCTGCATTCTATGCAAAAATAGCAAAGCTTAATACCAGTCTTCAACATAACAAGGTGAAGAACCTTTGCACAAAGACTTATTATATATAACTCATTCTATGCACTAATAAAACCAGTTAAAAAACTTTTAGAAGTTTCAACATATAAGAGCGACATTTGACCTAATAATAATTAAAAGGCATTAGTGATGAATGATAAGCAAGCTGCTTAATAATCACACACTCCAGTTACATTTGAAATAATAATATCAGTTTTTCAAGCCTTGAACTAAATAATCATGTATAATACACACAGAGTGCATGTAACTCAGACAAAGAAGGCTTTTATACTTCATAAATATAATTATTGCAATCATTTTACTTCAAACAACAGCTGAGGCCTCATAACAAAAAGTGCCGGGTCTGTATAATTTATTGATATACAATGATCACAAATGAAGCAGCTTCTGGTAACAGCTGTCTTTAAGGAAGCAGCTTATCCTCATAATTAAAAGACTCCATCAGGTTGTACAGTACAAATGCCTAGCATATTAACTATGTTATGAGAGAAAACATTTCTCCAAGGAACACTCAGTTTAGTAGTTTACTGATTGACATTTAATCCAATGCAAATATGTTGCTGATATTCCATAGAAGTTCACGCTCACTAATATATTACATGGGAGAGGGAAATTGTTTGTTTACTGTGAAATGATGAGCATGAAAACTCTTTACTGAAGTATAAAAATTGTCAAACATAAGCAGTTATCACTATTCAGCATGTGACACTGTATCATCAGCATTAACAGGTTTTAAAATCAAATTTAAAATATAAATCAAATGAACAAAAATAAAAATGTATTTTTTTTTGGTTTTGGACATACAGGTGCTGTCAGCTAGATTTTAGTATCTATATAGATCCTTATTAACAAATTTGTATTTAAAACAATTTGTAATTTTCCTTTACAATTCAAACAATATTATTTGCAAAAACTAATTATTTAAAAAAATCACCAGTTGTCCAATCCCATTTTATGATGAATAACATTGAATTAGCCTAGAACTGTAATAAAAGGCAAAACTAAATCCTATAATACCTACACAGAAATTTACTAAACTCATACGAAGTGACATGAATTAAACCTGTTTTCACAACTGTTTTTCTGTTTTTGTAAAGAAGTGACAGTAACTATAATTAGCTCCATTTCATCTTTCATTCACTACTCTCCCCAAATCAGTATATATTTTATTATTATCTCGCTTATTATTAATCCTTTTTTTAAGATTTCCACGTACAATTTGGCCTGTCAAGCTACGCTTTTAGCTAAAATGCATGCGTTAAAATTATTGTGTGCTCTAATTTAAACATGTACACTAGCTACTAAAAACTCTATTTGTATTTGTATTTACCTTACTGGATAATTATCTGTATGTTAGTGATATTATTCTGACATGCAGTGTGGCAACACAGAGACTCTTGAAACTTTGAACATTAACGAGGAAGTGAAATTAGGCACTTCTACAGTGATGCTGCTTCCTGAACACATTTTTTTATTCTTCTATTTTGCAAAGTTGTTCAGTGTTGTTCAGCGGTGCAAAGAAATTTCCAGGCTAGTCCAGAAGGCAAAGCGTTGAGTTACTCCTTATTTAGCTTTTTCTACCGAATATCCGGGATACCTTGTTTACAACACATTTTACCATTCTTATGGAATCAGTTTTTGCATTATGATTTATGTCATTTCAATAGAATCTCTCTCCCCTCACAGTCTTTCTTTTTTCCAACCCTTTTTCTCCCTCTTTCCCTTTTTCATCTCTGTTTCCCTTCCCCTCTCCCATTCTCTCTCTATCTCTCTTTTCTCTCTCAGATTTTCTCTCGCCTCCTTTCTCTCTCCCTCTCTCTTTCATTGTAGTTGTCGCCTATTTAGCTTCGCACTGTGAAATTTATTAATTACTGTATTAAACTATTAAGAACATGTGGGTGTAATTAGAAAGCAGTATTGTGCCACTGTCAACGTCAACTGCTCAAAGAATTTTTCCTAGTGAAACAATATTTAACTGGTAAGAAATTGGTTATATGTCAGACTTTTTCGAAAAATGAATGCCTAATGGCACTCCAAGACATGACAATCAAGATGGTATAAAAAAACTCAGCTAAAATGATTATAAGAAGTTAGTTATTAACAGATTACGCATATTACTATTAGTTATTAATAGATACGCATTTACTATTGCAATGGGTCCAAATTTGCTGGAATTTTTTTTATGTATTGTTTACCTCACAATGAGCAAAAGTCTAACTTCTGTATTACAAAAGTTTTGTGTAACAGAAAGATGTTCACAAAAAGGCAAACAGAATGGCTCTATAGAGTAAGTCGCATATCAATCAGACTAAAAAATATACCAACTTTCAAGCATTTGCTTGTCCTAAAATTCACTGTATTTTTAACTGAGATTTAAAGAATTTTTGCTTTAAACACTTTTTTGCATGTTTAATATCACATTAACTGGTAACCTGTAAACATGAATGTATGTCTCAACCAGACACTAAAAACAATGGTAAGAATGCACATAAATCTTATTGAAAATTATGGTAAATTGGTAATGAAACTTACTTCTAATTCCCATATCAGAAGAATAGCAAAACCTGTGCATGACTGGACAAATGTTGGTCTTTACTACATAAATCTTGTAAGAAATTTCTTTGCACTATATCAATCAGTCACACTTCAACTGATTAAAGCTTGCTAGGCACACAGGCTTCATTGAACTGCACACACACAAGTCACTACTTGGATTTGGGATGTCGAATTTGATGATTGAGAAGCAGTGAAGCACAAGCATCCAATGACTGAAGCTGCTGCTGCTCATTTATAGGGCCTAATCACAATCAGCATCCGTATTGATTAGTTGAATGGAAGTGAAAGGGTAGATCCAGTGCTCAGCATGTAGTTGCTTAGATTGAACGGATGTGAAGGGCAGATCCAGTATCCAGCACATAGCTGCTGGATGCTAGCCAGAACCGGCAACAGGTCAGCATAAAAAGGCTAATCAACAGGTAGTCTACGGGGTGGAATGTTTTAAACTTGCAAAATGTTGAAAAAGCCAAAATGCTGAATTTGAAAAAAGTAAATTATATTCACTCCAAATCCCACAATAAATAGCTTTTTCACAAAAAGGAAAACCACATATCAAACTCAGGGTCACTTGCAGGGCTGTGAACATCAGAACAAAAACATTTCAGTAGTTTAAGGTTAACAATATTATTACCAATACAATAGTTAAGGTTAATCGCTGCCAACGTTCCTTTCTAAATGTATTGGTTACATTTTCAAATAAATTACTGTTATTATTAGAGAGCTTTCAGTGAATTACAGTTTGAGGATCACAAATCTGCATACAAAACATTAGGTAAATCACATGACCTTTGCAACAATTATTATTTATTAGCCAAGCCTGCAATGGCAAATGAATTTTGTGTATAAATGCATAATGGCAATCCACATTCACACCACACCACACCACACCGTATGACTCCATACTAGACAACCCCCATTGTGCCACCCACATCACACCCATGCCATGCCACACGCAACACACCTCACCCACCTCACCACACCCACTACACTATCCACACCATATCACTCACATACCTCCTGCACCACATCACATTACCACGACCACACCACATTAAACAACTACACCACATCACTCACCACAGCCAACACCAATGACACCACCGATGGTAACGAAGGTGGTGACAACAATAACATCAGAATCGAAAACATCAATTCAGTGAAACCATGCAAAAACGCGCATAGTCAAAATTGAATGAAATTTATAACAAAAATACTCTTATACCTTCTACTAATGATAAGTAATGTACGAACATTTTGTATAGTCCTTGCAAATTGCTCCCTTAGCGATGATTACAGAAAAATAGCCTTTAGTTATATTTTATAACAGCCAGCAGCAGCTTAGTAAAATCCTGAAGCAAAGGTACGGAGTACAATGCAACGACCCTGGCCACAAACAATGAGAATTTCCCAAAATGGAAACTAGAATTTTAATTCGTACCTGTCCTTTCAGGTGGAGGCATTTGTAAAAGTACCCACACAGGTCGCTTCCTCCTCTTGCCAAAAAGTTATAAATCTCCCTCCAAGACCCCCAAGAAGCACCACTAGTACATTTTTTCTGCATGATGTTCCATCAGAATTTAAAATGAATCGGGATTTCGGGTCCAAACAAAACAGCCGCTGTAGGGGCCTCTCACAAAATGAAAACACCCATGCTACATCTCCCGTTGAATGGGCTATATAATCATTATTGTCCCCCACACGACATATTCATGTTTTCTCAAAAGAAGGAGTGTAAGTTTGCAAAATTATGGACAAAATGGGCCCCCATGTAAATTTTACAAAAACGTGGTACCAAACAAAAAAAAGCTGATGATGTACATTAACCGACATTTAATTTTCATTGTTATAATCTATTAGATTCATGCTTCGAATGTGAATGTCAAAAATTAGAAATGTCCACCATATTCTCATGCTACGCTTATTCACGTAATTGTGCACATTAACGATACTAGAACCACTCATGGTGATGTAGCAGTACTATACATTAATTACACTTCTTGTATTGCTGCTTTGTAAAGCTTTTATAAAAGCTGATTTTTTTATAAACATAGGTAGAGCATAATCTTACTTAACCAGAAGAGCTCAAAGCTGACTGAGTAGCAACCCCTACTAGCAAATATATATTCTGCATCAGGAAATACTGTGAAGCTTTGATACTTTTGAACACATTTGTCCTTGACACATTTTTGAATATTGTAACAAGTATTATTAATCGAAATAAATTTTCATTTAATTCTTTTTGATTTACTTCTAGGTTAAACAATAAGTCATAATCAATATTGATTATTTAATTGTTTTAATAGCTATACAAAACAATTGTGAAAATTGTCCCACGAATGCATGAAAAGTAATTTGAGCATTTCAGCTACTTACTTTATTGAAATTCAGCTAGCTCTAACACACTTGAAAGTTGTGGTCGATTAACTTCAGAAGAAAGCTTCAGATTGTCTTACTTGAACTGTATTTGTTTTCATTGAAACTTTTCAACAAAAGATTAAACTGACCATTTTCAATTTTATTATGTGTGTAATTTGTTGTACCTGCTAACAGCTGTATTACCAGTGGCTACAACATATGTAATGTGATTCTAGGTTACCCATTTTCTCAACTTATAATAGTGCCATGCTTGAATGTGCAACAGTACTTCAGAAAAACTGAAGTAAAAACATTAGTGCTGTAACGTAATGACATCTTGAAAATGACATACATGCACATCTGTTATTCTCTACTTTTTTGTTTTATAAGCAAATGGGACAATTTAAACACCATGAAAGTAAACAATTTTTCAAGCTTTATCAATTAATATAGAAAACCAGCTACCATGCAGAATTTGTATTTTTACCCAAAGTGGCCTCTACCATTAACTGGTACTCAAATTCAATATTCAGAAAAACTCAAAAGAAATGATAAAAGAATAAAAGGTTATGCAGAGCACTTTGTTGTACAGTTTTTCTAGTAGTTAGGAAGGAAAAAGTATAATTTTGTTAATTTTCTTGATGAAACATGATGATGGGAAAGCTGACATGATCAGACATTTACCAAAACCCAATAGAACTGATGTTCTTTTTGTAGCTCAAAAATATATGTTCTAGTTATTTTTAAAAATTCCATAATTTTGTTGGCCGAATTTTAAGTTTTATGTTGGTTATGAGGCTAAAAACGTAGGTCAAATAATGCATTTACATGATATCCTATACATAATTTGCCCAACAAATGATGTTCCTTTTCTAGTTCAAGAATGTATGCTGTACTTATTTTCTAAAATTCCATAATTTCTTTGTCCAAATTTTAAGTTTTGTGGTGGTTAATAAATGCAGTGATAAATGCATTTACATGATAGCCTATACATAATTTGCCCAACATATGTAGAAAGGACGACATACTAATATTAGTTTATCATTTCTAAATATTAATAAGGTAACTTACCTTCATTTAAAATCCAAAAAGTCTGTACATTATTATTATAATTCATAGCGTGCAGGTTACAACATGTGACCCAGGGTTTATTCTTCTGGGATCTCGGGCTACCAATAATTTGCAATTTGTCTGTGATTATACCTGGATACCCGGACACCTTTGTCTTAGGGCCCTTCTGAAGGTCTAAACCTTATTTTGCCCATGCATAACATCAGTGACATCACTTTAAATAACTTTTGTTATATATCAATCTAGTGGCTTTTCATCGATGTTTCTAAATGGTTCAAAGATTTGTTGATTTTTTCTTTGAAGGTGTTTACATCTTTTAACTTGCCTGTTTTAGCATCGACAGCTTCCTGTGGTAACTTGTTCATATGTTTATTACTGTCCTGGAAAAGTTTAGCTCCTAGTTAAAAACCTTTGTTTCTTAAACAGCTTTTGTATGTGTCCTCGGGTTCTTGTGTAAGTAACTTTTGTGAAGAAACTTCAAATTCCCAGAAACGTGCTATCTATCTGAACACTTGTGAACAAATATGTCGAGAGCATAAGGAAGTGTGGTGCTTCTCAAGAGTAGTATATTATAATAAAATTTAGCTAAGGACTGGCATCGTATAAGTACTGAGTTAAATACCATAGTATTACAAAGCTTTTAACATTCAGGTCTGATTATGAAATGGGCTTCAGCACCCAAGTCCGACTTAGAAATAACTAAACTTTAATTGGTTTTAACATTCAATTCTGACATGGAATCATTATCCAAAAATTATTGAATGATAAGTGTACTCTACATCCCTGTGTACTGTTTGGCTCTGAGTCTCCTGAAATTCAGAAATAGCTCCCCGCAGTTCAGTCAGATTTGTGAAAAATTCTGAAATCTCCTGATTTCACCCATTGCATTAAAATTGGAGTAAAAAATACTGAAACTCATGGAAGTAACCTGCATGCTATTGAAACTTCCATAAGGTTAAGCTAATGACTGTTAAGCTAAGATACCAGCATAAAAACTCTGTTAAGAGTAACAGTAAATTTATTAAATAAAGTTTAATCTATTGTAAGGCTTCACCATTTCACCTCGTTTGCATTTTTCGCAAATTTTTGATGCAGTGGCAAGTGTAATGCCAGTATTCCTCCACTTTGCCTTTAATTAACATAACATAAAGTTCACAAAAATTTGTCTGCTATGAGATGTGAGACATATATTAAAGTTGGGAAAGAACACCAAAAATAGACATTTAAAATAACATTTGAAACATTTAAGGTGTAATGTTTACACTTTTGTAATTTCTAAGTTTTTAGGGTTTAAAATCAAGTTATTTGTACTATTTTGTGGTTCAAATTTCTTGATTCTCGTTTCTGGAAAAGCCGCATAAGACGTCTGAAACACAGTTTCCACCCCAGACCATGGTTACCCCTTAGCTGGTTCTTGATTCCTGAATTCGGTTTGTGACGAAGTGCACCAACTCAAGCACACATATATATATTTACGAAGTAGCTGTTATAATTCATAGCTAAAATTAAAATAAAGAGAAAGTCTGTAGGCTTGTAGCGCAACAAAGAAAACATCTAGTCAGCAGTCTCCCTGACTTGGAATACGCAATTAAAGTAACTGTTGGCCCAACTGATAAATAATTTTTTGAAGAATATCACTCGACTGGAAAAGCTCCCTGCTTTAACAAGTACATGTCAAGAAATTGACCAGAGAAGCAAAAAATACCTGGCAAATACAGTCTAGTAGAATGTACTGAAAAATAACGCACTATCAGAAATATTATATCTTTTCTGGCCCAGTGAATGAAAACTTTCAAAAATACAAAGTTTTGGGTTTTGACTTTTGAGATGACAACACTCGAAATCTTTATTATGGTCTCTGATCTTCTTCATCGTTGTTTTATTGTGTTTTCATCATGCACAGTAAAGAAATGTTTAGTACCAATTTATTAATTACAAAATGGTGTTAAAAATTACACATACCACACAACTATGCGGTTTCACAATCGCATTTTGCTTAATGTATTGCAATAGTTAGGACAACTTGTTTTTCTTTTTAACCTTGTATTGCTTTTCACATGTATTTTCATAGACCTTTTTTACATATTATTTAATAACTTCATAAATTTTTGACAACAAGTATTTTTCTTAAAGTTGCTGATTTAAATTTTATTTCACTTTGTTTAGTTATGCACATCTAAAAATCTTGTTTCCAATTAAATTTTAATTTATGAATGCTGTTTTTTCTGAACATATCAGTATTCTCATTTTTTGTTTTGAACTATATACTAAATTTTATGCTTGACTTTGTTTTTCTTGAGGAATGGCTGGCTTCTGCATGTTTGTTATTGTATTTTTATTTTTTATATTTATGGATGTTTATATATTTTTCATAAATGTGTCCTTTCTGTCATTTTATTTTCTTGTCTTTCTAAGAAGGGTGGTTGACTTGCTAACCTTTAGTTTTCTCCCATATGTTTATTATTAAACGTAAATTTGTGGATAAAAATAAATTACTGATCTAATTTAAATCTAATGAAATCATATATGCATATGTGAAAGCTGTAAAAACACAACTACATAGACCTGTATATTATATAACACTAACGTCCAATGTCCAAAATACAAGTGTGTAAGTGTAAGTGTCACAACCTTTTTGTTAAGGATGTACGAAAACAAAAAGTATTAATGGAATGGAAGAAAGAAATTAAAAAGAAAATTGCTAATGAAATAAAAATCAGTTAAAAAATAAATGAAACTAATACGACCAGTTTGAGTGTCGTGCATGGAAAGTAAAAGTCAACTAAATTGAACAATGATTTCTTCCATTGCTTGTTGTACTTACTGTGAAACTGTTTGCCATTTGGAATTTTGGGTCTTTTCTGATTGCAGTTATATCGTGTACAGTTGTTGTTTTACGGCAGCTTAATATTTGTATGACTTATGTATAATAATGCTTCAAATGTTTTAAAGGAAATAATTTTTGGTTGTTGATATTTGTGTAAGTTTTTAGTGTTTTAATTATTGCCAGCATGCCCATCATTACTCCATTTGGAAAGCTTTTTAATTTAGAATTTTGAGTTCTTGCACCATTCTTAGAGATTGCTCACGATATCAGTTCTAAAGTATGAGTAGACTGCTTGGTGTTCAGTTATCATTATCCAGCCCACTCAACGTGATTCACGTTTTTATGTTGATATTTAGTTTATGGCTAAAAAATTGAGTGTGCAGACATGAACTTTCAAATTGTGCAACTGGCACTATGGAGCTTAAAGAGTTGAATGCATGTATTTGTTGTTAATTGTTGATAAAAAGACAAACAGACACTAGAAATGTTAGTTTCACCCAATAGCTACCCAGGGGTACTAAAACAGCAATACTATAAGCTCTATGAAATATGGGCTCATCTATGTCAATTTCTTAGTTTGCTGCAGCTGTGTATTATTGGGCTGTACAGTACCAATATTGACAAGTGCAAAAACATTACCTCTGAGAATTGATTCTTATATGTAAACTTACATGGGCATGTTTTATAACATAGTCTATGCAAAATTGAAACTCATTCACGTAGCAGTTATAATATAATGGCATTGGTTACCTTAAGGACAAAAACTACATAAAAAGTGAATAAGTGGAAGCACCTGTGTAGCTAAAAGATTCCCAATCTAAATGTAAATGTTGTTTAGTGATATCACTTGGTAACAAAAGGTTACATTATTTAGTTGTGCAAAATTTATAAAATTGACAGTTCGTATATTTTGTGGGGAGGGTTTAAACGTAAGGCAAGTGCAAGGCAGACAGGGCAATGGAATATGAGAGCTTGAATGACCAACCAGGCATATAATTGTAAACTGTGTCTGTCATTGTGAGAGGCTGCAGTAATAGGAAAAAATTAGCAGTGGACAGCAGAAATTTGCCAATTGTATTAATAAATGGTTATTCATTTTGGTCTCCAGTTTCTGAATTTGTCACTGAATCTTTCAAAAAGATAGTAAGGCTGATTTTTTTTTTTAGTTTGTTTTTCTTTTGCCCCTTTTACAAGTGTGTTTTATAGATCTTTTCATATTATGCTTCCTTATTATGTTTAACTATTGTGTTTGGCTGAAAGTTGCTCAATTAAAATTTGCATATAGCTGCGCAAGTTTGCTTGAAAACAGCACATTATAAAACAGTCATGCAACTAAATATTTGAGCTCTGATTATATCTTTTTATAGTTGAATATGTCTGCTGTCTTCTCATAGGCTTCTCAGTTGCAACTTTTACGTGCACATCCGAAAATTATGTGTCTGTGTGGGGCCGTAGCATCTAAATTTGTACATCTTCAGAGTAGTGACTCCGTGGATATAACAGAGGAGATTAAATAATTATTGTGCCGTGATATTTTTAAGTTGCCGCTTCATAATTATGTCGATGTGAATGTGAAGCTAAAGATTACTTGTAATAAATGCGTTATTGCTAAACAGTGCTTAACATGACTTGTTACTTCTATTGCTCATTTTTAAAGTGATTACATTGTTAAAATACTTCTTTTCGTGGGTAATTAATTTCTGCACTTGTCATTTTACTAGTTCTAATATCCGAAAGCCTAGACCCAGCTAATTCAGCTAATTTGGTGTTCAAAACAACTACATTTTGTTGTGACTTAATGTAGTGCCTTCCGATAAAATGTGTTTGGCATAGTGCTTGGCTAATAGAAATTACCGTGTGTACATTTACATGTATTTATATATACTATTGTTTATTAGACATAAAAAGTAGTGCTGTTTATTGCAATATTGACACACTATCAATAAAATTACAGGTAGCTTTATTTCATATGGCACAGTGCAATGTTTTGATAAAATTTCATATTTATGCTTCTAGTTTTATGGATTTCATTACAATTTTGTTGCTAGCTAATTATCCTGAATTGTCCGCTCAGCAGCTGCAAACTTGGTGAATACATACATTATAATAGTATTGCGTAAAATTAAGTAGGTATGCGAGAAACCTGACAAAAGCTCACATTTCATGATAACTTGGTAGACAAGTCGTTGTCTAGCAACTTACAAAGAAACTAAAATATGCAACGGGAAGACAGAAACATATGTATTTGGTGTCTTAGTAAGATAGGTCTGAAGTTTGTTAAAAATCAGAAATTGCTTTAGCAGAATCAGAAAATCATTGTAACTTTATTGAAACAAATCATACAAACATAATCCATTAAATAAGAAACCTAAACATGCAAACATTAAGTGAGTAATATTTCCTAATATAAAAGACATTGCATTCTTTTTTGTAATTAATTAAGGTTAGGCAAATTTAGGTTAGACACAATTTGCCTTAATATAAATTGTAAAATTATCAATTAATGATGAAGGAAACCCCTCAAAATATTATTCTTGAAACAAAACCTGGCTGAACTGACTGACTGGGTGACTGAGATGTAAAGGAAAGTCAAGTCAGAAGATAAGGTTTCACTAGTTGGACTAGAATGATTACTAGTTATTTAAGTTATTTTTTGTAATTAATTTAGGGCCTAGGATAGTAGATACAGCATACTTGCGTCTGCTATCCGTACATTTCTGGAAGAAAATATTTCTAACAGTAATTCTTACTGTCTGTAAGTGCATTTTCGTTTATGTTAAATGGCTTGAATTTGTTGAAGTGAAGATCTATTTTAGATTTACCGATTAGTTACTTCTCAAGTTATAAGAAAGTAGCTTTAATGTGCCAACAAACAATTAAAATCAGTGTTTTGGGTAACAAGTTGTTCAGTATGCAGCACACTCAGATGGGTCTCTTGCAGTATGGAAAGGATGGTCAGACTTCCCAAACTTAGTAATTACAGGCCATGACATGTATTGTAGGTAACAATTGTACTTAAATTAAGTTGTTTATGTGGTGACAAGCTAAATGTTTTTCAGAAAAATGTGTGCTGCATTATCTCGCTAAAAACTGTTTAGCTGTCATCTCAATCCATTTATATTATGCCTGAAACTTTGGCAAAGGTATGTAGATGACAAGGGAGCAGAGTACAAAAGAGGATAGTCTTACACGTAAATAAACGAGTAGTTTTGACTGAGGGCTACACCTTATTTCTTGTGACCATGACTGAGAATTGAACTTGAAACAATTCAATAAACTTGACTTGAAGTTGCATTAATTAGTATTTTTTTCAAATGTATTTTAAACTAAAGAGTCAATAATCGCCATTCGTTTGACGTTTATTAGTATTATATACTGACTTTACACAAAAGCACACGGGTTGAATCCGTCCACTAACCAATTAAATAATAGCAAAGGCAGCATTCATCCACTGCTAGGTAGCTCTTGTGGCATCTGACAATACTGCTGAGCTGTTGCATTATGTACCGGGGTGCGAGAGGCACAGTAGACAATAATGCAGAATAAGTCTGCTCATTTTCAGCACTACAGTTGGCATTGGAGAACTCAATCATTTGTAAAAATTGGCCTATTTGAGGCCTCTTATAAATATTTGGTCTTTTGGTGCCAAAGTTGCCCTTGTAAAATGGACAACAGAGTATTAACACTTATTGTTACCATTTTCTGCTGACATTTGTTTGTGGTCTCACATGTGTGCTGGACATACATTGAACTCATAGTCACAAAAACCAATAACCTGGTTATTTAACGTGTTTTGGCAATTTGTGCAGCATTTTAAGTAACGCAGAGCAAAATTATTAGTGGAAATCTATCCTAATGAATATTCCGGTTGCCTAACTCAACGTGTAGCCGATTTGTTTGACACCTGGGCAAAATAGGGCTAACCTGTTCCAAACTCAACTGGCTGCAATCGTTGTTAATTGAGTGTGACATTTTTTCGCGCAATAGCGAACAATGGGGCTTGCATATGCATTCAGCCTGCTTGGCCTTTGTGTGAACTGCATAATAGTCACTGCTTGCTTAGTGTTGTATTTACACTTACTTTTTACTTTTCAGGTAATGGAGGGAGAGAAAAGTGAATCAAGTGAAAGTGGCACAGCAGACACAGGCAAAGATGTAGGAGAATCAGATAAAACAGAGTCGATTAGTGATGATCTATCTAAAACCTCAAGTCACAGTAACTCTCCTGTAGAATTACCTGAGTATCAGTACAGTCGTAGTGATCTCATCAAACTAAGAGATCATCCATCTTCAAGAAATCGACCGCCATGTTTATCTAAAAGTTATGATTCGACAGACGGTTTATGGGATCCTGAGCGGTGGTTCAACCAAAAACCTCGTGCAGACTCTCCTTATGACCAAGATCGGCCAAAAAGAGATAGGCCTCCTGACCTCAGGGATATTCGCTCCAGGAAAACTTCCGATCCAAAAGAACGATTAAGAGAAGAAGAAAGGGATGACATTGTGCTTAGCCCTCAGCGTAGAAGTTTTGGTACAGGATGTCATGTAAACCACATTGGTGGTTTACTGGGGCGTCGACCAAAAACTCCGCAAGATAACCGCGACACAGATGCGAGCTCTCGTGATCGGGACTACAAAGATCGAGATTACAAAGACAAGGATATTCCGCAGCGACGAATTGGGAGTGGCCGTATCTTAAGCAGAGATCGTGACTATGATGACAGAGGGGATAGAGGTGGAAATAGGGGGCGGTATGACAGAGATGATATTGAACTTAGTTGGCGAGGACAGAGAGGTGATCGTGAACCTAGGAGTTTTAGAAGTGACTTCCGAGATAACAGACGTGACAATAATGATCGTAGGTTGAGAAGGGAAAGTACGAAGGAAGAAGAGGAACCAGAGTGGTTTTCTGCAGGTCCTTCTAGCCAGTCGGACACAATTGAGTTGCATGGCTTTGAATCATATGAGGAAGAAAAGCGGAAGAGAAAAGAAAAGCAAGAAAAGAAAGAAGAGGAATATAAAGAGAAGGTGGAGAAATCATTGGCTGAAGAAGAACCAGTGGCAACTGTTGAACCCAGTGCAAGTGATGTGGCTGATCAGGAGATGGTAAAAAATGAAAAGCTTGATGTATCGAATGTTCCAGTGTCCGAGCCAGCAGAACAAAATAATGTTGAGCAATCCTCCGTAGATGTCTTAAATACCCAGTTTGACTTTAATGAGTTCTTCAAGGTCGATGCAATTCCAGGATTTTCGGAAAATCTAACTGCTCCTGCAGAAGACATCAGACGCTCCAGTCGGTTCAGTCATTTGTTCATGCGACAAGATAGTCATGGTAACAGTAGTCATGGAGACAGCCGACGATCATCTTTTCATGAAGAACTATTTCTGCATGATGTATTGCATGAATTGGAAGGCAGCCACAGCCCAATGGAACTGTCTCCTACAGCAGATATAAGCTCTCTTCAGTTTAACATTCCATATGGACAAAGTGGTGGTGACTATATAACACAGCAGCAAATAGCAGGCCCATCTAATGAACAGGCTATTATCTCCTTATTGCAGAAAGCAACTCCAGATATGAAGGAGAATTTACAAGCTCACAATAGTTTTATCAAGGAGCAGATTATGGCTGGAAAGGCAAAGAGTGTTGCAGAATTAGAAGCTGGAATGGCAGAGCAACACCCCAGTCAAGACCGTGGCATGAGGAGGCCACAGGTGCCACCATTAGGGCCTCAACAAAGTGACATGGATGTGTTCAATAAACTAGTTGAAGCAATGAAAGCACAGGGACAATTAAATGAAGCTGTCAAACGTCACGACATATTTCAAGAGTCTAATAACGTCTTAGGTGTGCAGCCTCAGGCTAGCCAGCGCCCAATAAGAGAACAAGATTTGCTACAGGAATTACTGCCACAACAAGCAATGCCACCTGCTGGTCGAACTGTTCCAAACTCTCTCCCAATACAAAGTCCTAACCAACCATTGAGATCTAATGAACAGATGGCTAATTTATTTAGACGTCATCAGCATACCCAACAACAGGTCACATCCCATCCCATGGCACCAGCTGTTGTGATCCAAGGGTCACCTTCTCCTCAAACGCCGACAACACAGAGTAGGAATTTGGGATTACCAGGTCTAGTGGGACGCACGGCTTCTCCACATGATTTGCTGCAGCTGCAACGTCAGCAACAGAGAATACCTAGTCCAGTTCCTGGTTTTATACAACAGCCACCTGTGCTGCCACATGCTCCATCGCCTATTTATCCAGGACAAGTATCGCCCAGTGGAAGTTTGAATCCACCCACGTCTCCTATACCACGTGTCCCTTCCCCACAGGAACTCATTGTACATACACAGACGATCCTGCAGAATGCTCTCATTAAAAAGAAATTGGAGGAGCAAAAAGAAAATTTTCGTAAACGTCATCAAATGGAGATGCAAAAGGCTAAACTGCCAAATCAACCACAGCACAAGCCTGCTGTCAATCCTGCATTTACTCCAACAAGTGTTATCAAAAATTTACACAATGCAAGAGCCGGTGATGATCAGCAGACGCCAACCAGCAGCACTTCATGTGGTAATCAACCAATTGATTTTCTATCACAGTCGCTTCTTGGGGAAAGCAATGCAGGAGGACATGGTGACATAACTGAACAGGTAGATCAACCAAGAGCTGTAACTGGACAGGGATTTATGCAAACCAACGTTCCTACAATGCAGCTTCATCAGTCAGTTCCACCAGTTACAGGGCGTCCAATCCTGAAAGGAAACCAGACATCACCAATTCACCAGCCTCGTATGACAGTACCATCTCAAAACTTTGCACAGGCAGGAAAGAACATTCCACTTCCTGCAAATATCCCTGCATCTATATCAATGCAGGGTTCGACAGATATCGGTAAACTACTGGAGCAGCATCAACACGCTTTGCACCACAAGAAATTAACTGCTTCGCCACTGCCTCAGCGGTCAGTTGCTATTGTGCCGCCCCAGCCCCAGAATCCTCAAGCCACACTTCAGCAGGCTTCCACTGGAATGACAAGTGCAGTAACACCAGCTCAAGCTGCAATGCTGTTGCACAACCTGAACATGATAAATCCAGCTGCAGTACAAGCAATGTCCCAGCTGCAACACCAACTGGCAGCTGCTAATCAGATAAGAGGTGTGGGTGCCACGTTGGATCCGCGTGTGCGAGGTATTAATCCTCTGCTCCAACTGCAACAGCTACAACTACAGCAACAGTTGCAAAATCAGCAGCGCCTACCTGGGTTAAATGTAAACCTGCCACCACCTCAGTTAGGTTCAGCTAGTCTTACTAGCCCTCAGATTCCCATGAGTCGAACATCACCAGTGGGCCTTGCCAAGTGGTTTGGGCAAGATTTTCTGAAACAACAGCAGCTGCCACCACCACCACTTCCGACAACGAAGGCACTGTCAGTCGATGAATTGGAACGTCTGTCACAAATTGGTAACACAAATTGATACTAATTTGTTGAAATTATGAAAAATGTGTTGTTAAAGCTCCAGGATGGACTGCAAGGTCTTGTTTAACTGGGTGTGAATTGTTGTTTTGCTATTTAATTTTCTGATGGTTAACCTAAGAATAAGGAATTAAAGATATATTTCTTTCATTTAGATCTTTGAAAACTGTTTCTGTGTATGTAACACTTATATAAGCTTCTTTTGCTATAAGTAATTATAATGGAGTGGAAAGATTTAAGATTTGTTTTGAGAGCTGCCCTGTGTCACGTGTTCAATACGGCTGTTTCTTGTTGGTGTGGTGTCAATTTTTTTTTACTGATTTGAAGCTACATCAATGGGTAAAAGTCAAGTGTCATACTGTAATCATCATTGTAATATAATCACTCTTGGTGCAGTTTTTGCCTGATAAAGCTAAATTCGTTTTGGTTTACGTGAACATGTTGAGATTCGAGATTTTTACTAATCTTGACTGTTGTTTTCTGAATTTTGTTTGTTAAATAAGTTTCATTTTGTTTCCTGTTAGGTTTTGAATTGCTTGTTGAAATTTAATTGTTGTGTGATGCTGTATAGAAAACTCTGTTCCTAAAATTTATACCCATGTGTAATGACTGGTTTTCTTCCTTTATACATTGTGTAGGAGTATAATGAAGTAAGGTGTGATGTTGTATGACTTGTATTAACACACTTATTTTGACTTTCTTTTGCTTTTTTAGTGTTTGTTTGTTTTGTGCTGTTTTTCTAGTTAATCCCTACTTATAAACACTGTAGCTGTGTGACTGTGGATATGATTAAAGCTTTGTGCAAACTGCAAAACTGTTTTTCATGTTTTTATTGCGTGTGTACTGGTCATTGATAGCCCTCATAATAATGTACATTCTGTAAGGCTTTATGAAAATTTGAATGAAAAAAATATAAAAATATCTTCATCGGTTTACACCTTAATGATTTATTATGATATTAAAACAATATTTGTTTTACATTAAGAAATTTCTATGTATCTTGTATATGTAATTTAAACAGCCAAAAAGTTTAAACTCCAAATCAGAAAATAGTAATCATTTAGTCAATATTGCTTAAAAAGTTTGTTATGAAGTTAGTAACTCACAGGTCAAGACGGAGATCCCAAGGATAATAATCCCAAGAATCCTCAGGGTATCAGGTTATGACAGTACATTAAAATTAGTTTTAGGAAGTATTATTATAGTGACGAGAATTCCTGAGAAGATAATGAGATACCCGTGTTTTTTCCCACAAAAAGGGACCTCACTTGTACAAGGAATGAAAAGTCTTTCATTGGGTATTGCAACAAATCATCTTTTATAAAACAAAAATCACTTAATAAAACAGGGTAAGTAGTGCTGCTATCATCATAATTAATTACTTGAACCTGTATCTACATAATTTCTTGTAGCATAATAGGAATTCTAGGATAAGGGCGGTTACGTACAGTAACTAGTTTTCATGGACTAAGTCCTGCAAACAGTTGTCACTCTTGAGTTTTCAGGCTGTCAGCAAGCCATTGATAACTCTGCCGCGAAGATTTCTCGCCTTTCCCTCAAGCATTTTTTTAACCAGCCTGATAGAAATACAACAGAACTTATTCAGACTTGCGAGATACTATCCACGGTAAGATACTAGCAGAAAAAGGCCATCTCTTCAACAGATTATTCAATATATATATTATTCATGCCAATCATGGGCATGTCCAAAGCATTTGACTCAGTTCGAAGAAAGCCACTGCTACACTACTTACAAGAAATACTTAATCCTGACGAAATTCGTATGATATCAATATTATTGGGAGATCTTCCAATTAGTGTATCTACAATCTTCGAAAGGCAGACTGAGTGACTCAATTTCCACGAATAAGGGAGTACCTCAAGGAGTCTGCCTAAGTCCTGTTCTCTTCACTTTTTACTTTGCTACAGTATTAATGGACAGGAACAGTATACCCAGAAAAGAACTTTGTGATCACAGTTACGCAAATCTGCATCCAGAAAAGCTACTATCGGGAACAGAATTACAACACAATAATGCTAATAAAGCAAAATTCCCTACAACCGTAGACCTGCAACATTCTGATGTAGATAACAAGAACATAAGCTGAAATAGATGATATCAAAATCAAAATAGAAAGAAAATTAAAAGAAATGGATCACATACTAAATAAAGATAAAACAGAAGAGTATTACATAAAAAGGAATGGAGATGATGCGTGGAGGAAATGGAAATACTTAGGCAGTCTTCTAGCAACAGGTGAAGATATATCAAGAAGAAAAATCTTAGCACTAGTTGCATATTCCAAATTAACAAAAATGTTTGAAAGTAAGAGGATCAGTTTAGATACAAAATTAAGCATCTTTGGCTGCACTTGGAAACTGTGTTTCTCTATAATTCAGAATTATGGACAATCAAAGCACAGCACGAATCAGAAATTAATGCATTTCAAAGAAGAAACTACAGGAACATTCTAGGAATAAAATGGCCAAAGAAAACCAGGTCTGTACAATAAAGTCAAGGCAGAGGAATAGAATTTAAATCAAAAGGAGTAGATTAAGATGGATAGGACATGTTATGCGATTACTAGATGACAGTCCATTAAAGTTAGCTTTCAAAGAAGCGTTGCAGAAAGAAAAGAAACCGCAAGGAGTTTCATCCAAAAAGAGCTAGTATCAACACACCATTAGATTTCAAAAATACAGAGACATGGGAGGTTGCGGGCGGGGCAGCTTGGAATAAAGTGATCAGGAGGGTCATGTCAAACGACGTGTGACTCAAGAGATGATGATGTTGATCTATATCATTGAAGATGAAATGAATGAATTGTGCACTGCAAGAAATAATTTGGGAGATTTCATGTTGCGTAGTTATGTTAATTGTTCTTGACCGAAAATGTCGCAAAAATATTGTACAAGTAAGGGATTAAATTAGTACTAAGTTTTCAAAGTCATCGATTGTCAACACCGCTTTTTTTGTTATTAATTAATACACAACATGTAACTTACAATTGTAGCATAAAGCAATGCACTTTCTAAAAAAGCAGATCTGCCAACCATTCGATGTAAAAATGAGTGTGAAAAGTAGAAAGCCCGTGTACCAATTCCTGGTAGGCTCGGGGGGCAAATTATGCCCCAAAAATTAAATTTGCTTTTTTGGCTAATATAAAGACAATTTCTTTATATTATTGAGCTTTATTATGTTGTTATTGCAGTTCACATTGGTTTGTACATGTATATAGATTATGTTCTTTTGCTCCTATGAAAAAGTGCAGTAGCACCCCAAAGTGATTAATTTTAAATAACTGTAAAAAAAACCCTTTAGTATAATGTACATCGCAAGACTCATGAACGTTACTGCATTGCAGATACTAGTACTACTAACTGGGTTGTGGTTAGTACTATTGACAAAGGACACCAGGTTCTTTGCAAACTTGTGCGTAAAGTTGCGGAATGCATGAGAACTGGAATTTGATGCTCATGTGAAACACTTAAAATGCTTATGACACACGCTTAATGCATGAGAGTTGGCAGGTCTGGAATAAGCAGTTGTCCACGAAGGTGCCATTACTCTGTACGTACATTTAGACTTTTGTAAGCCATGTTTTCACAGATTGTTGATGAGTCCAACGTTTCACATCGGTAAAAAATATGAGTCAAGTTGGGAAATATGGATGATTTTCTGCAAAAAGCTTTTTATGTCGATGAAGATTTATCAATAATAAATGAGGAAGCTACTGGTTTTCCACCTACTTCTGGAAAAGAGTATTTACAAAGAGTCAGGTAAGAGCAAGGGGGCAACATTTCTCAATGAGAAAATTGTTTCATGGTTTTCATGGTTTCATTTTTCAAATTTTAATAAACAGGCAAAATCTGACATTAAATGATTTCATTAATTTATTTGGCTAGGAAAGACTGGAAATTATTATGGATTTTGTAAGTGAGTAAATTATTTCTTTAAATTATTTATATATTCACAATTTGATGCAATTTTAAAGCATTCACTAACACAATCGCAAAAAACTGTATTGAATTTCTTTTGTTTTCATAAAGTTACAATCACATTTGATAAACATTTTAGGTTACAAAGTACAGTAGGCTCTGCTTAATAGACTCACTTTGGGACTGAAGTGTTATGGCCCAATTAAGGACAGATATAGTATTATTGGAATAAAAGTATGAATTATCAGCTCAACATGCATTGCAGAGGTTTTTAATGAATTTTAGAAATGAAGTAATGCCTAAATTCCTTTGTGCAGTTAAAATAAAAAGCATACTTTTCTAAACCACACAAGTCTGTCTATTTGCAAAAATTACAAAAATTCCTTCAAAGTCACATGCTTTATTTTCTTGCGATGAAGTTGGCTCACGAAGTTCTTATAATTGTAAAAAACATTGAAAATCTGCTGCTTTGTGATGCACATACTAGAGTAAACATTTAGTGCTTGGCGTGTTTGAGCTGCAGTTAGCGATGCCCTTGTTTCCTCTGTTGCGATAAAATCCTCTTTTCCCATTTTCTTTGCCAAATCTTCTGCTTTTTGTCACATTAAAGGAGCGTTCACTTGAGCATCGTTTTTTCTTGACTCCACTTTAGTCTTTTCCTGGGCGTTGCATCTTAGATGCTAGATTCTCATTTTGGCTTGTTGACTGTTCAATTTCAGATCGTTTTTTCAAAATTGTGTCGAGAGTAATTTGGGAAATTGTAGTTTGGACGAGCGCGTAACAGAATCAAAGCAAAACCGCTACGCTAGCGTATTAGCGCATGATAACCATGCATGCTTACAAACAAAACTGTACTTACCATGATTGTTTCTACATATATTATAAAGCACAAAAGTGAATTAAGTTGACATAAAAGTAGTAAAAACTCATAGGTCACACAAAAGTGTCTTATTTAAGCATGTGGAGTAAAAATATTAAGTCAATTATACAGAGTTGTTTGAGTCAATTGCCAACAGTTTTTATATACATTTGAATAGGAGCGTACCAGGCGTTCTTGAGTCAATTCAGCAATTGAGTTCTATTAACCGTGAGTCTAATAAATGGTACCTACTGTATTTGTGAATTCCACTGTAAATGAACGATCTTACTGATAAAACAGTTTGTAAGAAGCTTTGTGAATCTGCCTCTGGTCCATTTCTTTCAAATGAAATGATACCACTGTTACCATTTTATTAGCCAATAAAGATGTTATACATGTCTCTTTCCATATTGTCAAAGTTAAAATATATTAACTATTTTTTATATAGTTAAAAAACCATATATACCATATTAAACTATATAACCATAAAAAACCATATTAAACCAAATGCTGTCATTGATTTTCATAGGAAAGAAGCTGGACAATGTCCGAATATAGTTGTTGCATCTCTTGATGTTTCTACTTTCCACAAAAATCAAACTGTGAAAGTTTTAAATGTAAGTGCCATTTTTAAATTTAAAAGGATTAGTTTAAATTTAGTATTTGGTTCAGCAGTACTGTTTTTGATTCACGGGGTTCGAAATACTTTATTTTTTCTGTGAAGCACTGTATGCTTCACTATAATAAAAACAAAGAGCATACGAACTTTAATGCAAGGCAGTGACCTGTTTTTCCCTTATATAGCTTTTAAGCTAAATAAATACTGCTATGTAATTCATGATGTGGCTACTTTTTTATAACTTATCTGTTACAACTTTGTACTTATATGTAGTTATTATAGAAAGCAGTTTACAGTCTAACCTCTTTATTCTCTCTATTTATAGCAGCAAAAATATTGAAGTATAGTATATATTGAGATAGACAAATCACGGGAAACTGCCAGACAAGTATATTCCTGTTAGATTCTTTAGTGTTCTAGTAAACAGTTATTGAAATAAAAAGAAAATTTGTAAGAAGGAAATTTAATAAATCTTTTTCCTAATTTAAAACCCTTTGTCTACAAAACTGTAAAGTATATTGAAATACTGGCTAGTACTATATATTTAAAAAAGAAAGGTTAATTTACTACAATAATTAATGCCTTAATTATTGGAACATCTTGTGTTATTACATAGCCAAAGTTCCAACTGGGTTGTTAGCCCACCATAGTCATTGATTTTAAAATAAACAATAGATTTTATTATACAAAATGAGTGAAGTATATAGCTTCGAGTTTTGGCTACTCATTTATTTGTTGTTGTTTACTATCATGTCCAGACTACAGTGTAGCAAAAAACCATGAAATTGCAGCAGCACCTGTATTTCACTTTGTTTTGCATCTTACTTGTCATCTGCATTTACTAGGTGCCATGGTCGTACCATCTAACATGAACAGTGCCATTATTCTTACAAATTTTATTTGTGAAATATTACTTCTGTTGTAGATTTTCGTGAATTAATAATGACGACAAATATTTTTAAACAACTTGGTAAAATAATTACTTGGTTTTCTTCGGCATATTTTATGACAGATGGCCATTTTGCATTATTTGTTGTTTACTTGTTTTGCTGTTATTATCCGTAAGTATTTACGTAATCCGAAGCATAAGTGCTTCAGTGTTTGTAGAGCTATGGCAATCATTTACGGAGCGAATCGTGAAACGAGTATTTCGAGCCCTGGTTTTAACTGATGTGCATTTCTTATTGAACTATTTGCCTATCTTTATGTGCGGACATTAAAATACATATTCAATGCTAGTGAGCATCTTATGAAATTTTTAGGTTTTGTTGATTAAATTTAACCAAAATCTGCAACTTTGTATCCATGCATATTTTTACATTGTGCAGTATGTTGTTTCAGATTTTTTTCTTGTCTTTATTTTATATGTGTCTCTTGCGTTTTTGTGTTTAAATATGTAAATGCTTCTTTACTGCTTCAATATTGGCTTTCCTGAGTTGTTAAAAACTATTTAGCTTAACAGGTTGTTAAAGCAAAAGCCAAGTCTCTCGGGAAGTTGAGCTTATACTATTATATTATTATTATTATTATTAATTATATTATTATTATCTAATATTTCTTGAGAAAAATGTTAGAAAGTTTCAGCAATGAAATTGTGATAAGCTCCTCGTGTAATTAATAATTTCAATTTAAATTCGCGATCACTTCACGCTTGGGCGCACTCATTTTGGCAAAAAATTCTGCCAAGTGCTTCAGCAATCTTTTTTTTGACTTATAGAGCGAACTCAATAAACTAAGTAACCAACCCAGTTGTAAATTAATTACATTTATACAATTAATGTATACTACTTACACATTTTATGGTATCAACCTGTGGGTTAGAGCTACGTAGCCACTTTAATCTTGGTTATAAGTGATCAAATAACTAATTTTTACGTAAACACAGTTAAATAAAACGCTAGAATAACTGAACTTCTGAGTGAACTGTAGAAATTTCTCAACGCGTACCTTCATCACAACTTGCCTTCACAGCATTCACGCTGCCCAGCAGTCACCAGCTTTCGTCATTTTTTTGAAATATGCTGGCAGGAAATAAAAATTTTTAAATTTCTTTTACACTTTTAAGTTAAGCATTCTATGCACATATCTTGTGCGTTGATTTCAATATTTTTAATTGTTATGTTAAAATGCAGTAAATGTTGTTGAAGGGTTGGTTCTTGCTTTAACAACATGATGAGTCACTCAATGATAAGTTCAGGCTATGACTGTAGCTTCCTTTGGCATAAGTCAGTCAGGTGATTTAGTCCTAAATATACTTCTGAAGATATTACAGACATGTTAGATAGTTATTACTCATTACGGCATTTGCTCGTTATGGACTTCCTGGAAGATTTGGTAAGTTGTATTTGTTCCAGGCAAGCATGCCCAAGCTTTTCACAGACCTCATTCTACCAATAGGCAACCAATAGGCAAGTTGATTGTTTGACGTTTTGTTTAGCAGACTAATGTACATGTTGCTTGGTTTTAGTCCAATGGCTGTCAACCAGCTCCGCAGGGATACGCAGCTTCACTACAATGGCAAAATGCACAGGTTGCAAATTTTTCAGAATTGAGACAGGTATTGTATTGCAATTTGTGTTAAGTTAAGCAAAATCATCCCTTATTTTGCTGTACTAGCATAATTAATTTAATATTGGTAGCAAATGTTTTTAATTGGTGAAAAGTGATAAATTTCACTCTCTTTACACTAACCACATTTGACAAATGATTACCAAACAATATTTTCTCTGTGATTGTGTAAGAGTAAAGCTACTGAAATCATGTCAGAGGCAATTGTGTCATATATTGACTCCAGTTTCATCAAAAAGTACATTTTCTTTTTCTACTAAATTCACTTTAATATGATCCAGCCCATATTTGCTTGGTTGTTGTTTGCTTAAAAGGCTATTTAGTTTTTTTTTAAGTTTTTGGCACAGTTTTCAAACAAACAAGCAAGCATTTTTCTTTAACTTTGGGCTGTTTTAGAATTTGGCCAGATTGAGAACTGATACGACAATTGCAGCTAAACTGCGCCAAAGGAATAATCTTGTAAGTAATTCTCACCTATTTATAGCGGTTTAGTTATTTTATGTTTATTTATTTTTATTTAATTATCTAATAGAAAAACAGGCTGAGATTATACTTCATTTTGACTTAAAGTATATATTTTATCATCCTTACTAATTGCCAAAATGTTTCTCGTAATTAAATATTAGCGCAGAAACTAGTGTTGTCACAGTTTTGTGAAATTTTCTGGAGTCTTTAAAATTTTGTTCTTATGCAAGAACAAACATTTAGATACAGTGCTGTTGTGTGACATTGAAAGTTCATAATTCCAATTTTATGCTTGTCTAATCTGTAATTTCACATTTCACGAGCCTACCCTATCATCAAGATTGGACCGTGTTCTGTTGAGTTTATACAGCTCTTTCTTTCTCAAGTGAATGAAAAACTCCTGAAACTAAACCTCTGAACTAATAATTCCTTAAATGAAAACAATATTTTTCTTTCAACAAAAAACGGTTATGGTTTAAAACGAGTTACTGTTTTTCTTTAAGGAACATTTTCTAAAGAGGAATGTTGATGAAGCAATCAGGAATTTAAATTTGACTCTTTATTTCATTTGATATTTTGTCCTTTGGCTAAATACTAACTAAGGTACTTATTGACTTAACTAGGCTTTAACAATAAAGAACCTTGTGTGTATGCATTAGTACTTGTAATATCTGATACATTTCAGCCAGAAGAAGATGATGAACTAGGTTGGCATCAGTTTTGCTTTGGAAACAGTCTACCCCTCAAACAGTTTAGCTTAATAGAAGCTGACCAACAATCACAAGATGCATTGCCACCTTTACTGAGCATAATGTTGGCATTAGATCAGGTGTGACGTTTGTTGTAAAGATGCAAAATGTAGCTAGATGTTGCAAAAGCAGAATCTTTGTGCTTAGTTGCGGAACAAGTTTACAAGCCTTTTAACAGTCTAATTTAGTATAAGCTTGTCGTTTCTAATGTTTCTTGACGTTAAGCTTGTCCTGTTGGTGCTCACAATCAGTGCTTTTAATGTTTTTTGGAAACGTTTGTGTTGTGTGAGGGTTGCTTGAACTTTGTTTGAATTACTTTAGAAACAGCTTGGTCATTGTTTTTATCATATGTTATGTTTGTTTTCAGTCCACTGTAGAGCAGCTGCTGTGTTTTCATATAAGCTGGTTCAAGGAAACTGGATTCTCTCACCTACAGGTAGGTTTGTCATTAATGCTAAAATTTCAGCATTTTTGCAGAATCCTTACCCAAATGCCAGATTAGTGTTTTTTCTCCAGATACATCAAACAAATTTGCACTTCCTACCAAAAATGCTGATTGTAGTTTGAATGCTTGCAGCTGTTGAAAAAAAAATTAAACAAGTATTAACAGAATTATGGCCTCAAGTTGTAGTTAAATACCAGCCTTTAAATAGTTTCATAAATTCAGCTATCACAGGCTGCTGCAACGTTGAAAACCACTTGGAAAATGCACTGCAATGAGAATAAATGATAGTAATAAAGAATGAGGCAATCTCACTGTAAATTCCTACTGCTGTTTTTTATGTCGGTTACTTTGCTTATTAAATCCACGTTGTTGCGACGCTGAATGGATTTATCCACCTGGATTTATAAACTGAAGAAACCTATTAAGTAGCAATTTCTATGTTATTATAATGCGTATTGGTTATTTATGAAGCCAATACTCTAATCACCCGGTAAATTGCGCGCAAAATGTTTTTTGGCAAAGTGAAACAATTTATTAGCGTTTGTACATTTACATTAATTTGCATAAAGTGCCATTATCATTAATATGTGATAAGCTGTTTGCCAATTTAAAAAAAAACAGTACATGTAACTTTAATAACACAATTATTCATTTGTCAGCAAGACTTTGAATGTTAGTTTAACCAACTTAAATTTCTCACCTGGTGCTTGACTCATGCTCGCATTATAACATGCGAAGTAAACAGCTAAAGTCAAAGCTTTAAGTGGAAAAAATGCAAAGCTGTAAAAATGCAAAGCTTAGAACAACTACGCTGACCTAGCTCAAGTTAAGATGTGGGACAATCATATGGTCTTATGTCATTATTTTGTCTTTGCAGCACACAAGGTGGATTTATGAAGCAAAGTCTGGAATTAATAAATGGTGGTTTAAACTATAATTAATACTAGGTTAAAGTATTACAGCTTCATTCCAGCGATAGTGCTCTCAATAAGTGGATGGATTTATTGTTCATGGATTTATTAAGCATTTATTGCACTTTGTGATCCACTACTTTGGCACTGAATTTGTGAGATCTGGTTTTGAAGCCAGAATTTATCAAAAATACTTCACCTTTTAACTGTCATTTCTTCTGTAGGACATAAACTGACATTGCGGATATGCTGAGTAGAGTAGACTACAGCTAAAATTGCTATTGTGTTTTTACTTGAACTGATATATTCGCAATAATGATAGAAACTCACAAAGCATAAATATTTAAAGGCACTTTTAATGACCAGTAAATGAACATTTTGTGCAACCCACAAATAGATATACATTGTGCTGGCTTTTTTGTTTGAGTGTCCGTTTAATCTTCCAAGTGTTTCTTTGATTTCTGCAATGAAGCTTGCTGTTTTTGAAAATACATTTATGCTTCGACATTTTACTGTTGTTTAGGGTCAATGGTTGTTTGCTTTGTTAGCTTGCTTAGAGAAACCATTAACTCCAGAAGCGTGCCATTTAATTCGGACACTAGCACGACTATGTACCAACCTCAGAGCAACTTTGGTGAGTAATAGAATAAAATTAATGCACATGGTGTTTGCATAGCTTGTATAGCATTTTATATTTCTTTTAATCTTTTATACCATAGCCAGATATTATCCTTATAAACTTGTAATTCAGTAACAATGGTTTGCACAAAATATGAAAACTAAATAAATCTTTTCATAAAAAAGTGAGTGTTCATCCTTTATCTTGAGTGCATTCTTCAGCATTCCAGTATCTTCTATATAAGGATGGTTCAGGCGAACTATAAAATTTGTCCTTTCATGGTACAAAAATTGTGCTAACTATTAATGAAGTTGGTGTACTGTTACTTGGTGGTATAGTATTACACTAGCCCAGTATTTGTAATGTAATATTTTATAATAGCTTAACCGGCTGACCTTATAAGAATATCCAGTTCATTAGCTTGAAATCTTGATTCAGTTAGCCCTTAAAGTATTCGTTAGTGAAATAATTATCAGTAAATCATTTAAGATTTTTAATATTTCTACCATTTAGTTGTGGGAATAGTAAACAAAGCAGTTGGATTGATAATAAAGTTTTGTTAACCATTCAGTAAAGGAAGGCATTTTGGTCCAATTTCTTCTTAAAGTTTTTCAATTCCAGTCACTAATGATTAACACTAGTTTCAAGTCTGCCAAGATATTGGAAATTAGCATAATCTTTTGAAATCCTCTTACAATAACAATTTTTTTACAATGACAGGATGGTGCTGATCATGAGCATTTAGCTGCATTAAATCTGCTTCTGTGCTTAGCAGCTAGATACTTTGACCAGCATGATTTGGCTGACTAGCCACTAAGCTGAAGGCTAGCTTACTTCATCTTTTGAAGCGTCTGACATTTTGCTGCACTATGTCAAAATGCTGCACATTGTAAACTCACGAGATTGACAAACTAGTTACACAGAAAGGTATTTTGTAAAATAATTTTCATATCTTGCAAATAAGTTTTCTATTTGTACATATCATCATGTGTGTTTTTATTGCATTTTAAACAAATTTTATTTAATATAAGTATTGTGATACGATGCTTGCGAGAGAGGTTTGTTTAATGCCTGGGCACTTTCTATATTCATGTATTTAAGTATTTCAGTCATTAGATTTCCCCGTCTTGATTTATGATGTGTCCTGTTTTGTTTGCAGCTCGTCTCTTTTTAAGATGGTTTGCTGAATATGATCTCTTGTCATATAATACCAAGTGTTTTCATTGTTAATGCAATGATAATGCTTTATTTCCAGCTGTAAAACTAATTAATAAACGAGTTCTTACTAGGCCTTCGTAATAGATATTTGTGTTCTGTACTTGCGTGTGTCATATCAGTAATCTTCTGATTACCTTACTGTCACAGAAGTAGAACTCATACCACCATTTCTTACATTACTGTCGAGTCCAAATATGGCTAAAAATGTGTGGTAAAAATTAAAACTACATTTGGATTCGAACCAGAAACCACTGACGTTGATACTGGTACGATTAGATTTATCTGTATTTTCATGAAGTTGTCTTACGACCATGTTCATAAAGACTATAGTGTATTATAAAATGCTTTGCAATAGCCATTTGTAACATTATTTCATTGCCAATAACAACAAGTTACATATGTAAGCAAAGGCAGCATGAATGTAATAATTCAGTTTATTCATAATAACAACTGACTACCAAACAAAAAACCTTTAATGGTATATTGCTTTATGAGGACATTATGATATGTAAACTACCACCAACTTTTAAGCTATTTTGATAAATATGTTCTATATGTTTTATGATCAATGACAATGCTTTTCTAGCTTCATTCTGTAATGTGTAATCTGTAATAATAAATTAATAAATCTGCAAAGATTTGTTCCTTTACTTCGTTGGTTGACAGTTCTTCTAATCTCAGTTTATGCATTTGGAATTTTTACGTATACATTTCAAACTGAAGAATGATAAGACCTGTGCGACTGCTTTCAACTTTTTTTTTCAAAAATTCATAATAATTTTTTGACATCAATACTAAATAACCAAAGTTGTTCACCAGTAAAAAAGTTTTGTACAACATTGTTATCACATAGTTTTCTGACGTTAAATTCACTGGCTCCTTTCGTTAATGTAACAAATATTTTGGCATCTATGTAGATAATTCATTATTTTTACTAATTCCTTAATACACTAGTTTTGTACAAATACAAAAGCTACTACTTGAAATAGAAATCAAAGTTACAGAAGGTTGAAAGAAGACATAGTGGTAACCCGTTATACTAAAATTGTACATTAACATAATAAACATAAATAAGTAAAATTATTTATATAACAATCACCAAATCAAACATGGATTTCAGATTAACCAATAGCCGGCATAATTCAAACTAGTTTTCAATCTATAACTTATAGCTATAGCAAGCAGATGTGAACAAAAACTATTCAAACTAGTTTTCAGTCTATAACTTACAGGTATAGCAAGCAGATGTGAACAAAAACTATAATTGGGCATTACTCATAAACTAAATTAACATGATAATGCATAATATGCAGTCCATGGAATTTCACTTCTTGCGAAATGATACATGACAGGCTGTAACCGTATTTTCAGTCTTGCACTGTGTATCAACTTTGGCCTGTCCTTGTACAATGCAAATCTTTTATTGCAACCTGTACACATTTGCTTTATATGCATCCTATAAAGAGTAAAAATATGTAAATTTGCATATGTCTGGCGCAAATATGTATCAGTGTCGAGCAGTTGCTTTCACCTGTGCCATATATTGTCTATGTAAGCACTGATTTAAGTGTGTCTGTTTGATTTCCATTGGCTCTTGATTTCGGAATCTTGGCAATTGCACTTTAACTTCGGGTTCCACTCCTGGCTTATACAACCCTAACTGTACCGAAATGGGACTTTTAACCGGTACGTGTCTTTTTGGAAATGGGTAAAATAATTGTTTTGGCTTTGGCGGATTGCTAACCCTCTTTCTGCCATTCGGCAAGTAGGTTTTTGTCACCTGTTGCACAGAATTATCACTACTACTGGTTAATTCCTCATCCCCGTCATTTGACCCAGAGCTGGACTTCCTACTGGTGTGTGCCATTGGGACATTTTCATCATCGCTGTCCCTTGAGGGTGTGCTACTTTTACTGACCATCCTGTCTTGCTGTGCACTTATGCTTTTACTGTCAAATTTTTCCTTTGAAACATCTAAATCATTGTCTTCTGTTTCGCTGTTGGCTTCATATGGTAAAGCCTCATGTGTAAGTTCTTTCTCAAAATCACACACAGTTCGAGTTGTACTTTCATTCACTTTCACTGGATTTAGCTCAGGTGAGTTGGACACATCTTCTGAGTCAAACGCTCCGTGTTCATCTTTAACTGGTGGCTGCATAGTTAGCAGTCCATGAGAATGTGATGCGGGACTTTTTAGTGGCTGAATTTCTTGGGCGGATTTCATGTGATCTCGACTCAAGTATAAGTGATTAATGGCAATGGGAGCAATATTGATCGGCAGAGAAGAATCGTTGAAGCATGGTGAAACTGCTACTTTTCTTTGTTGTTTCATCTTTCTCTTCGTGTTTTCCGTGAAGAGAATGACTTGAGCTTGTTGTTGACGCTGTTTCAGTTTCGCGTATTTCTTCTTGAGGCTTGCAATGTCAGTTGTCGTCCTTTCCAGAGCAAAAAGTTGCCTGAGAGTAATATTATCTGGCTGATGTGAAAGTGCACCAGGTGTAACTGATCTCATATCTGTGTGTGACACAGGTGCATGACTTTCTTCATCTCCTAGACAAAACATAAAAAACTTGTATGAAAAGTCCTTAAATAACTAGAAGATTGTCATCATCTTATTATTAATTTTGTCTGACTTAATGATTCCTCACCTTTGGGTTTTGGAGCATTGTTTTGGCTTGGTGGTAGCATACCACTGAAGCAGCCTATTGCTGCAGCCATGTCTTCTTCCGTGATATCATTTTCATCATCACTGAAGACGCTGAAACCTGCTCGTCTCTCTAGGCTCAGTGGTGTGATATTGTACATGAACTTGTCCCTTAGTTCTATAACCTGAAACGTTTTGAATTTGGTAAGGTCACATAAAATTTTATGCTGTTTATCTAGTCGTGTAAGTGATTAAAGAACTGATACTAATCCAATAGATGCCCAAAAACAATGCTAAATTAGAAAGTCATTTGCATCTCCACTGGCACATGAACAATAAATTAGCTACTTTATTTTCAGGATGTGTAAAGATTAATAATGCCAATTTTAAAATAATTGCAAAAGCTTGTGAATGCCAAGCTGTACAATAAGCTTTATTTTAATAACCTAAATTTAGAGTCAGTCTCAGCCTATTTGTACACTGTACTACACTTATATCTAACACCATATTTGCCCTGATACTTTGCTAGTGAAATTGGTGTTTCTATCTATTAAATATTACAGAAAAACTACAGCTATAGTGTACTAATATAAAACAACCTGCTATGCTTATGTTCTAGAATTTAGTCTCTCTTTGAGTACCTTTTAAATACCATTGCAATACCCCTTTTCATTTTTTGCCACTCATTTCATCCTTGCATTATGTTTGCAATAAATTGTTTGTCATACATTTCACATAACAGTCATACATTTACCTCCGGGAATGGTATGGGTGCCATGGAGTATATCTCTTTCATCAGTTCTGTGGAATCTATCAGATGCAGTTCTAACATTTCTTGCATTAAAAGACCCATAGTACTGTAGAATTGGTCAGCACTATCCACACCCATTATCCTAAAAAAACATTAGCATATGAATGAACTGATTATTTCATATGGCTTACCTTAATAGCTCTGGGTTGGCTTAGTTGAATATCTAAAAAAACGTTTCCACAAACAAGATAATTTTTTTATGGCAGGAAAACGTTTGGAAATGATTAAACCAAAGTTTTTAAATAAAAAAGTAAAATTAACGAAAATTTTATTTTTGGATACCACAAATTGAAACAGTAATTAAAATCGTTTTATTGTGCAAAGTTTACATAATAACAAATCTGAGAATGCAGTCTGCACTGCAAATTCTGCGAATTTGAAAGGCGAGTTCAGGAACTAACTTCTTAGTGAATATAAGACAAATAGTATGAGTTAAAGTGAATTTCTCATTTAAGCCATTCCAGCATCCCTCTTGAAAACTACCTCAGAGAAAGCATCTTCTCTCCCTCCCCCTAAAACAATTATGTGTCTAAGAAGTTACCTAGGTGCCAGTTTTCCCCATATGGCTAATGCTGTCCTCAGCACCATTTCCGATCCCTCCAGGAATATAGAATCCCAAACACGGAGCACTGTGGCTCGAGGCAGACACGTTGCAAACAGAGTAAGAAACCACTGCATGGTAAACACGTTGGTCAGCGGGGGTTCATAATTTGCTCCTGAAATTATCGTTTAAACGTGAATTTTATAGTACTTCTTTATTAAGTCCGGCATACGGGTCACATGGGTCTGTAGTACATCAGACAGCTTGACTGCTGAGGTTAGGATGCGGCTACCATGAGCAGTACAAATAAATATTATTTTATTATATATCAGATCACAAACACATATCAGATCAGAAGGTGAACGTGTGACATCTGAGCCGAGCAGGCAATATGGAATAATGGGAGTGCAGAAGGTGCAAGATAAGGGGAAGAAAAGCTGAAAGATAATGAATGTGAAAGATGTGGTGAAAAAAGATGATATTAATAATGGAGAATGAGTAGGTTAGATATGCATAGGAATTTTTATAATATCAACAAGCCATAGCAACCAAGAGGGCTGTGTTTGCCAACTATAACTATACCAACAATGATATTTTGCATAAAAATGTCATTTTTACAACATGCAAAACAATGTGTTTCTTAGTAAAGCCTGCTAACATATTAAAATATTTTATTTATTAATGTACACTGTACCCTTGATACAGGCTTTTCGAAGTATGAGGATCAATTAGTGTCTATTAATTGTCATCGTAATAGTTATTCGTTATGGAAATTCTATCTAAAGAATGTTTGTAGATATTAGTAGACATTATTTTAGGTCCTTACCATTACAGTCTTTAGCAGCGTCTTGTAGTTTGTCCAGATGATGTGAGAGTTTAGGCTGTTTAAGTTGCAGAAGATCTCTGAAGACGGCCATGTCTACAGCTAAGGCACGCAAGTTGTTGGAGAAATAACTCTCCGGAAGTACATAACCAATAATAAATATCATCATCTGTAATGTAATACGAATAAATACCAATTTTGCATACATTTCTATGTGCTTACTATTAAAAAATATTGTATAAAAAACTTAGGAAGAGTCTCTTAATTTGTTATGCACCGGATTTTCCCAAATTGCAATGTCAGAAGTCATCGTACATGCTTAATATGTAGTATCCACGAGGCCAATAAACGCAAAAATTGGATTTAAAGTGTAATTCACCATCAGGCCATATTAGTGTAGTGGAATGCCTTATTACTTTTAAGAACTGAGATCATCATGACATCCTACTTAGTAAACTTTGTAACATGATGTAGCATGAATTTTACACAAGTACTAGAGTATTTCTCCAAGAGTACACAACCAACCAACGACCACGACTTTAGGCATTTAGGCCGTTCCCCTTCACACAGCATGTTTTATCTGCAGTAACAAGGATGAATAACCTCAGTTCTGGATTACCTTCAGAGCATCTTCTTCTTTCCTGTCAACGACGTCTAGTATGAGTGCAGCAAGCACGTTGAACCCTTGACAGTATCCTACAGTTTTGTTA
Organism: Tubiluchus corallicola; assembly: GCA_030141605.1. NCBI lineage: Eukaryota > Metazoa > Priapulida > Priapulimorpha > Priapulimorphida > Tubiluchidae > Tubiluchus > Tubiluchus corallicola. Next base: position 35,849 of record JAQGDQ010000495.1, on the reverse strand, counting down.
TACCTCGCGTATGCCAACAGTACTCGCTTCAATGTTGCCCTGTCATTCTCCGCTTCCTGTCCACTGAAGCCATTCCATCCCGTCCGATGCAGATCCTGTAAAATAGCTGTATAACTGAATGTCGATGTTTCATAAAAATAATGCTTACACATCATCAAACTCAAATCTCATAAAACAATTTCAATTTTAGATAAAAACTACTTTTTGGAATCTCGGTAGAACTTTCCATTTACCTACAAGTATTTACTTAGCTGGCACGGACAATTACTGCATGAAACGATGAATAAGCCATTGGCCAGAATGCATAATTACTAGTTTTACCTTTACAATCTGCCTGCCAAGTTTGTTGTCATCGGGATTGCTCTTTTCATTAAAGCAAAACTTTTGCAACTTCTTCCAGTCCAAATTCAACTCGCAAATGTGCTTCTCCGCCAGTCTCATCCATATCTATCATATCAAAACATTTAAATTGACATTAATTAAAGAAGGCACTATTTTAAGATGATTACATATGGTAATTAAAGATTACCACTTTACTGTTAGCGATGTGACGTGGAATCAATTGTGAATTCTTTGTTTCACTTTGCTTGAAAATCTACAGACAAATGGCAACATTCCACTGCCTCTTGGTACCGGAAAGCGAAGGGAACAAATACACAAGTGCATTAAGCAAGCATATCCCACGTAATACATAGCAGATTGGATCAACAAAATCTTCCAACATTGTTATCCGTGCTATTTATTCGTGTCGTCTCAGTGTTTTTGTATTCGTTAAGAGTCACTTATGTTAAGAGTAGCTAATGTTGTTCGTTGTCCCAGCGACTATAACTGTCTTTGTCCTTTGTCATTTTGATTTATTTATTGCTCTGCAAAGAAGTAACGCAGTGTCATGGGAACAATCCCTCTTTCTGAAAAACTTGAGGAGGTTATCAACCTTCTATAGTAACAATATTTTTTTCTTATCTTGGAGGGCACTGAAAGTTTTTTCAATTTATTAAAGGCAGTCATTTTACTTTTGCCCTTGACAGTACTTTTGTAAACTCTCCGCACTCTGTTTTATAGTTGCTGTAATTTGCATTGGTTATAAACCTCTAAATTGTGCCAATGCTCAAATGGATACATGACAATTTCACTTTTTTGATAATTTTACTTTTACGAGTTTATATACTTCATTGTATCTATGAATATAATGATGACTGCTTCTTATAGTGTACTTGAGCGAATAAAATCGCGTAATCTGTTATGTTTAAATAGTTACTGCTGTTAATTGTTGGCCATTTATTAACAGCTCATTCAAGTTTCCTCAAAGTTACATGTCAAATGAGGCAAGGTCAAGCACATCGAAGAATTGAAATTTATTCTTTCTCCAATTTTCAAATGTACTGTAAGCACTTCCAATCTGCAATGGTGCAATAGTTGAATAGTTTACAGGTAAATAGGGCCTAATTGCTAGTAATGAGTGAAAAGGAGAGAGGATAACGAGAAGTCCAAAAGGTCAGCCCTAATTTTAAGGTGTTAAAATAGCTAATGATCACAGGCAGCACTAGTGAGTAATGAGGTGCAGACAATAAATTAATTTAACCGGCTTGATTTCCTAAATTAGTAGTTTCTACACAAAAATTGAGGAAATGAACATATAATTTTATACATATTTACAGTTAGGTTGATAAATGAATGATTGATTTAACAATATTATTATTTATTATGTTATAGTGACAAAAAACACTAAATATAGCTTAAGTTTAACATATCATAATATAGCTCTAACCTAAAATATCATTTGGATTTGATATCCATTGCTTTTTTAGTCATTGTTGATTTGCACAGTGGATATAACCTGTGATTCTTGAATACTGATGTGTCATTAAATTTTTGACATTTTAAAAGTAGCTGCTAAAGTTGAATGGAAATTGCAGAATAAAACGTATCAAGGTTTATGTTTAATTTTTCAATCATCATTTGTTCATTTGCTCATGCACTGCCATTCAGGAAATATCAATGTTTGTCTTAATATGTGCTATTTTGATAATTTTTATTCGTGATGCCTGTCCTAACTTAGATTAATGTGGAAAATGAAATCCATACGCAACATCAAAGTTCCACGCGACACCTGGTGATCAAATCCAAATTAATATTGCTAATTTGCAGTGTTCTATACGTACTACAAGCTCAGTATATTGGCCTACCTTTCTCCTAAACTCATGTGGGATGCCTGTTGGCAAGCGGGCTACTGCTTTTAATGCATGTCTCCACTGCTGAAATCCACATTCTCCTCCAGATGGTTCCACTGTAAAACGGATTCTAGTGTCTTCTCCTAAAATAGGAAATTAACCTTTTTGATTATTCTGCAGATAATGGAAAGCTTATTCTGTGATGTAAAAGTGCAGTTACTGTAGATGTCCAGTGTGATGCAAATTTGCTTATGCAAAATAGCTTTTATTATGCACTGTGTGCGAGGTTTACATTAATGTTGTGTACTGTGTTCTGTATTTGTATAGTTTAAAATGTCCGTGAAGTGTTTATAATTGTATGCACAATAGTTGCTGTAGTTCATGAGTAATGCACATTACGCCACGCAGCATGATCAGGACCAAAAGCAAATTGATCGATAAACCACGTTTAGTATTGATTTCAAAATGAGAGACAGAGGGAGAGGGAGAGGGAGAGCGATTTCGTTAGCAGATAAAGTAGGCTGTTGTAGGGGTCATGGTCAGGACGTCAGAATTTTCACAGACATTATTAATAATGACGTAACGGGTCCCACCCGCCGCAACATAATTTTAACAGTAAGTATTAAATTTTACTAGTTTTACACGTTTACAATAATTGAAATCGACGTCAATGTGCTAACTATGCTTACCGGATTTTGAACCGAGACCAATGAAACCCTCGAAGCCATTTCGAAAGCTTGCCACTAAAGCTTCCATAACAAATCTCGTAGCTATTAACCTGCAGTTAAACTGGTTTGCTCCTTAAACAATATCGATTTATGCAAACTCCGAATACTGTACGATGAAGGTTCTAGTTACATGCAAAGCCTACGATTAATTCTCTTTACGTCATTATATGATGCAAGTGCTTGGGAGTTTGAGTTCACTTGATGCTTTAGCTGGCAAAGCGACATAGCCAACAGAAGATGAAGTTGTATAGTAACATTTAACTATGGTAATAAATGAGTGCTGTTTTGCTCTATGATTGGGATGTAACTGCTTCACTTTAAAATCGGTTATATCAGTGTACCATAGTTATTGTGTTATGCGCGAGTACGCCGACGATCTTAACATTTTATCCTTTTAAATAGATTCATAAATATATCTCGAATTTTGAACAAGAAATCTTGAAGATCATATACATTCGGCAATTATATAACCTAGTAGTTACACAAAGCTGGAAAATGAAGAACAGCTGATATAATCCCACGCGCTTGTTTAACAGCAATCGAACAGCCGAGATAAAAACACGGCTGAAAATAGAACGCAAAATGACACACAAAACTGAAAATGACTGAAAACAGAATTTTATCAGCGATGCGTTTACTAGTTTCACCGCACTCGCAAATTTAAATTCAATTTTTGTAAGAAAACAGCCACCAAGCAATATGCCAATGTCACATACAGCAACACTATTGGACTTCACATAATAGATGGACGTATACGTAATTATTGATCTCGTTTTGACGTCATTGTGTCATAGTGAGATGTTGCGCGCGCAACATTTGATCTCATTCATAAAAATCGATTTGACTAGTAGCTACAGTAGCACACGCCGTATTTACGTCATTCGTGAAGCCCAATCGTTGTCCCTTGATTTCCAACTTGACGCTTCTGCGCAAGCGCGAAAAAATAGAAACGGATTCCAGCAATGTGTACAAAAATAATAATGTCTGGAAATGTAGATTTTTTAATGCAAAAATTTTATCCCACACCAACCTTTTCAAATGTAAGGTGATCCTGACCATTGTCTTTCAATATATTTTACTCTCGTAACCTATACTGATTAATTAATTACAACTGAAGCATATTATACTATTTTCTTATGAACGGAATTGATATGAACTTACAAATTTATCATCAAATCAACTTACTGCCTGTCTTGAAAACGAAAATTGGTACTTAGTTACAGATAATCAAATTCAATCACTATTATTATTTTCTAAATGCGTAAATAATGTGAACGGTTTAATATATTTACTGTTTTACTGTGATAATGTGCAAGTGTTGTGACACTTTGTGTAATGTGTGGCTTTTTCTGCATGTGCTGTATGATGTATTGTAGAAACTTCATATCATATTACAATTACTCACTTTTACTGTTTGTTTTTACACACGTCTTGTGCTCTGTTGACTGTTTTGTACTGCTGAACTATAATTGTTTAACGCTAAAAATGTACACTCACGTACGTTGTTAGTTGTTTAGTTTACACTCACGCGCGTCGTTTACTGTTTACTTCATACTCACGTACTTTGTTTGTTGGAGGCAGCTTGTAATATTGCAGTGAGGACGTCTGAATGTCGAGCTTGTCTCATCAAATGTCTGTCTCTGATCTTTAGCTGTCTCACCAAGGCTGTACTCAGCGAATTAATACGGTGCTTTAGCTTGATGAATATGGTTTCTAATTCGTCAATACCTGAAAGTGATAGAAAAAGACAATACTGCGCCTTGCTGCGTTTCGGGTCTATTTATCAGTTAGACAGACGTACAACTGTCGAAACGATTTTACTTTTTTAAGTCACGTTTTTTGCCTAAAATAATATAGAGGTTAAGCTTATTTCTACACGTTGCAACTTAGCTTAGTGGAAACCACAGGGCCCGCTCCATGGACATGTTCATGGCGTTACCAGGGTATGGCACATTATTAAGGATCTTCTCTAAGATCAACCTCTAAACTCGCAAAAGTATCTCAGGTTTGGATGTGTGTAACACACGAGTCATGCAGGGGGCCACACGCCACTCACACGAAAGCGTATTCGCAAAATCCACAAACTTAAATTACAACGAATAAACTTCCTACAATCAAAGTAAATTATAATACACATTATCTGTTGTTGACAATTTACATTGTTTTTTAATAATGACATGTCCACAAAGGTAAATTGCAATGAATAAACGTCCAGCTAATAAAGTGAATGCTAATACACATTGTCTGTTGACAATTTTACATTGTTTTTTTATATTGACATGTCCGCAAAGGTAAATTGCTATGAATAAACGTCCTGCTAATAAAGTAAATGCTAATACACATTGTCTGTTGACAATTTACATTGTTTTTATATAATGCCATGCGAATGTAATACCATACACAATGTCTGGATGGCGATTACAAAAAATAAGTATCTTCCGATACTTTTTAGCATATCTAATTTTGCAAACATTGTCATTAAGTGTCACTTAAGTCTACCGATGTGAAGTGTAACATTATGATGGGGTCTGGGTAACAACTTCAGTAAATCATTCTACATAGAATTTTATGTTTTTGAATTTTAAACGACATTTTAATTTAGGTATTTATGCAACTTACCTAGTTTAAACAACATAAAGATTTTACAAATAAAAGAGTTTTATTTGATTAGCTTTAAAATGCGGCTGAATAGTTTTATATTTTCGTCGGTGACATTTCATCACTGACATGGGTTTTTGCAGCGTTACGTTGTATGTTTTTTGTAATAATTAGCTTAAAATAAATACTCATCTTAACTTATCTTAGGCAGTCCTAATTAAGAAAAACTTGTTAATTTTTATTTGGAGTAGAATTTAGTATCAAATTTGCGGCTTCTTTTTTCTTTTTTGCTTCAAAACAACTGCCTAGAATGTACAAGACCCGAATTCGAATACCAGTATTTCGAATTTTTTAAATTATTTCACTCACAACTACTCATAAACAAACAATAATTAATTCATGTATTTGCTAATTACCATTACCTTATCAATGTGAAGCAAACTTAAGTTACGTATGACCAATGACATAGTAGTTGTGCTACACACAACAAACTGTGTACTACACAACTTAAACCACATAACATATAACAATTGTATACTGCACATTGTATATTGAATGTATCTGGAACACCATTTATTTGTAGTGTTAGTTACTTACTTTTATTTTGTAGACACGCACCCGTATATCTTGGGTTTAGTGATTTCTCAAATTCTGACAATCTGTGTGGTGCATCTGATGTAGACGAAACGCTAGTGTATGCATCACTATCAATGCTACTGCTAGGTACTCTATATCGGTTATAATACAACTCAAACAACAAATTCTCCATACAGTTGGCTTCATTAGTAGGAGACTCCGAGGAACTTTCCCTCGGATCCTCTTCTAATCTAGCGCGGCCACATTCCGTTATAAACGTTGGCGACACGTTTGACATCTTACCAAGCAAAACAGTAGGCCTACTGGCAATGTCGTTTCCGGTCCAACCGTAAAAAGGCGGAAGTGAAGTATAGAAAGACGTATTAGATTCCTGACCGGGTTCCGGGCTGTCAGTCTTAGGGGAATCATCTAGACTTATGAGGTCCCAGTAATCTTCTTCTTTGAAGTCTTGGCTCATTGCGTTGGTACTTGAAACATCTGCCTAGACTAGAGTTACCGTATCTGATAAATACAACATAATTTGCAACATAATTTGGTTTTCTTTTATGCCATTGACAAAAACACTTAACAAGGAAAGTACTAGCTCTCTTCCAAAGTTTTGGATAAATAAACTGCTATTTTTGATTCTTTTTGTCCAGTTGCACATCAGTTTCACAGGAAATAAACTCTGCATAGTCACAGATTGCACGTTGCATGAAAGCGTGTCCGTTTTCCAAAGTCATCGCATTTTGGAAAGCACATTGTTTGCACTTGGAAACAACACAAAGTGCTTAGTGTCAATTACCTAAACAAAACTTCGTACAAAGCGCGATGTTTGTACTTGTATATCGGCTTTCTTCTTAATCACGCGGTGATAAAACTCAAAAGCTGTTCTTAATCACACAGCGTCACCAGGTAATACATAGGCCTACAGTTAAGCTAATGCATCTCAAAGCTTGTTTTATCTTAGTATAGGCCACATTATATAGGTCATATTGCAAGCTCTACTGAGAAGCCAAAATGTACATTTTAAAAATATCAAAACCAGAATTTGAATGCAGTTCTATATATCCTTGCGAAGCCACTAAGCATGTTACAGATATTCGCTGTGAAACATAATGATAATATACTGGAAATCTGCAAAGCTGCAGGCTAAACCATGCTGGTATTTACCTAGATATTAAAAGCTGAAAATTATCATAAATGCTGGCGCTGGCACATTACAAAATCACCATTATATTACTAGCAGCACCAATGGAAACAAAAAGTTATAATCAAACTGCAGTGAACTTGAAACTTGAATTAAATGTGTTTGCCAAAAACTTAAAACTAACCAAATGTTTTACAATCCCAAAAATGCGTAAAGTAAGACTTTCAGTTACACAAGTACAAAACATGTAGTATACATAGATGCATAGATATTTTTAACAATCAAATTCAGCAAAATATTTCCATGCAACTACTTCACTGCACTACATCTATAACTTATAGCAGCTTATATGATTCATGATCATGGCACCAGCATTTCAGCTCATACATATTCCAACTGATGTGGTCTATTTGTCTTGTGTAACAATTTAGTCATAGTTGTTGAATAAGTATTACTGTGTTGGCAACAGATGTGACAGTTAGGCTATGGCAACTGTCTCTAATTACTGATAGGGATAAGACTTGTACCTTAAAGAAGAAACAATGCAAACAATTGCAAGTTAGTGCGGGGACTTGTGTGATGTCGTGGAAAATTCCTGTCAATTTTTGATACTACTGTATTCACCATTTTAACTTACAATGCGTAGACTGCAAAAATATGGTGTCATTTTTTAAATTGTAAATTCAAGATGGCGTCCAAAATGGCTACTGACTGTTCCAGTTTCTATATTTTTGCTTCTAATTAAGGAAAGGTAATACTTCAGAGGTCAAGTCATAGTACCTGTTAGCGTTTATAAACGTGTCAAGCTCTGAAGCATCCCCTCGGTGCCACGACCTAACAAGCGTTAAAAATTTGTTTCGTTTTATTAAAACTTTACTATTAGACTGTACTAGTGTAATGTCATAGTAAATTATGAATACTATGTGCATATTATTCTCTGTTAATGTTCAGCCTCTCTGGAATAACTTACCTGTCGCTGTACGTAGCAGCTTATACGCTCAGCAAATTAATTAGATTCGTTTAAACTGCACATTACAACACATTTATTTAGATTGTACTATTGACGGTGAATTATTATTTTTTCATTTTTTTGAATGTACAGTATTTTAAATTTTAATTTACTAATGTATTTTAAATGTATTTTATTGTTGTGCGCTATACAAGTAAATTTTGCATTACATGTAAACCAGTGCTGATTATTTTTTCTCTTGGCACTTTTTCGCGTAAACCAGATTTTTTCTTTCTGCGTGTAACTAAGATAATGACCAAGTTATTATTCTTAATTATAAGCGTTTTCAACTCACTCCAAATGCAAGAAACGTGCAAATATAATCGTACTTTTATTTTCATGTAACTTAACTGTACGACAGAGCATCTGTCTTACATTTAACTATTTTTATATTATTATTATATAATTTTCTATAATGTGGTACATTTAACTATTATTATATTATTATTTTTAAGTTATTATTATAAAACAAAAGTTACATAATTATAATTTGCAAATAGCAAACGTGCACTGTGCAGTGTGTTAACGGCAATTTCAATTTAGCTGTTGTGACTGTGTAGCGCCCAACGTAAATTTTCGACACTTTTTATAGCTTTTGACTCAGTGCCTCATCAGTCAAACAAATAGATAGCGCTCAAAGGTTTATTTCCTTAAAGTTTTTTAGGTTTTTAGCAAATAAATTTTCTTTAAGTCTGTATTTCGTGGAAGTCGACATGTGGTGCTGCGTTTTTTTATTCGACTATCACATTTTTTATGATGTGTTTAAATACCGCACGGGGCACCATAAATTTAATTTAATGGGTAATTTGCCTGTTCACTTAGGACATTAAGATGAAATACTCGTTAATCATGCCCGCAGTGAAACAGTTACAGCTACAAAAACAACGAGTACGTCATGGACATTAAAAATGTATAATTGCTTAATTTATTTTAACTTAACCTATTTCACAGAATAACATAGTAGAAAATAAAAAAACTGATGAATAAAGGCTTCAGACGACAGGTAAAATGAACAAAAAGTTTAAATTAAAAAAGCGATTAAAGGGAAGTGGATTATGTTTAAAAACACGAAGACGTCTTCATGATTACACATTTGTATATTATGGATCCGAAAGCTGATGTATTTATGTTTGTTTGTTCGTCTGTATGTATGCATGTATGTATGTATGTATGTATGTATGTATGTATGTATGTATGTATGTATGTATGTATGTATGTATGTATGTATGTATGTATGTATGTATGTATGTATGTATGTATGTATGTATGCATGCATGCATGCTTGTTTGTTTGTTTGTTTGTTTGTTTGAGCACATAAAGAGGACGTACACAGGCCAACAACTGCCGTTGGAAAAACAACGTTTTAAATTCAAACAATCGATCCGGTAAAGTTTTACCTGCGGCTTCATTATTGTAACCGACGCATCGTTACGCGTTAGGAATCTGCAGCGACGACAGAAAATCCTAGAAATTTCAGCGTACACGCATGTGGCAGGAGTAGAACTTATCTCATTATCGAGCTAAGTTTTCCCACAGTGAGATCTTGATTCGGCAGAGATTGTTAGTGACATTTGGATGATAAACCAAACCGCCCATTCCGAATTTTGAACCTCTATGGTCACTCGCATTTTCACTAAACAATCTTGGCGTTGCTTAACTTTGATTGGGCTTCAAGAAAGTGCAGATGTTGCGAATGTGACAGGTAGATGCGGTAATATACCAAGGACCTCTACCGAGTTTTTGGTTTTGCTGCATGAAGAACTTTTGCATGTCTCCCAGACTAGCACATACTCTTCCGTCGTACCCTAACAATGATAATAATAATAATAATAATAATAATAATAATAATAATAATAATAATAATAATAATAATAATAATAATAATAATAATAATAATAATAATAATAATAATAATAATAATAATGATAATAATTTCGTTTAGGACAGTGTAGGGATAACACCTTAAGAACTTCAATACTTATTTAGAAAGTCTCCATTATTATTACCCGCAGATTATTTCAATAAACCCGAGTGCTTGGTCGAAGAACTAGGGGTACCATTTTTTAAATGTTTCGAATCACTCGGTTGGGAGTTGAACCCGCGACTTCCTGGGTGGGAAGCGAGCAAGCTACCATTGAGCTACGCCACCCGGTGAAATCTGAAATCGTGCATTTGTAAGACCTTAGACAATAAAAGAAATTTGAGGTGTTCGTGGGCATTTCAATGTTTTATTGGGTTTATTAACAAGAACTATCAATTGAGGCCAAGTTTATATATATATGCTAGAAGAAACTTTACTCTTTTAGAAAAAAAGTTCAAATATACATGTACCATAGATTAAGATTGTTTAATCAAACTATGCTTGACTGTTACCGCTTACGCTTATGGGTGTGTACTTTGCCGTAATGCATATGTAATCACGTTACTGATTACCTGTAGGCCTCTTCCTTGTTAACTTAACTCATCAGATAAGCTGCGCAAACTGCAACACTCAGTGCAGAAAAAACAAACAAGAGGAACTGGTGGCTGTCTGTGTGTATGCAATTTCAAGTTTGGTTGTGTATTCATGCTGTTAAAAACATTTGTTGTTGAAACTCAACATTAGGAATGGGTGATTTTTGTTTATGCTTTTTTCTCGGCTGGAGTCTCTTTATTTGTGCAATTTTAGCGTCACCTCTCGGAAGAGGTACGTGACAGTATATATACAGCAATAAGTAAAGCGAATGTGAATGTGCAACACGTTTTCCTACCAAATATAACCGTAATAGTTTTTAACAAAAAAAATTGCATCATCCCAGTTTTGACTTTTTCATATTTGTACACACTTGAGGCGTCCTGTAAATCTAGGCTCAGCATTCCATATAGCAGACCTACTTAACGCGATGTTTATGGCGTGACCAAAGCCTGCCTCATTATGAAGAATATTCCTACAGGATGAGCCACTGAACCGTAAGAGGTAAATCAGTATGGCGAAATTAAACCACTTGACGCGAGCACCGCACCAAAGCCGCCAAGAGCCATTAACCAGTGCCTTTTTAAGACATGCACAAATACATTTCTGCAACAACACTTGCAGTTAATGCAGCTAAATTACGCAGCAAATCTATTATCTAAACTACCACGAACATTTTCTGCTTTAGTCTGCGTAGAGGTTGCGTATAACTAACACACCACAAACGTTGCACGGGGCCGTAAAAGGATGATAATGCATATGCAGCTCCTCAAAGGCCATGAAACATTTTTTCGTGAAAGGACAATAGTTTCCTAATCGACAGAAGGCGGTATATGTGCTCCAAAAATACAGAAGGTTTTTTGAACATTTTTACTTTGGATAAAGTTACAAAATGGCAAAATTATCAATCTTACCACCTTTTCAGATAAAAGTATCGACAACGAAATCGTCAAACCCCATGATGAGCTTAACAGGAAAGAACTTTCCCGTTTTAACGATTCTGGCTCTGGATCTAGTTCAACAGAATCTGCTCCTGCTGAAAACTTCACCGTCAGTAGCGAAGTCACATATGAAAACAACGCATCAACTACTAATGGTGAAACATCTACCTCATCTGCTGGGCTAGAAACAACTACCTCATCTGTTGGGCTAGAAACAACTAGTGAAACTACATCGAACGTTACAGATAATAATAGTACAGAACCAACAGAACCATGTATGCCAGGCAAGTTTATTTATTATTTAATTCATTGGGCGCGTTTATGTTTTTACACTGCAATATCGGTACAATATTTGACTGCTTGAGTTATCCTTATTAAGTATTATATAAAATAAACAAGTAATGATATAACCGCTATGTAGTAAACCATTAGAGTGGCATATCATTCTAATGTGCTATCATTGAAGCTACATGTCAGTGATCTCTTTAGTGACAATTTAGTGTAGGGTCTTAAAGATGCTGTTTTTAGAGGTATATATATGTATATATACAATTATATACAAAAAGAAATCTACATGCATAATATTTATATGCCAGGAATGTACAGCAATAGATGAGTTATATTATTTATTTGTTTCTGTGTATTTTTTCAATCAATAGCAATCAATCGTGCGATATCAAAATTTTGTAATTTTTCTCTATTCCCGATTATCTTGTTAAATATTTTTATTCTAGTCACGTGAAAAAGGAGAAAGCGGGAAACCTTTTGTTTCGGTTTTATAAACTTATAAAACTAATGACTGAACGTGAATGAGTAAAATGGATGTGTTTACGTGCATTATCTTTCGTAAGCTTATTCTGAACATACCATGTGGTGCGCAATACGCCCAGTTTGCCTTTCAGGAAACTCAAGATCTTTCTTCCACCTGAGCCATTTTTTTTAAACAGCCACCAGAATTTTGCGAAAGTTTGTGCAAATTGCTTTCAGCAAAGTGAAGTTGTCAAAATTTATCAAATAGATTTGATTTCGATGTAGACTGATATTTATACGGTTTAGTTATATAGTGTGTGCAGTGCCCAACGGCCCTTAAGAGTACTTACAGCATTTTTGTAAAGCGTACTCCGCTTCGCCACTTTAAACTACATTCCCTGACTTCTCGAAAAAGCAATTGTGGAACTACTTTTGGCATTTGCCCAACCTGAAGTACCACCGAAAAGTAAGAAATTGTTTAAAAGGCTCAAAACTTGCGTTCAAAAATCACCACTATGCCAAATAGAAAGAGTGTAATGTGGCATTTCAATTACGTAATTTTTTATTGAACAAAATACCTACCGCCTGTATGGAGTCTTATACTGTTTTTGCTGCATCGTTTGCTATTTTCGGCATAAAGGAATGTTACGTGGGTGGATCGTTCACATTCGTGCAAGTACACTGTCAGAAATTACGTAAAAATTGTTAGGTACATTAGTTGGCATATAGGCAGGGCTGGATTATGACCTTTCGGGGCACCAGTCGAATGAAATTATGGACTCCGCAGACAGAACAATTCTCTTTAAAAACACTAGTTTACTATTTATTGCAATCCAAATTAGCACATATTTCAACACAACCATAGTGACAAAACGGATTTTTTTTACCAAAATTTAATGTTGCCAAAGCTCGAAGGCCCCAAGCTTGAGTGGTCCTACACTGCAGCCTATACTAGCCCAAAGGATAATCCGGCCTTGTATATAGGCCTAGTTTAATGGTTACGTGGTAGATACGGCATAATGATTTTTATTCCGTCTCCTCCTGCAACAGGTTAAGACAAACTTTCTATTCTAATATAACAACAACAACCACCAATAACAATTTCATTAACTTGAACGATAACGGAAAACCAAAAATCACAATGGGCGCGAGGGGGGACGACTGCGATATAACCAAATTAGTCGCCCATTACATTTTAAAAAAGTGCTTTAAAAAGTAGTAAATGGCACTAACATGTGAATATTGATAATATTATTCACTATTCTTTCATGATACGCTAACTGTATTGATACTAAAATTATACATATTTGTTAACTGTTACGTGTTTTTTGGTTACTATAGTTGTAATGTAATAAGCCTGTTTTGCACTTTTGTATTTTGTTGTTGTTTTGCTGCATGCATGTCATTGTAATGTAATGTATATGCCAATAATGAAATTCTATTAAGAAAAATAGATAATATATAAGGTAATATACAGAAATAAATAAGATATTAAATCTAAAGGTGGTTTCATAATAGAGTCTACGCATTTTCTACATTGTGCAAAAACTTTTGTAAGGCCAATTTATTACTAGCACTGTTGTAATTTTGTGGAGGAAGAAAAATAAATAAACTCCGGAGAAGCATCAAACATCATTTTTGGCTGTAACTGCAAACAGTTGCTGCTACGTATCTGAACAGCAGTTAATGGTAACCACACATAACAACATGATGGATGGCCACATAAGAATATAGAGTTACGAAAATTGCAAAAACCCAACAGAGTAGGCCTAGTACATACACCAGACTAGGCCTAGTACATACATCTTAATTGAATTTCACGTAGCACAATAGTGTTTCCAAGTAGACGTATTTCTCATATCTACAAAAGATTCTAACAAAAGTTTGAGAGATCTATATTGCTAACAGAGGACTGAATTGCATATCTCAAATATCTCAATGATCTAAAAAATATTGCTTTTCTAGTTACTACTAATCTTGCTATATCGCGGGGAATTTCCCAATCATAACTCTGTCAACAAGGCCATAAACCCAAATAAACGAAGTCTGCAAATGAAATATGGCGAAAATAAGTGCACGGCCTATATAGCAAGTGCATCTAGACCTTACGTGTAACTATGCCTATAGTATCTTGGTGAAAAAAAATGAGAGCATTTTTGTTTGCAGCTTAAAAATTCTATTTGAAATTTTATATCGTCTACATCAAAAAACGACTATAATTTTACAGTAGCCATGTGTACAATTACTATTTGTGAAGAGTTTTAAATTACCATACCTCGGAAATTTTTTGAAGTTTCGGGTGTCAAAATCAAAATATAAAAAAATTCAGGATGCATAAGAATGAGCAGGTCTACCTTCACCTAGTACATAATTATACTAAATATCGTTTTATTAAAAAAAACTGCGTGTTCTTAAAAATTGTTGACATTAATCAATTAAAAAATTTATATACGGTTTCTCAAATAATTAGTAAGCCAAATACTTTCAACGTTTTTTTTATAATAAAGATACTCATGGATATAAAAATAGGTAGACAAATAATTGCGTAAAAGTAAAACTATTGTTCAAATAGTGTATTTCCAAATACGTTTAACTATTAACAATCTTTTTCCGCGAAGATGACAATGATCACATCACAAAATATGATCATTTTCACATAAAAACAACACATCTTTAGTAAAAATTTTTACATTAAAGAGTTAAAATCATATCAAACGATTAAATGATTTATCAAGGAGAAACATTCTAGAACTATAAAATAATTTTTAACCGATGTCAGGTTTCGCTTTAATGGGAGGGGATAACCTGAAACTAGTGTGAGTACATTCTAATCTAGTTTTAGAGACCACGGATGTATTTTGAACCTAGTTTATATATCCCTCCGGTAAAATTTTCAGGAATTTTAACAGTTAATTGGTTGCTAACGCTAAATACTAAAGGATCTGTAAATTAAGAGTATCCATACAGTGGGCGGGCGGAAAACAATAGCAGGAGTCAAATTAGTGGTTTGTTAAAAAGAAAATGACCCACTATTTCACAAATCAACTTAAAAATATATAGTTAGTTAATAAACATTTTTGGATCTGACACGAAGTGTGGGGATTCCTGAAGCTTTGTCATTTTGCTGTCACGTTGATTTTTGAAATCTATCGTCGAGCACAGTTTTCTTCCTAAGAGGCTTAAATTTTACCTTAAGAGACTATAGGATGTTGCGCATGCGTAATGGAAATCGGTTTTTCTTATTCTCAATAAACGGCCCTCAGGTATGTCCATTAAACGGATCCCGCCTCTATATGGGTGTGCCCTATACGTTGTTGTCGTGATTTGTTTTATTCTAAATTCAAGTTTATCAAGAATTTTCTTTTTTCACTAGTTTTTTTTCAAATAAGAGCCTTGCTGCTACCATGTAAGGAATTATTTTGAAAGCCTTTCATACACTTACAATGCTCATAAGTACCTTCAAAGAGCTTTTCTAATTCGTAACACCAGTATGAGTGCTTAAATTTAATGCCAACATTGATTTTTTAATAAGACGGGATAAATGCGTATACATACTGTGGTAGTATCACTAAATCATACAAGTAAAAAAATAGCTACGACTTTCTGCTACCTCTGTGTTTGATTCACGTCAAAAAAAGGAAAAGAAGTTTTAATATATGACGTAACATTGTATAGCCATATCGTTCATGCACGGTTTGTTTGGAAAACTGTCTGTGGCACTAAAAAATCCAATGCTTATCATCTAAAGTTCATAAACTAAGCGTATATTAAGCTCATAAACCCAGTTCAGCTGCAAAACGCCTAAAGGCCAATAATCTGTATTTTATTGCAGATTTTAAATGTTCCATGAGGAAGTACTGGTACTTCCCTATGGCAACATGTTTATTTGGTGTGATTATAGCCCTGTTGGCAACATCGTGTTATTACCGTAAAAAGTAAGTAATCTTTTATTTATAAAATGTTTTGTTCTACACGTTAGCTCAGTCATAAGCAAACGACAATATATATATATATATATATATATATATATATATATATATATATATATATATATATATATATATATATATGTTAACCTAAAAAAATGTGACAATGTTTTGATCACGATATTATAAGAAAGTAAAGAAATTGCTTTTAAAATTATACCACACTAATGTTACAGACGCTTATACGTGAACACTAAAAATTTTAGGTCATTTCCTTAGACTTTTTTAAAGATGCAGAAGTAACAAGCAAATGCCGGAAAAGGCTTTGTGTGTTGCTACTGTTAAAATTTGCAGCAAGTGCTCTACGTGTCCATCGTCTTCACTGTAACACAGACGTTTCTTCCAAACTGCTGGCACAGTTTTTTATCCTTTATTTTCTCTGATGATGACCACGATGTTGATTCCTTCATTGTTTTTCTCTATGTATTCGGCGCATTCTATTTAACCGAACGTAGCTGTCATTGTTCCGACATTTGGTTATTTAACTTGCAAAAATTTTTGGGTCATAACTTAAAAGTTACTAAAGCCGTTAACTTGTAACTTTCACAGCCAAAAGTTAATGTATCGTAATTTCATGCATGCTGTGAAATTTCAATTTTGACGTTTGTAGGACATTAGCTCCTAATATTATGTTAGTCTAAACTTCGGCTCCACTCGATACATTAGAATGTGTTATAATGTACCCTAATGTGAAACTGTAATAATAATGGTTCATACACTCTTCTTCAACAAGTCAAAATTATGGAAAATGAAGAGCAATATTAGTATAGTATTAAGAACTTGATTGATACCCGTTATAAAGCTATTTTACAACAATACATCAATACTCCTAGACCACAAGCCAACCAAGGAAGATCAATTCCACATCCAGATGCTCCACAACAACCCCACACTTCCACAGTTACACTCCCAACAGGATAGATCTAAAAACGCTTCGTTCTAAAAGAGCAGGCATGACTGAAGAATCTCGATTAAATAGACAACTTCTTCGAGCAGCTAAAGATGGAGACATTCATGAAGTCCAGCGGTTGCTCACTGAAGGTGCTGACTGCAACTTCGGAAACTCACTTGCTCTCATGTTGGCATCTGTGAATGGGCACTTGAATGTAGTTCAGCTCTTACTTCATAGTGGAGCTGATATTAACATCAGTAACAACGATGGACGGACTGCTCTCATTTTGGCATCTATTAATGGGCACTTGAATGTAGTTCAGCTCTTACTAGATAGTGGAGCTGATATTAACATCAGAAACAACGCTGGAGAGACTGCTCTCATTTTGGCATCTATGAATGGGCACTTGAATGTAGTTCAGCTCTTACTAGATAGTGGAGCTGATATTAACATCAGTAACAACGATGGAGAGACTGCTCTCATTTTGGCATCTATGAATGGGCACTTGAATGTAGTTCAGCTCTTACTTGATAGTGGAGCTGATATTAACATCAGTGGTGACAACTATGGAGAGACTGCTCTCATGTGGGCATCTATTAATGGGCACGTGAATGTAGCTCAGTTTTTAATAGATAGGGGAGCTGATATTAACATCAGTAACTTCTGTGAAGAGACTGCTCTCATGTTGGCATCGACTAATGGGCACGTAAACGTAGTTCAGCTCTTACTAGATAGTGGAGCTGATATTAACATCAGTAACTACGCTGGACAGACTGCTCTCATGTTGGCATCTATTAATGGGCACTTGGATGTAGTTCAGCTCTTACTAGATATGGGAGCTGATATTAACATCAGTAACAACGCTGGACAGACTGCTCTCATGTTGGCAACTAAAAATGGGTACCTGAATGTAGTTCTACTCTTACTAGATAGTGGAGCTGATATTAACATCAGAGACAACTATGGACGGACTGCTCCCATGTGTACAGACAAAGATGGATGGACGCCTCTTATGTTTGCTACACGTGCTGGCTCTTATGCAGTTATATTGAATCTTTTGGCTTGTGGTGCTGACTGTAATGCCAGGTCCAAAGACGGCTGGACTGCCCCTTTAATTGCTGCTGATCGCAAAGATGAAGAAGCCATAGACTTGTTTCGCAGCTTTAGTAACACCAATTTGCTTGATGGCATTGATGACGCACGTACTACAACGCAACACAATGCATTCAACAATTTACGCTCTCTGCTCGAATCATCATCTAAATATGAAGACATGGACCAAACTTTTCTCATGGCTGCAGCAAAGCACAATGCCAAAGTTGCTGTTGAACGTCTCTTGTCAGCTGGCAGTACTGATTGTGACCAATGTGACATATACGGTGTGACAGCTCTAATGATTGCAGCTGATCACGGGCATCACAAAATTCTACAACTATTACTTGATGATGGTGCTGACTACACTGCAGCTGATAAGGATGGAGAAACAGCTCTTATAGCTGCAGTTAAAGGAGGAAGTGCAGAAACAACAGAAACAGTACGCATTTTGCTGAAACATTTATCTAGAGTTACTGACTCTAGCAATGATTTTATAAACAAAAAGGATCAATTTGGCAACACTGCCTTACATTATGCTGTTTGTCAAAAAGAATTTGAGAGTGTTAAACTTTTGTTGGATCACGGAAGTAATGTAAGCACATGTGATAACGAAGGTAACACTGCGTTACATATAGCTGCACATTTACAAATTGGCATCAGAAGTGACATTGTAAAATGTTTGCTGGAGCATAAAGTCGACCTCGAAAAGTTAAACGAAAAAGGGCAAACAGCGATTGATCTGTACAGAGACTTAGTGAACAAAATAACAATAAATGACGAGTACAAAGAAACAGTGGGCCACTTTTTAAGTTTATTATACATACCTGAGTGGCGCAAAGAGCCTGGAATACCGAAGAAAACACCCACTGAAGAAGAAATAGCAGGATGTGAGGAAATCACTAGCATACTCAAAATAATTTTTTTAGGAAACCTTCCCGATAGCTCAGAGAATGATGTTGTCAGGCAAAAAGTTCTTTCTGTTGTAAATGCAGCTTGCGAAGAAATTGGTAAAATCAACCAGGAGTTTGATTGTTTTCCTGTATTAGTAGGAAGTTCTTCATGTGGCACGAAAATTGGTCTGCCAGATGAATACGACTTCCTAATTACCTTAAGGAAATTCAGTAATGGAGTTTCAATTGAGAAAACTGATAATCCTGGCCTTGTACACTTGAAATGCAACGATGGCACATTTTTACCAAATAATCTTAAAGATAAATTTGAGCCAATTGCTTGCAAAGCCATGGCAGCTGCAGTCAGGCAGACCACTGACGAAAAGCTGAAACTTCAGCGTATCGAGTACAACAAAGTCTGCCTGACGTTTCATATGGTTTACTCTGGAACAGAAGAGATTTACAAAGATTTGGCAGTAGCTTTGGATTTCTCACCTGCTATTATTATTCGTGAAACTGAGTCAAAAACGTCAACTTCTTTCCATTCTTACTATTTTAGGTATTTCCTTTCTTACTGCTCACCGCCATCATTGTTTCTCTCCTACTCATTCTCTCTACTATCACCTCATGCCCCACAGCCTGAATCCGACAAATCCTCTTCATTTCATACACACGCTGTTTGTAAGCCTTTGTCACATAATACTGATAAGTACTTGTGGACATTGTCAACTAGCCAGGCAGAAAGCAGATTGATAGAAGGCATGTCAGAAAAAAGAAAAACAGTGTTGAAGCTTACAAAAGCGCTACTCAAAGAAGAAATTTATGGTAAGCCATTAAAGTTAAATGAA
The DNA here is from genome assembly GCA_030141605.1 of Tubiluchus corallicola. Taxonomy (NCBI): domain Eukaryota; kingdom Metazoa; phylum Priapulida; class Priapulimorpha; order Priapulimorphida; family Tubiluchidae; genus Tubiluchus; species Tubiluchus corallicola. The sequence continues at coordinate 15,763 of JAQGDQ010000495.1, read as the reverse complement.
ATTAAAATTGACAACATCTTCGACGATGTCAACATTGGAAAGCTGTTTAAAATTGTAAAGTACAAACCGAGCAAGCTGATTGATGCTTATCTGGTTAAAACTTCTTTTCTTCATGAAGTAACAGAAGTGCCTGATGATGATGTGTGGAATCAAGAGGATGCAATTGATCGTGTCCAGAGCATTTTGAAATACATATCCGAATGTTGCAGCGTGAGATTTATGAAACACTGTTTGCTGGATAATGTCAACATCTTGGAAGATTATGAGAAAAAGAAAATTGAAGGAGTGCCTATTTTGCATTTAGCAAGTTTATGTGCTGATGCAATAAGAAAACATGTTCTAGAAAATACTGTGCCGACAAAGAAAGGCGTTGTTACTCTTGATGACAAGCAAATACAAGACTTGTATCAGCAAATTAGACAAACAAAAGTGCAAGAAGGACACGTTGGAGAACGGGCAGCTGATAAAGCATACAAAAAGTGCAAATTCGAAAAAGCCTGGAAGAAACTTGAAGAAAGTAATTGAAAGATACCGATGGGTCAAGCAACGATGAGTCAAGCATTGATGAGTCAAGCAGCAATGAGTCAAGCAGTGATAAGTGAAGCAGTGATTAGTCAGTCTATCCTTGAGGTTACTTGTGATAAATCCAGCCATGAATCAAACCACAATGAGTCTAGCCATGATGAGCCTAGCCGTGATGAGTCTAGTCATGATGAATCTAGCCATGATGACTCTAGCCATGATGATTCTAGCCATGATGAGTCTAGCCGTAATGAGTCTACCCATGAGTCTAGCCATGACTAGTCTAGCCATGATGAGTCTAGCCATAATGAGTCTAGCCATAATGACTCTAGCCATGGCGAGTCTAGCCATGATGAGTCGAGACATAATATGCATAGTTGTGATGGGTTTAGCTGTGCTTAGTCTAGCCATGATGAGTCTAGCCATAATGAGTCTAGATGTGATGGGTTTAGCTGTGATTAGTCTAGCCATGATGAGTTTTGCCAAGATGAGTCTAGTGAAGCTTTGTCATGTGGAGGAAACTACGTGATTTGATCTCTCAAGACCGTGACAAGTCTTGGTCAAAATCGTCTCTACGATTCACTAGGTGAGTTAAGTGAAGCTAGTTGAAAAGAGTTGCTGACTTTGTACTGATGAACTGCTAGCTACGTGGATTTGCTTAAGGTGCTTGAACGTTGTGAAACCATAGGCGTTACTTTCATTAAACGAAATGTTGGAGCAGAAACTAAATAATGTTAGATTATAGAACAATGTGGAAATTTAAAAAACTTCAGTAGAATCTCAATGAATCTGACTGAGATTAGAATTGAATTGTTAGACGAAAGTTTGGGTGTTTATTCACTTTTATGATTTTTTTTATATTTTAGACTCTTTTACTAAATCGTGGCTGAGCTGTTCTTCTCACTGCCAAGGCTGTCAGCATCAAGTCACATTTGGTAAGTTGTTGGATACACAAACTTGAGAAAAGTGTCATTTATGATTTATTGCATTCGTTGGTTTTGCTAGCAAAATAACCATGACAAATATAATATTAATACGTCACATTTCTAATTCTCTCTTTTTATCGAAGTTCAGTTGGAATTTCATTTTTAACAGAGAAAAGTTAAAAATGGTAATTTTAAAGTTTTATGCACTTTTATGAATTATTATGAATCATGAAGTATCGTTTCTTTATCATCATATTCACCATAATCATCAACAATATAATCATAATCATCTTTGTTGTTGTGGTTGTCGTCGTCGTCGTCATTATTACCACGATCATCATCATCCACATCATTATTATTAAAAATTATCTAAATTTAATAACGGGTTACATTAAATTTACATCTCAAGTTAAAGAGTCTCCAAAGTTGATCAGAACTTCATTGAAACCTTGTTTTTTGTGAAATATTCAAAGAACCAGTCAAATAATCAATATTTTTATTATCTTGTTGAAGAGAGTTTTCATATCCTGTCTTTCAATGTATCTGTGCTCATAAAAATATAGGTTTAATTTTGACCCACCCTGTACGTACTGCATAATGAGAATCAAATGCTGCATAAATCCATTTTAGTGTTACCCTTAGATTATGCAATCCATGCTTTTAATAAAGCTACATTCACAGGGAATTCTTTACATTTTCAAGGATTTACTGATTGACCATCAGGTTTTTCTTGTAGATATAATATGTCTTGATAATAACGTCATTGCTTTTCTAAAGGGATTATTTGAGTTGTCACAATTATTACAGGCTGAAGTTAAGCAATACAAAACCTAGTCAGTAAACCTGCTTACTCAAACCAGACAAAATTGTTATTCAGTATTTTTGCTGGCTTTGCTAGCGAAACAATTGTTACCAATAAAAGATTTTTTTCATCGGATTCCTATCTCTGTTTTTTTAAAGTAGCAATGCGTTTACTGCCATTTTCGAAATTGGGTATTCGGAAGATGCCTTGTTCCTCTAGACCTGTTACAGTGCTTATTGCATTTTGTGTCTAATGATTAGTTCTTGCTTTTTAGGGTTTTTGTCATTACTGGCGATTGGTGAATTATTGTCAAGGTTACGTTCAACTTCACAAGTTTAATCTGGCATGTAAGTAAAAGAAGTTTGTCCAAAAATTGTAAGTTTTTTGTGTTGTTGCAGTTTCTCAGAGTAAAAGAATTCATTTTACAAACTTTGTTTTACATTTTTATTACTAGTTACTAATCAATCATTGACCTTGAATTTTTGGATGCATGTTAGGTAAGATATTAAAGAGAACAAACGAACTTGCTGAGTCGTTGCAGCGATAAGAGACTGAAGTTAAGCAACAAGAAATCTGGACAGTAAGTGTGGGAATGAGTTCTACTTTAGTGCAGCTGAAGCAAAATTCTCCACGGATGGATATGCGTGACCTCACTTACTAGGAGGCACAAAACTGATTGTAATTGTTATGCTGTGATTTTCAGGTTTTTTCCTTGGTCTGGTATCTTCATCCTGCGTAAGGTGACTGTCTTGGAGTTTGTCTGTTAAACATTGAGCAAGTTACACCAGGTAAGACACTGCAGCGCAAACCTACTTTGAATATTAACATTTTTTGGATTTTTCAGCAATTATAATTTAAACACAAGTTTGAAAATTCACATTTTCTTTATTTTTAGCAATTATAATTCTGGACGCCTGTTTGAATATTTACAATTATTGGATTTTTTTGGCAATTATGTTTTACAAGCAATTATTGTATGGCTGAACTGCTCTACTCACTGTCAAGCCTGTCAGCATCAAGTTACATCTGGTAGCTTGTCTGATAGTGATACACAAACTTGATAAAAGTTTCATTTATAATTTAGAACTTCTGCTGCTTTTGCTAGTAAATAACAATTACAATTAAAAATTACTTTTGTCATTTTCCAAAGTCTCTCTTTTTAAAGAGGTTTAGCTGGAATTTGATAATCAGTTTAAAACTTGATGGTAACAAACAAAAGTTATAAAAAAGGTTATTTTTGAAACTTCATGCCGTTTTATGTAAAGAAAACAAAGTATTGCGTTATCATCATCATTATTATTATTGTTATTAGAATTTGCCTAAATTTAACAAAGAATTACAATAAATATACGTGTCGACTTCAAATTTGTATTTGAACAATTTTGACCTCTTTCTAATCTTGTGTGTATAACATTCAAAGAACCACTTTAATAATCAACGTTTTTTATTTTCTCCTTGAATCATGCAATCGATAAGAAAGTGATGTGAAAAAATTCTGTTGCCATTTTAATAAAGATGATAGATAACTGAGTTTTCATTAATCATTCATATTTTTTATCATCTGGATCATTTAGATGAGTCGAAAAGTTTGAGAGTTTATTCTCTTTTATGATTTTTTCTTTTATTTTTAGGCTCCTTTCGTGGCTGAATCATGCCTGAGCTATTCTTATCACTATCAGTATCAAGTTCCACATGGTAAGTTTTTGAATATGGATACACAAACTTGATAAAAGTGTCATTTATGATTTATTGTTTTCGTTGGTTTTCCTAGTAAAGTAATCATTACAAATAAAATATTAAATTGTCATTTTTTATTCCTTTTCATTCTTTTCTCTAACATTTTAAAGTAACAATGCATGATTGTTTAACTGCCTTTTTCCAAGTTGGGTAATAGGAAGATGCCTTGTTCTTCGAGGCTTATTACAGAGCTTATTGCTTATTGTGTCTGATGATTAGTTCTTGCCTTTCAGGTTTTTGTCATTACTGGTGATTGGTGAATTGTTGCCAAGGTTACGTTCAGCTTCACAAGTTTCATCTGGCATGTAAGTAAAAAAAGCTTGCACAAAAACTGTCAGTTTTTTGGTGTTGTTGCAGTTTTTCACAGTATAAGAATTTATTTTACAAACTTTGTTTTACATTTTTTTATTACTAGTTGCTAATCAATTATTAACTTTGAATAGTTGGACGCATGTTAGGTAAAATATTAAAGAGAACAAACAACCTTGCCTAGTGGTTGCAGTGATAAGAGTTTGAAGTTAAGCAACAAGAAATCTGGACAGTAAGTGTGGGAATGAGTCCTACTTTATTGCAACTGAAGCAAAATTCTCCAATGGATGGATATGCGAGAGCTCACTTACTAGGGGGCACAAAACTAATCGTAATTGTTATGCTGTGATTTTTAGGTTTTTTTCTAAATCTGGTTTCTTCATCCTGCATAAGGTGACTGCTTTGGAGTTTGTCTGCTGTTTGCTAAACATTGAACAAGTTACACCAGGTAAGACACTGCAGTGCATTTCGCAAACCTAGTTTGAATATTGACAATTTTTGAATTTTTTAGCAATTATAATTTAAACACAAGTTTGAAAACCCACATTTTTTTAGCAATTATAATTTTGGACACCTGCTTGATTTTTGACAATTTTTGGATTTTTTGGCAATTATGTTTTTACAAGCAATTATTGTCTGGCTGAACTGCTCTACTCACTGTCAAGCCTGTCCGCATCAAGTTACATCTGGAAAATTGTCTGATAGTGATACACAAACTTGTTAAAAGTTTCATTTATAATGTAGAACTTTTGCTGCTTTTGCTAGTAAATAACAATTAGAAATAAAAAATTGCTTTCGTCACTTTCCAAACTCTCTGTTTTTAAAAAGGTTTAGTTGGAATTTGATAATCAGTTTAAAACTTGTTAGTAACCAATAAAAGTTATAAAAAAGGTTATTTTTGAAAGTTAATCCCGTTTTATGTAAAGAAAACAAAGTATTACGTCATCATCATCATCATTATTATTGTTACTAAAAATTACCTAAATTTAACAACGAATTACAATAAATTTACATCTCAATTTTAAATTTGGATTTGAACAATTTTGACCTCATTCTAATCTTGCTTGTTTGATATTCAAAGAACCACTTTAATAATCAACATTTTTTATTTTCTCCTTGAATCATGCAATTGAGAAGAAAGTGTTGTGAAAAAATTCTGTTGCCAATTTAGAAAACATGATAGATAACCGAGTTTTCATTATTCATTCATATTTTTTATCATCTGGAACAATATTCAGATAAAATCAAAATCACCATAATTTAAATGAGTCGAAAATTTGAGTTTATTCTCTTTTATAATTGTTATTTGTATTTTTAGGCTGTTTTCGTGGCCGAATCCTGGCTGAGCTGTTTTTTTTACTGTCAAGTCTGTCAGCAAACGTTTTACCTGGTAAGTTGTTGAATATGGATACACAGACTTGATGAAAGTGTCATTTATCATTTATTGTATTCATTGGCTTTCCTAGTAAAATAATCGTTGCAAATAAAAAATGGTCATTTTTTTCTTTTCATCATTTCTCTAACATTTTAAAGTAACAATGGATGATTGCTTAACTGCCTTTTTACAAAATTGGGTAATAGAAAGTCGCCTTGTTCCTCGAGGCTTATTACAGAGCTTATTGCTTATTGTGTCTGATGATTAGTTCTTGCCTTTCAGGTTTTTGTCATTACTGGTGATTGGTGAATTATTGTCAAGGTTACGTTCAACTTCACAAGTTTCATCTGGCATGTAAGTAAAAAAGTTTGCACAAAAACTGTCAGTTTTTTGGTGTTGTTGCAGTTTTTCACAGTATAAGAATTTATTTTACAAACTTTGTTTTACATTTTTTTATTACTAATTGCTAATCAATTATTGACCTTGAATAGTTGGACGCATGTTAGATAAAATATTAAAGAGAACAAACGACCTTGCCGAGTGGTTGCAGTGATAAGAGTTTGAAGTTAAGCAACAAGAAATCTGGACAGTAAGTGTGGGAATGAGTCCTACTTTATTGCAACTGAAGCAAAATTCTCCAATGGATGGATATGCGTGACCTCACTTACTAGGAGGCACAACACTGATTGTAATTGTTATGCTGTGATTTTCAGGTTTTTTTCCTAAATCTGGTATCTTCATCCTGCGTAAGGTGATTGTCGTGGAGTTTGTCTGTTAAACATTGAGCAAGTTACACCAGGTAAGACACTGCAGTGCATTTTGCAAACATAGTTTGAATATTGACAATTTTTGGATTTTTCAGCAATTCTAACTTAAAATCAATTTTGAAAATCCACATTTTTTATTTTTAGCATTATAATTTTGGACGCCTGTTTGAATATTGACAATTATTGGATTTTTTTGGCAATTATGTTTTTACAAGCAATTATTGTCTGGCTGAAATGCTCTGCTCACTGCTAAGCTTGTCAGCATCAAGTTACATCTGGTAGCTTGTCTGATAGTGAGTGATACACAAACTTGATAAAAGTTTCATTTATAATTTAGAACTTCTGCTGCTTTTGCTAGTAAATAACAATTACAATTAAAAATTACTTTTGTCATTTTCCAAAGTCTCTCTTTTTAAAGAGGTTTAGCTGGAATTTGATAATCAGTTTAAAACTTGTTGGTAACAAACAAAAGTTATAAAAAAGGTTATTTTTGAAACTTCATGCCGTTTTATGTAAAGAAAACAAAGTATTACGTCATCATCGTCATTATTATTATTGTTATTAGAATTTGCGTAAATTTAACAAGGAATTACAATAAATTTACGTGTCGACTTCAAATTTGTATTTGAACAATTTTGACCTCTTTCTAATCTTGTGTGTATAACATTCAAAGAACCACTTTAATAATCAACGTTTTTTATTTTCTCCTTGAATCATGCAATCGATAAGAAGGTGATGTGAAAAAATTCTGTTGCCATTTTAATAAAGATGATAGATAACTGATTTTTCATTAATCATTCATATTTTTTATCATCTGGAACACAGTTCAAATAAAATCAAAATCACCATGATTTAGATGACTCGAAAAGTTTGAGAGTTTATTCTCTTTTATGATTTTTTCTTTTATTTTTAGGCTCCTTTCGTGGCTGAATCATGGCTGAGCTATTCTTATCACTATCAGTATCAAGTTCCACATGGTAAGTTTTTGAATATGGATACACAAACTTGATAAAAGTGTCATTTATGATTTATTGTTTTCGTTGGTTTTCCTAGTAAAGTAATCATTACAAATAAAATATTAAATTGTCATTTTTTATTCCTTTTCATTCTTTTCTCTAACATTTTAAAGTAACAATGGATGACTGTTTAACTGCCTTTTTCCAAGTTGGGTAATGGGAAGATGCCTTGTTCTTCGAGGCTTATTACAGTGCTTATTTCTTTTTGTGTCTAATGATTAGTTGTTGCCTTTCAGGGTTTTATCATTACTGGCAATTGGTGAATTGTTGTCAAGGTTACGTTCAGCTTCACAAGTTTCATCTGGCACGTAAGTAAAAGAATTTGCTCAAAAACTGTCAGTTTTTGTGTTGTTGCAGTTTCTCACAGTGTAAGAATTTATTTGACAAACTTAGTTTAACATTTTTTATTACTAAATACTAATCAATTATTGACCATGAATTGTTGGACGCATGTTAGGTAAAATATTAAAGAGAACAAACGATCTTGCCATGTGATTGCAGTGATAAGAGACTGAAGTTAAGCAACAAGAAATCTGGACAGTAAGTGTGGGGATGAGATCTACTTTATTGCAACTGAAGCAAAATTCTTCACTGGATGGATATGTGAGAGCTCACTTACTTGGAGGCACAAAACTGATCGTAATTGTTATGCTGTGATTTTCAGGTCTTTTCCTAAATCTGGATTCTTCATCCTGCATAAGGTGACTGTCTTGGAGTTTGACTGTTGTTTGCTAAACATTGAGCAAGTTACACCAGGTAAGACACCGCAGTGCATTTCGCAAACCTAGTTTGAATATTGACAATTTTTGAATTTTTTAGCAATTATAATTTTGGACACCTGCTTGATTTTTGACAATTATTGGATTTTTTTGGCAATTATGTTTCACAAGCAATTATTGTCTGGCTGAACTGCTCTACTCACTGTCAAGCCTATCAGCATCAAGTTACATCTGGTAACTTGTCTGATAGTGATACACAAACTTGATAAAAGTTTCATTTATAATGTAGAACTTTTGCTGCTTTTGCTAGTAAATAACAATTAGAAATAAAAAAATTGCTTTCGTCACTTTCCAAACTCTCTGTTTTTAAAAAGGTTTAGTTGAAATTTGATAATCAGTTTAAAACTTGTTAGTAACCAATAAAAGTTATAAAAATGGTTATTTTTGAAAGTTAATCCCGTTTTATGTAAAGAAAACAAAGTATTACGGCATCATCATCATCATTATTATTGTTATTAAAAATTACCTAAATTTAACAACGAATTGCAATAAATTTACATCTCAGTTTTAAATTTGGATTTGAACAATTTTGACCTCATTCTAATCTTGTTTGTTTGATATTCAAAGAACCACGTTAATAATCAACATTTTTTATTTTCTCCTTGAATCATGCAATTGAGAAGAAAGTGTTGTGAAAAAATTCTGTTGCCAATTTAGAAAAGATGATAGATAATTGATTTTTCATTAATCATTCATATTTTTTATCATCTGGAACACAGTTCAAATAAAATCAAAATCACCATGATTTAGATGACTCGAAAAGTTTGAGAGTTTATTCTCTTTTATGATTTTTTCTTTTATTTTTAGGCTCCTTTCGTGGCTGAATCATGGCTGAGCTATTCTTATCACTATCAGTATCAAGTTCCACATGGTAAGTTTTTGAATATGGATACACAAACTTGATAAAAGTGTCATTTATGATTTATTGTTTTCGTTGGTTTTCCTAGTAAAGTAATCATTACAAATAAAATATTAAATTGTCATTTTTATTCCTTTTCATTCTTTTCTCTAACATTTTAAAGTAACAATGGATGACTGTTTAACTGCCTTTTTCCAAGTTGGGTAATGGGAAGATGCCTTGTTCTTCGAGGCTTATTACAGTGCTTATTTCTTTTTGTGTCTAATGATTAGTTGTTGCCTTTCAGGGTTTTATCATTACTGGCAATTGGTGAATTGTTGTCAAGGTTACGTTCAGCTTCACAAGTTTCATCTGGCACGTAAGTAAAAGAATTTGCTCAAAAACTGTCAGTTTTTGTGTTGTTGCAGTTTCTCACAGTGTAAGAATTTATTTGACAAACTTAGTTTAACATTTTTTATTACTAAATACTAATCAATTATTGACCATGAATTGTTGGACGCATGTTAGGTAAAATATTAAAGAGAACAAACGATCTTGCCATGTGATTGCAGTGATAAGAGACTGAAGTTAAGCAACAAGAAATCTGGACAGTAAGTGTGGGAATGAGATCTACTTTATTGCAACTGAAGCAAAATTCTTCACTGGATGGATATGTGAGAGCTCACTTACTAGGAGGCACAAAACTGATCGTAATTGTTATGCTGTGATTTTCAGGTCTTTTCCTAAATCTGGATTCTTCATCCTGCATAAGGTGACTGTCTTGGAGTTTGACTGTTGTTTGCTAAACATTGAGCAAGTTACACCAGGTAAGACACCGCAGTGCATTTCGCAAACCTAGTTTGAATATTGACAATTTTTGAATTTTTTAGCAATTATAATTTTGGACACCTGCTTGATTTTTGACAATTATTGGATTTTTTTGGCAATTATGTTTTACAAGCAATTATTGTCTGGCTGAACTGCTCTACTCACTGTCAAGCCTGTCAGCATCAAGTTACATCTGGAAAATTGTCTGATAGTGATACACAAACTTTATAAAAGTGTCATTTATTATGTAGAACTTTTGCTGGTTTTGCTAGTAAATAACAATTACAAATAAAAAATTGCTTTCGTTACATTCCAACTCTCTCTTTTTAAAAAGGTTTAGTTGGAATTTGATAATCAGTTTAAAACTTGTTAGTAACAAATAAAAGTTATAAAAAAGGTTATTTTTGAAAGTTCATTCCGTTTTATGTAAAGAAAACAAAGTATTACGTTATCATCATCATCATTATTATTGTTATTAAAAATTACCTAAATTTAACAATGAATTACAATAAATTTACATCTCAATTTTAAATTTGGATTTGAACAATTTTGACCTCATTCTAATCTTGTTTGTTTGATATTCAAAGAACCACTTTAATAATCAACATTTTTTATTTTCTCCTTGAATCATGCAATTGAGAAGAAAGTGTTGTGAAAAAATTCTGTTGCCAATTTAGAAAAGATGATAGATAACCGAGTTTTCATTATTCATTCATATTTTTTATCATCTGGAACAATATTCAGATAAAATCAAAATCACCATAATTTAAATGAGTCGAAAATTTGAGTTTATTCTCTTTTATAATTGTTATTTGTATTTTTAGGCTCTTTTCATGGGTGAATCGTGGCTGAGCTGTTCTTTTCACTGTCAGCATCAAGTAACACCTGGTGAGTTGTTGAATAAGAATACACAAACTTGATAAAAGTGTCATTTATAATTTATTGTATTAGTTGGTTTTCCTAGTAAAATAATTGTTACAAATAAAATATTAAATGGTCCTTTTTTATTCCTTTTCATTCATTTTTCTAACATTGTAAAGTAACAACGCATGATTGTTTAACTGCCTTTTTCCAAATTGGGTAATAGGAAGATGCCTTGTTCCTCGAGGCCCATTACAGTGCTTATTGCATTTTGTGTCTAATGATTAGTTCTTGCTTTTTAGGGTTTTTGTCATTACTGGCGATTGGTGAATTATTGTCAAGGTTTCTATTGTCAAGGTTACGTTCAGCTTCACAAGTTTAATCTGGCATGTAAGTAAAAGAAGTTTGCTCAAAAATTGTAAGTTTTTTGTGCTGTTGCAGTTTCTCAGAGTAAAAGAATTCATTTTACAAACCTTGTTTTACATTTTTATTACTAATTACTAATCAATTATTGACCTTGAATTTTTGGATGCATGTTAGATAAAATATTAAAGAGAACAAACGACCTTGCCGAGTGGTTGCAGTGATAAGAGTTTGAAGTTAAGCAATAAGAAATCTGGACAGTAAGTGTAGGAATGAGATCTACTTTATTGCAACTGAAGCAAAATTCTCCACTGGATGGATATGCGAGAGCTCACTTACTAGTAGGCACAAAAGTGATCGTAATTGTTATACTGTTATTTTCAGGTTATTCCTAAATCTGGATTCTTCATCCTGCATAAGGTGACTGTCTTGGAGTTTGTCTGTTGTTTGCGAAACATTGAGCAAGTTACACCAGGTAAGACACTGCAGTGCATTTTGCAAACATAGTTTGCATATTAACAATTTTTGGATTTTTTAGCAATTATAATTTAAACACAAGTTTGAAAATCCACATTTTTTATCTTTAGCAATTATAATTCTAGACGCCTGTTTGAATATTGACAATTTTTGGATTTTTTTGGCAATTATGTTTCTACAAGCAATTATTGTATGGCTGAACTGCTCTACTCACTGTCAAGCCTGTCAGCATCAAGTTACATCTGGAAAATTGTCTGATAGTGATACACAAACTTTATAAAAGTGTCATTTATTATGTAGAACTTTTGCTGGTTTTGCTAGTAAATAACAATTACAAATAAAAAATTGCTTTCGTTACATTCCAACTCTCTCTTTTTAAAAAGGTTTAGTTGGAATTTGATAATCAGTTTAAAACTTGTTAGTAACAAATAAAAGTTATAAAAAAGGTTATTTTTGAAAGTTCATTCCGTTTTATGTAAAGAAAACAAAGTATTACGTTATCATCATCATCATTATTATTGTTATTAAAAATTACCTAAATTTAACAATGAATTACAATAAATTTACATCTCAATTTTAAATTTGGATTTGAACAATTTTGACCTCATTCTAATCTTGTTTGTTTGATATTCAAAGAACCACTTTAATAATCAACATTTTTTATTTTCTCCTTGAATCATGCAATTGAGAAGAAAGTGTTGCGAAAAAATTCTGTTGCCAATTTAGAAAAGATGATAGATAACCGAGTTTTCATTATTCATTCATATTTTTTATCATCTGGAACAATATTCAGATAAAATCAAAATCACCATAATTTAAATGAGTCGAAAATTTGAGTTTATTCTCTTTTATAATTGTTATTTGTATTTTTAGGCTCTTTTCATGGGTGAATCGTGGCTGAGCTGTTCTTTTCACTGTCAGCATCAAGTAACACCTGGTGAGTTGTTGAATAAGGATACACAAACTTGATAAAAGTGTCATTTATAATTTATTGTATTAGTTGGTTTTCCTAGTAAAATAATTGTTACAAATAAAATATTAAATGGTCCTTTTTTTATTCCTTTTCATTCATTTTTCTAACATTGTAAAGTAACAACGCATGATTGTTTAACTGCCTTTTTCCAAATTGGGTAATAGGAAGATGCCTTGTTCCTCGAGGCCTATTACAGTGCTTATTGCATTTTGTGTCTAATGATTAGTTCTTGCTTTTTAGGGTTTTTGTCATTACTGGCGATTGGTGAATTATTGTCAAGGTTTCTATTGTCAAGGTTACGTTCAGCTTCACAAGTTTAATCTGGCATGTAAGTAAAAGAAGTTTGCTCAAAAATTGTAAGTTTTTTGTGCTGTTGCAGTTTCTCAGAGTAAAAGAATTCATTTTACAAACCTTGTTTTACATTTTTATTACTAATTACTAATCAATTATTGACCATGAATTGTTGGACTCATGTTAGGTAAAATATTAAAGAGAACAAACGACCTTGCCGAGTGGTTGCAGTGATAAGAGTTTGAAGTTAAGCAATAAGAAATCTGGACAGTAAGTGTGGGAATGAGATCTACTTTATTGCAACTGAAGCAAAATTCTCCACTGGATGGATATGCGAGAGCTCACTTACTAGTAGGCACAAAAGTGATCGTAATTGTTATACTGTTATTTTCAGGTTATTCCTAAATCTGGATTCTTCATCCTGCATAAGGTGACTGTCTTGGAGTTTGTCTGTTGTTTGCGAAACATTGAGCAAGTTACACCAGGTAAGACACTGCAGTGCATTTTGCAAACATAGTTTGCATATTAACAATTTTTGGATTTTTTAGCAATTATAATTTAAACACAAGTTTGAAAATCCACATTTTTTATCTTTAGCAATTATAATTCTAGACGCCTGTTTGAATATTGACAATTTTTAGATTTTTTTGGCAATTATGTTTCTACAAGCAATTATTGTATGGCTGAACTGCTCTACTCACTGTCAAGCCTGTCAGCATCAAGTTACATCTGGAAAATTGTCTGATAGTGATACACAAACTTTATAAAAGTGTCATTTATTATGTAGAACTTTTGCTGGTTTTGCTAGTAAATAACAATTACAAATAAAAAATTGCTTTCGTTACATTCCAACTCTCTCTTTTTAAAAAGGTTTAGTTGGAATTTGATAATCAGTTTAAAACTTGTTAGTAACAAATAAAAGTTATAAAAAAGGTTATTTTTGAAAGTTCATTCCGTTTTATGTAAAGAAAACAAAGTATTACGTTATCATCATCATCATTATTATTGTTATTAAAAATTACCTAAATGTAACAATGAATTACAATAAATTTACATCTCAATTTTAAATTTGGATTTGAACAATTTTGACCTCATTCTAATCTTGTTTGTTTGATATTCAAAGAACCACTTTAATAATCAACATTTTTTATTTTCTCCTTGAATCATGCAATTGAGAAGAAAGTGTTGTGAAAAAATTCTGTTGCCAATTTAGAAAAGATGATAGATAACCGAGTTTTCATTATTCATTCATATTTTTTATCATCTGGAACAATATTCAGATAAAATCAAAATCACCATAATTTAAATGAGTCGAAAATTTGAGTTTATTCTCTTTTATAATTGTTATTTGTATTTTTAGGCTCTTTTCATGGGTGAATCGTGGCTGAGCTGTTCTTTTCACTGTCAGCATCAAGTAACACCTGGTGAGTTGTTGAATAAGGATACACAAACTTGATAAAAGTGTCATTTATAATTTATTGTATTAGTTGGTTTTCCTAGTAAAATAATTGTTACAAATAAAATATTAAATGGTCCTTTTTTTATTCCTTTTCATTCATTTTTCTAACATTGTAAAGTAACAACGCATGATTGTTTAACTGCCTTTTTCCAAATTGGGTAATAGGAAGATGCCTTGTTCCTCGAGGCCTATTACAGTGCTTATTGCATTTTGTGTCTAATGATTAGTTCTTGCTTTTTAGGGTTTTTGTCATTACTGGCGATTGGTGAATTATTGTCAAGGTTTCTATTGTCAAGGTTACGTTCAGCTTCACAAGTTTAATCTGGCATGTAAGTAAAAGAAGTTTGCTCAAAAATTGTAAGTTTTTTGTGCTGTTGCAGTTTCTCAGAGTAAAAGAATTCATTTTACAAACCTTGTTTTACATTTTTATTACTAATTACTAATCAATTATTGACCATGAATTGTTGGACTCATGTTAGGTAAAATATTAAAGAGAACAAACGACCTTGCCGAGTGGTTGCAGTGATAAGAGTTTGAAGTTAAGCAATAAGAAATCTGGACAGTAAGTGTGGGAATGAGATCTACTTTATTGCAACTGAAGCAAAATTCTCCACTGGATGGATATGCGAGAGCTCACTTACTAGTAGGCACAAAAGTGATCGTAATTGTTATACTGTTATTTTCAGGTTATTCCTAAATCTGGATTCTTCATCCTGCATAAGGTGACTGTCTTGGAGTTTGTCTGTTGTTTGCGAAACATTGAGCAAGTTACACCAGGTAAGACACTGCAGTGCATTTTGCAAACATAGTTTGCATATTAACAATTTTTGGATTTTTTAGCAATTATAATTTAAACACAAGTTTGAAAATCCACATTTTTTATCTTTAGCAATTATAATTCTAGACGCCTGTTTGAATATTGACAATTTAATATTTTATTTGCAATGATTACTTTACTAGGAAAACCAACGAAAACAATAAATCATAAATGACACTTTTATCAAGTTTGTGTATCCATATTCAAAAACTTACCATGTGTAACTTGATACTGACAGTGATAAGAATAGCTCAGCCACGATTCAGCCACGAAAAGAGCCTAAAAATACAAAAAAAATCATAAAAGAGATTCAAAGAGAATAAAATAAGATTTTCGACTCATATAAATCATGGTGATTTTGATTTTATCTGAATATTGTTCCAGATGACAAAAAATATGAAACATTAAAGAAAACTCAGTAATCTATTATCTTTATTAAAATGGCAACAGAATTTTTTCACATTACTTTCTTCCCCATTGCATGATTCATTGAGAAAAAATCGTTGATTATTAAAGTGATTCTTTGAATAGTATACAAACAAGATTAGAATGAGGTCAAAATTGTTCAAATCCAAATTTAAAATTGAGATGTAAATTTATTGTAATTCGTTGTTAAATTTAGG
>JAQGDQ010001016.1:0-70118 GCA_030141605.1 Tubiluchus corallicola | reverse complement strand
CTTACTAAGTAGCTGGTAGAGTAACAGGATTAGTTCATAGATGGCAGCACCTAATTAAAAATGTACAATTAGAACTTTCACAGTATTATTACAGTGTACTATTGTTTTAACAACTGAACAATCTAAAAAGAACAAAGACGAAAAATCTGTTAGTTGTTGAAAGAACAACTGCTGTAGTTTGTTTTGTGCAAGTCATGGAATAGGCACACAAATCGAAACTGAATCATTATCTGTTTTTTAGGTGTGTTTTGGTGAGCCGAAGGTGTTTACAGTGCCCGGAACACATGATAGTTTCATTATCTGTTCTTTTTAGGTGTGTTGTGGTGAGGTGTTTACAGTGCTGCAAATGTAAGTATACAAGAGAATGTGTAAGTATACCTCCATGCGAGATCTGCATGCTCCCCTGGTCAGCAGCCTGCATCGCCTTATATAGCGCACCCAAGAAGCTGGCGCTATTACACTTTCGCACCGCCTAGCTTTTTCTAGGTTATTACTCGTTTTTAGGCTCGTAAGTCATCATCCTATTATTCTTACGTCATCAGTGAATGTTTCCGCTAATCTAATTGTAATTTAATCATATATTTAGGTATAATTACCAATAATTACGCTGTATTCACAGTTCTACACCTATACAGGGCGTATCGCCTTCTTGTTTGTGTGTGTAGTCACGTGACGAATTTCATACTAGTTTATGCATTATCAGGGCCTAGCTTAAAAGGCACGTGACACACTTTTATCTTCACCGCATTTACGAAATGAAGAAAAAACCTTTACTTTTTTATAATCTAATAGTAATAATACTGCAGTAATAAATAAAATTAATGATAAATAACTGCAGTGGTCTAAAATAATTTCCCGCGATACGATACAAACTCCCGTAGCTGCAACCCTAATAATCATAAATTATGTGAAGAAACTAAAAATACAGGTTAAGGGCCACATCGTCACTGTGCGAGAGCCATTGCGCATCAGTGATGTAAACACGGTTATTCACGTGCAGCTTTTAATGGCGGCTGTAGGTAAGTAATGCATGATTTTAATCTGATTTTAATCTGGACTTATAAAGCGTACGCAGCAATAATATTATGGGAACATGGTGTATATTACGCCTGTTGGTCTGCTTTCTGGCCTGCAGGCGTAAAAACAACCAATAGGCCAGGAAAAGCTAGGCGGTGCGAAAGTGTAATAGCGCCAAGAAGCTTCCAGAAGTAATGTTCCAGAACATTTCAGACGGTAAGACGATCATTCCAACGGAACATTCTACAATGTTCCATGTAATTCTAATAGACACCAGCGATCTCCACAACAGAATCAGTAAAGCGTCTGATGATGTTCCTCTTACAGTTGCTCAGCATTAGATTTGCCTGACTTAGATCCCCTCTCTTCCATTTCAGATATCTAACCACCTCAACATATTTTGCTTCACTGATGATAACAGAATTTTTGGCTTTTTCTAATGCGAGAATTTCGTTGGCTATTTTCGCCTTGAAGTTCTCCATGGCTGAAAGGTTTGCACTAAAATAGCAAATTTAAAAGAAAATTAAAAGGATCCTTTTAATGCTCTCTAGAAAGTAACACCAAAGTCCAAAAATTCTAGGTTACAGAATTAGGTAAACAATGTGTGTTTATCAAAGCTTTAGATACTATTTCACTACCTCCACTTTGTCTCTCCTATCGTCGACTATATCAACTTCAAAAAATTCACAAAATTTACTCTTTAATTTACAGTACAGCATACTTTAGAGCTTTCTGCATTAATACCCAAATAACTGTTTTTGTTTTTCCTAATTACTGCTTTATAAAGAAACAACTGTATCACCAACATCATGTGATAACCAAAATAATAGCTACTAGTACTACTTTTCGAAATTGAAACAAAAAATGAAAAGATTCTTGCTCTTACCTTTACAATGTAATATCGCAGTCAAATCGAGCAGGGGTTCCCCTAGCAAGAGAAATATGATGAAATTTGCCTAAAATTGGGCCCTTTTATCCAGAAAAAGCCTGAGAAAGAGTCATTACAGAGTCGGTAACATCCAATCAGGTGGTGAGCCATATGAAGAATTTCTGAAGGTAAAATTGCTAAGACATCGGGATAGGTAGAACACAGGTGAGTTTATTTATACAAATCAGTAACAGCACATGTTTATTCAATGATCTCTGACAGCCAACTGCCCAGGTAAGTTTTCTATGAAGCAAGGAAGCCAGCAATTCTATGAAAGGTAAATGTTATGCATACTACATAGGTCAAGGATGAAAGTTTAGACTGTATATGAAGAAATAGACTTATTTTACAGCTGAAATTTCTTGTATGTGATTTTTTTAATGTTTTAACCAGAGAATGCATCAATGTGACATAATAATAAAAAATAGTGACATATGACATCGTGAGCTTCACGACAAGCCATCAGTTTGGCATCACCATTAGCACTCATAACAACAGGCTGCATAACACGACTTCAATGATTGACATTTTCCTGTAGTATTGTTTCATTTCACCTCTATTATAACCATACTGCTGAACAATGCTAGAGTGCTAAATGAGCTGCTTTGTTACCAAACAAGCTCTCGTTCAGTGAATGAGTTACAAAAGTCACTGCAAAGCAATACCTACGTACTGCATGCTGAGTTAAACACCTGGTCAAGCAAGTTTTCAGGACGCCAAACTGACTACAACTCAACCAACAAGCACATTTTTTAATAAAATGAAGAAACTCACAGAATTTTTAAAAATTTGACTAAATTACCGATTCTCGACAAAAATCGCTAATGTCCTACTTGGGCTGCCCATGTACGACACTACTTTTAGCACATGGATTTTACCGGAAGAGTCCTACTTGGGCTGCCCATGTACGACACTACTTTTAGCACATGGATTTTACCGGAAGAGTCCTACTTGGGCTGCCCATGTACGACACTACTTTTAGCACATGGATTTTACCGGAAGTGTCCTACTTGGGCTGCCCATGTAGGTCACTACTTTTAGCACATGGGTTTTACCGGAAGTGTCCTACTTGGGCTAGTGGGTTACTCGGCTCCTTACATATTTTTAGTTGTTTAATGATTGTATGTAAATGAGAGTGTCAGTGGTGCTAGAATATTGTTGTGTACATTTGTGTGTGTGTGTGTGACTTTGTCTGAGATGAGCTGTGCAGATAGGACTGCTGTAATTGTGTGTGTGCTCTAGCTAGTTCTCTGAGTGGGTTTTGTACATATGTGTAAATGTTGTATTTACTGCTGAAGGTGTATGTATTATTGGAGGTGTTCATGCTACAAGGTTTTCTTGGTGTTTGATTTCTGAGGAAAGCATAAAAGTGTTAACATTGGTTGCACTGTTTGTGTTAAGGCACAAGACAACCCTTCATAAACATAAAGCTTGAAAAATTCGATTTGAAATTTTATATCACTTGCGTACTACCTTTTAGCATGCGCGACTTGAATCGGCAGTCTCGCTGTATAAAACATGTAAATTTAAACTCCCGCGATGACCGTTAGACGCAACCATTTTCACGACAAGTCGTTTGAAACAAGTTCAGATAACATTTTGTGTAGCGCACAAGTCACTAACTAAATAAAATTTAAAATTACTGTATCTTGTTAAAATAAGATTAAAAATACGTTTTTTGGTTACTGAGTGGTGCACCCTGGAGGGTGAATCAGCGACATTTTAGCAATTGGTGAAAACATTTAAGTAATAAATTGCCTTTCCTTCCCTTGATTTACGCTTGGTGCATGACGTCATGTAATGGCGACTTCGGAACAGTATTGCGGGAGATTTAAAATGAGAGCTAACTAAAATTTCTTTCAGTGCGAGTAAGATATACGCATAAAATTGCTATAAAGTAATATAATTTTTTAAGGCGATTTTTCTGAAACCTACTTCAGGTACCCTTTTCTTGTCCTTTAAGTAATGTATATTTTATTTTTTGTTTTTAGGATAAGTGTGCTTTGTTCTTTGTCATCGTTGCCAGCAAGTGTTTTTCTAGATTCTTGAGGTATGCTATTTTATGTTTTTGCGTGTTTAAATTGTATTATATGTCAGCAGTAGTTGAATTTATAAGTGAAATTATTGTGAGGTGCTGTTTTGGTGTTGCTACATTTTTATGAGGATTTTGTTCTTTCGTTAGGGATGGGAACGTCGGAGGAATTGTTGTTCGAGATTCCGAGAATTCATCGTCAAGGGATATGGGTAGGAGGTCGCCGATAAGGAGAATGTGACTGGTATTGTGATGCAGAAGACAGCATCTTTGGCAGTCTGGGAAAGTTCATCTAGAGTAGTAATAGTAAACCTTCTCCTTCTGCGTGCTCTTCCTTGGGAAGTAGTAAGATGATAGTGTCTAAATTTAATTGCAAGACGGTTTAGCTATGTTGCATAATTTTAGATTTGTAGATATGATTAGTGGATCGTCTGAGGATAAGGATGTACAAACGGAGGCGATATTAGAGTATGATTAAAAGAAAAGTGCAGATAAGCATGTAGAGCAGACAGAGAGGTCAAGGAGGTTCAGATAAGCATGTAGAACATACAGAGAGGTCAAGGAGGTGCAGATAAGCATGTAGAGCAGACAGAGAGGTCAAGGAGGTGCAGATAAGCATGTAGAACAGACAGAGAGGTCAATGAGGTTCAGATAAGCATGTAGAACAGACAGAGAGGTCAATGAGGTTCAGATAAGCATGTAGAGCAGACAGAGAGGTCAAGGAAGTGCAGATAAGCATGTAGAGCAGACAGAGAGGTCAAGGAGGTTCAGATAAGCATGTACAGCAGACAGAGAGGTCAAGGAGGTTCAGATAAGCATGTAGAGCAGACAGAGAGGTCAATGAGGTTCAGATAAGCATGTACAGCAGACAGAGAGGTCAAGGAGGTTCAGATAAGCATGTAGAGCAGACAGAGAGGTCAAGGAGGTTCAGATAAGCATGTAGAGCAGACAGAGAGGTCAAGGAGGTGCAGATAAGCATGTAGAGCAGACAGAGAGGTCAAGGAGGTGCAGATAAGCATGTACAGCAGACAGAGAGGTCAAGGAGGTTCAGATAAGCATGTAGAGCAGACAGAGAGGTCAAGGAGGTTCAGATAAGCATGTACAGCAGACAGAGAGGTCAAGGAGGTTCAGATAAGCATGTAGAGCAGGCAGAGAGGTCAATGAGGTTCAGATAAGCATGTACAGCAGACAGAGAGGTCAAGGAGGTTCAGATAAGCATGTAGAGCAGACAGAGAGGTCAAGGAGGTTCAGATAAGCATGTAGAGCAGGCAGAGAGGTCAATGAGGTTCAGATAAGCATGTACAGCAGACAGAGAGGTCAAGGAGGTTCAGATAAGCATGTAGAGCAGACAGAGAGGTCAAGGAGGTTCAGATAAGCATGTAGAGCAGACAGAGAGGTCAATGAGGTTCAGATAAGCATGTAGAACAGACAGAGAGGTCAATGAGGTTCAGATAAGCATGTAGAGCAGACAGAGAGGTCAAGGAAGTGCAGATAAGCATGTAGAGCAGACAGAGAGGTCAAGGAAGTGCAGATAAGCATGTAGAGCAGACAGAGAGGTCAAGGAGGTTCAGATAAGCATGTACAGCAGACAGAGAGGTCAAGGAGGTTCAGATAAGCATGTAGAGCAGACAGAGAGGTCAATGAGGTTCAGATAAGCATGTACAGCAGACAGAGAGGTCAAGGAGGTTCAGATAAGCATGTAGAGCAGACAGAGAGGTCAAGGAGGTTCAGATAAGCATGTAGAGCAGACAGAGAGGTCAAGGAGGTGCAGATAAGCATGTAGAGCAGACAGAGAGGTCAAGGAGGTGCAGATAAGCATGTACAGCAGACAGAGAGGTCAAGGAGGTTCAGATAAGCATGTAGAGCAGACAGAGAGGTCAAGGAGGTTCAGATAAGCATGTACAGCAGACAGAGAGGTCAAGGAGGTTCAGATAAGCATGTAGAGCAGACAGAGAGGTCAATGAGGTTCAGATAAGCATGTACAGCAGACAGAGAGGTCAAGGAGGTTCAGATAAGCATGTAGAGCAGACAGAGAGGTCAAGGAGGTTCAGATAAGCATGTAGAGCAGACAGAGAGGTCAATGAGGTTCAGATAAGCATGTAGAGCAGACAGAGAGGTCAATGAGGTTCAGATAAGCATGTACAGCAGACAGAGAGGTCAAGGAGGTTCAGATAAGCATGTAGAGCAGACAGAGAGGTCAAGGAGGTTCAGATAAGCATGTAGAGCAGACAGAGAGGTCAATGAGGTTCAGATAAGCATGTAGAGCAGACAGAGAGGTCAATGAGATTCAGATAAGCATGTAGAGCAGACAGAGAGGTCAATGAGGTTCAGATAAGCATGTAGAGCAGACAGAGAGGTCACTACTACTGAGGACTTGGCAGGCAAAACCTAAGCATTATAGCCTCAGTAGTATTGCTGGAGTAATACATCCAGAAAGGGAATGTTCCATAAATGGAAGTATAGTTCTCTGGAGACTGAATTTCACTTGAAATGTAGACCTATTATAACTGGCAGTGAACTGGTGGGCAAGAAGTTAGATAAGATAAATGAAGTTTTGCTTCAGAAAATTCAGTCTAAATTAGGGGTACAAACATTTGTTATAAATAGTACGGGGGTGGCAACTGCTTTGAAGAATTTGGATATTTTGCTTCGTTGAGCAATAGTACAGTTTGACTTTGCTGAATTATACACTAATGTGAGTCGTGCTGATGTACGTTCCAGTGTCAAGTTGAGCTTGCTTATGTTGGATGTTGATTTTTATTGCTTCTTTTACCTGTGTCTACAGATCGGGATTATGTATATAAGCAGGTTTTAGGTTAATTTATGGGTTCCAAGAGTTCTTTTGCGAAGCCTCAAAATCCAATGGTTTATTTGCATTGTGATCGTATTTGCAATGATTATGTGGACTTTCAGCATAGGATGGAGGTTTTTTCTTCGTGTTAGCGGCGTCTAGGTTATCCTGAGGGCGTAGTGGTGGTTTCAGGGTTATTACAGGTGTGTTGTCTATCGTTAGCGTAGTTACAGGTGTGTTGCCTATGGTTAGCGTAGTTACAGGTGTGTTGTCTATCGTTAGCGTAGTTACAGGTGTGTTGTCTATCGTTAGCGTAGTTACAGGTTTGATGTCTATCGTTAGCGTAGTTACAGGTGTGTTGTCTATCGTTAGCGTAGTTACAGGTGTGTTGTCTATCGTTAGCGTAGTTACAGGTGTGTTGTCTATCGTTAGCGTAGTTACAGGTGTGTTGTCTATCGTTAGCGTAGTTACAGGTGTGTTGTCTATCGTTAGCGTAGTTACAGGTGTGTTGTCTATCGTTAGCGTAGTTACAGGTGTGTTGTCTATCGTTAGTCGTATGTTAAGTTTGAATGGCTAAGGTTGAATGCAAGCCAATTCTGTAAATGGTAAAATTACCAAATGTTTTGTTTTAAAAGGCGTCATTTATGAAAGCTGTGCTTAAGCCTGTTTCTGTATAGTTAGGAATTACTGTATTCTATTACTTGTCTTATGGTTTTTATAATAGAAAGCTACGTCAAAATAAAGTGAATATTTGACTTTTTTGAAAAAAAGTTTTATCTTAGACCTAAATTGTCTTTATTTTGTTTGCGATTTTAACCTTTGTGAGATCATGATGATTTTTGTAATTTTTTTTTATTTTAGAAAAATTTTATATATATATAGATTTTATAGATTTTTTTAGATTTTATGTAAAAAGTTTTGCTGTTAAATGGATTCTTTTGTTATAATCCTGGCATTTGTTAGTTCACGTAATTCATACTAGAAGTCAGTAAAATAGGACAGCAATTGGGAAATAGGTTTATATATTAGAGTTTTTATGGTTATTGTTGATGTTCTGTAGATTAATTTTTGCTTTTCAAGGTTGACATTATCACTGAAATTTTTTAGCTTTTTTGGATTTCATTTATGCAGGAAGTTAATGTTATTATTTATTTATTATTATTATTTTTTTATTATTATTTATTTCATTATTATTATTTCATTTTATTTATTTATTCATAACAAGTTTGTTTTTATGGTATCAGAGCTGGTACATTTTGAGTTTTTTACTGTATGTTGTCTTGTCACTAGGAACAACAGTCCTGATTGTTTTCATAGATAAAAATTGCAAGTCTGCACATTCTACATTTGATTAAATTAATTACAAATAAACAACAATTAATATTGTTAATTGAGCATAAAATACTATGCAGAGAGCATACTTATCTTTTTGTATTGTATATTGAGCAAAATATCAGAACAAAAAAAATGAGAATTTATTTATTTAAGTATCATATTCAAACTTTTATTGCAACAATTACACTACAGGGTGTACGTGATAATTTTTTAATATTAAAGGAAATGATTTAATGCATCTTTATAAAAAATACCTATTTTGAGCAATAGCCTAAATACAATTGTCCCAAATATAGGACGCTATGCATTAAGCATATACAACGTACAATACTTTTGATCGTTTCCAAATGTTCATGATGTGCTATCACGCCACCTGATGATGCACTGTTAGAGACAGATGAAGACAGTGGTGATGAGGATGAATGGATTCCCAATAATTTCTCAAGAAATCAGTTTTTAGCTTCTGGGAGCTGATTATGACTACAGAGATGTACCAACTGACAAGCCTAATCACTACTAAGGCTGATCAAGGCTATCTATGTAATCAGGGGCGTCTTGCACCAAAAAAAAATTAGGGGGGCCCGACTGTATATAATGTCCGAACTTAACTGTTTAAAAAACGTATAATTTTGAATTCCCACACAGTATTTTGCGTGCAAGAAAAACGATTTATTTATTCCCAACTGGCATTTAACTTAAGCCTACAGCAACGGAAACTTATAATTTGTCGCAAATGCATTTCAAACGTGGCGGTGTGGCGAAACTACGGCGCGTGCGTGAAATTTGTGTCAGCGCCATCTATTTGAAGAAATTCAAACGAATTCCCATTTTGTCTCAATTTTACACCTTATTGCTCTCATTACGAGCCGCTGACACCCTTCAAATTTTTGACATTTTCTAAAAAATTGGGGGGGGGGCTGTATGTAATCAGTAATGTAAAATGCATAAGCTAAATCCATGCAGTGTACCAGATGTGCATGTAGGCCTAAGAGTGATCACATGTATGAATTCAATGTCAATTCTAAAAATGCATTTGTATAGATAATAGGAGACCTGTGTTACCACCGTATCCCGTGTTCCAAGCGGCATCAAGCCTTTCCCAAAAGGCAAGGGGCACATTGAAACCTCTGATTCCAGTTAGTGACCGTGTGGTCAGTTGCTTAAATTCACTTGATGAAATAAACGTTATTCAGATATTTTTAAGTGAATACAAGAAAAATTATGTTAAAAATATTTGCATTATATTTTACAATGATAGGTGATGGTGGTGCACATTACATTAGTTTTCAACCTTTTGTGTGCTTTTAACTTTTAACTGTACTATATAAAGAGTGATGAAAGATCATTTTTACGGTTTTGTTGGACTTAAGGTAAATTAACTGGATATTTCATTCTTAGTGGCCGCAGTTTTAAGTTACTGTATGTGATGGAATAGCGTTCACCATTTTAGAACCAGTGCTGCGATGAAAACCTGACGATTGAATTACTCATTAAATAAATTCCATCTTTTTTGCACTTTAAATAAATAAAAAACTGGTGACATCTCTGGAATTAACAAACTGGTGACATCTCTGTAATTAACAATGTTACAGTATTACAGTGTTTGTATCATATTGTCCACATGTAGCTATAGTATTAAACATTGTCTGTAAAAGACTGTAATGGAACTTTGATCTTTGTAGGCAATGGTGCTTGGTGTTCTGGCTGAAAATAACCTGCCTTCCATAATGTCACCTGTTTTGGTCAACTTGTCCAAAGAGCTGGCTAGAGACAAGAAATCTCCGGATAGCTTGTGCATGGACTGTACTACAGCATCATATAATATGACTCATGGACTTAGCAAAACTTTTCAAACTCTTCAGAATATAAAGTCCTGTCATTTCTCTATGAATATAAATGAAAGTACCAGCAATAACCACAAAAAAGTATTGGCCATACTTGTAAGTTACTTTTTCGTGAGCGAGAAGCAAGTTGTGTAGAATATTTGACATCTATTGAACTCGTAAAAGTGGACTCTGAATCAAAAGTGGAGCTTGTCAATGTATGGATTCGTGCTCTGTCATCTAAAGAGGTCTCTAAAAGTGGTCTTGAACAAGGAATCCGACAGAACAAGGCTCCTCATTTATGCAAACAATTCTGCTGTGAGTTTGAGAACATTGTTGAGAGTGTCTTTGCAGACCTGCATCTTGAATTTAAATGTCAGCAGAGCTGAAAGACTGTTTGGAGATATGTCATTTAAGCAGTATTCAATTTATTCCATTCTGGCATTTTCTAATGACCCATTTTGAAGTTCTATATTTAGGAGAAATATTATTGGAATGTTGGGCTGATCAAATGTATTTGCAAAATTCACAATAAGGTCGGTGTTACACACACAGTTTTTTCATTACTGGCAGTCAACTATCACTCATTTTCGAAATTTCTGCTAAAAGATGCATGGCTGAACTTAGTTCTACAGATGACAGAATTTTTCAGAGTGTATAATATCTGAAAACAAAAGGTTAAATGTTATCCGAAAATGTGTGTAGCATGTACGCGTCCTCCGCATTTTTGTAGGCTCAAATGTATTATCATAGTAAGTATTTTGCAATAAATTAGTCATTTGATACAGATCAGCCCAACGTTGCAATAATATTTCTGCTAAATATAGGACTTCAAAATAGGTCATTAGAAAATGCGGGAATGGAATAAATTTAATACTGCTTAAATGACATATCTCTGAACTTCAGCTCTGCTGACCATTTAAATTCACTATGCAGGTCTGCAAGGAGACTCTCAACAAAGTTCTCAAACTCACAGCAGAATTGTTTGCATAAATGAGGAGCCTTGTTCTGTCGGATTTGTTGTTCAAGACCACTTTTAGAGACCTCTCAGGACAGAGCAAAGCAGATGGTATTAAAGACGAATGGAATAAGTCAGTGAAGCGATTATATCACAAAATGCAAATGCAAGAAAATGATTGTATTTTGTCGTAAGCACTTACACAATGCACAGATACCACACTTCACTGAAAGTAGCAAGAGATACCCAGGCTGAAAGAAATGGCAAAATGAAAGCTCGACACACCTGAGTGGAAGCTGTGAGATGAACACGAGTCTTGCATAATAACAGTGATTGCCAAAATGCTTATAAACCGGTGTGGTTCATCTTTAGCTGTTAGTGCCAAATGGGTTAATGAGTTGGAGAAAGAAAGGCGACCTTGAAAAATTATAGTTGGGATTCGAACCTGAGATTATTACTCCCGGTGTGGTTCGTCTTTAGCAGTTATTGCCAAATGGGTTAATGAGTTGGAGAAAGAAAGGCGACCTTGAAAAATTATAGTTGGGATTCGAACCTGAGATTATTACTCCCGGTGTAGTTCATCTTTAGCAGTTATTGCCAAATGGGTTAATGAGTTGAAAAAGAAAGGCGACCTTGAAAAATTATAGTCAGGATTCGAACCTGAGAAGATTACTCCCGTGTTCTGCCGGCTAAGCTATTAGTTCAGCAAGACAGAGCAGATCCAACATCTCCTGCCTGTAGCTCACAATTCAACAGCACCAGCTGTACCCATGACAATAGGGGCATACTCATGGTATCAACACTTTTCTCAAATTAACTAGCATTATCAAAATTATTGTCAGCATGTTTATAAACAATTGCTCTGTTTTGTAAATATTTAAAGAATATTTTAAAATTGGTAAAATAAACTGCAGTGGTTCATAAACATTCCGGCATTCACAGTCATAATGTAATTAATTAATCATGTCGTTAATTGCCAGCTAAATTAAAACAAATGTTGATTTCACGTTTATTTCATACAATGCTGACAGTAAGTATTCCTCAGTGAAAAATGTGACGAGGTTAAGTAATTCAACTGATACTAGCTATCTATACATGAACACTGAACAATACTTTATCGTAGCCGGGGCAACTATCACTGTACATTAGCGTGGGCATTGTCCACATTAGCGTGGGCATTGTCCATAGATATGCTTTAGCAAGTAGGAAAAAGATTTCTGTGTCCGTCTGCTTGTATTTGTCTGATGTTCTGGAAATTAATACAATTAGTGTTTATGACTAATTAGAGTTTGTTGATGTTTGATATTCGGCCTGGTTGTTAAATAGTCTGTCTAGAGAGGTTTGACATGCTCTTTCATTAACACTGTCCTGTCTAATAGCGAGGCTTGAGTAGTGACTACAGTTATAGACGAGATGGCTATGGGTAACAATATTGACCCAAAACATGCTTAAACTAAAATCAGCAGTATTTGAAGCAAACTAAGCACAAGAATGTCATTAATACGTTCAGGGCCAATCACTTTTAATGTAATATATTTATTTATCTCCTGCAAGTTTAACAGTAAACAGAAACGTTCAGATATTTTTAAAACATTAAATTGAAAAATATTTTGTAGTGTAGAAGGAAATACAGTTACAGTGTACTGTTAACTGTAGTGTTATATAGTAGCTCAATGGAGAAACAGCAGTGAACAACCATAGGGTCAACTCATTCGGCAAACCATGGTACACATTTAAATACTGCCCATATTATGGCAGTGTCACTAATGGCAGCACTTTGTAATGATCGCAAACACAAACGTAAAAAAGCTGAAAGCTGAAAAAAGCAAAAAATACAATCTGAAGGTGAAACGTTGGGTAAGCGTTATTTTTGCATTACTGCATTTAATTTTTGTCTGCTGTTTACATTAATGCACACACTTTTATTTGACTAAACACTAAATTTGCCATCCATATTGGCAGGGCCTGATTATCAGTTTTATTAACATTCGGTAAAATAATCCCACTACACGTGTTAAAATATAGCTTCCAATTATTTGTAAGAATTTTGGGTATTTTTTATTTAAAAATTTTGCAATACGTTTCCCTCTACCTACGTAAGTATATTAGGAATAAAAAATATTCAAGACAAGTGTGGTCGAGTTTTGCTCAGTCATCCAGAAGGTCACGTGGTACATCCAAAAGCACATATTGATAAGCATGAGTTACACAGTTATCATACAATCAGTTATCAGTTATTAAACTGTTTAGTACTCATAATATAATTCTGAATGCAATCAAACATTTTACAGTTAACATCAGCATTAAAATCATTACCTCCAAAGAAGATACAATGATAACAGTTAACTCTTAGTGTATTGTAAAATAATTGATATTGAAAGGTGACAATATGTTATTTAATTGTCTGAATATAGCATCTCTGGCTGGATGATAATAATTAGGGCAGTCAGGGATGAAACACTCTGAGTTTTCTAAATGATAACCACAACAACAATTTGGAATGACCATTTTTAAAGTAATTCTATATGGAGCAATTTTCCTTTGTGCCAATAAGAGTGAAACTTATTCTACGAAGCTTTACAGCTTCAATAATGTAAAAGTTTGCGGTTTTGTTACTCACCTAAGAACAGTGAATGAGTGAGTAACAAAATACATTGAAATCATTTATTAAAATAATAGTCTTACTTACAGAGAAAGAATGACAGCGTTGTAAGAATTGTTTTATAAAACGACCACCATATTGTCAACAAGCATTTAGATAAGTTGGACAACTTAATAACCTAGAATTTAATTCACTGGCATTTGTGGCTGCTCGTGTATAGGTATTGTGGAACTGCTGCACCACCTATTTCCACCTCAATATTTTCTACAATATTCAATATAATAAGTATTCTTTTCTTTAGTTGTTATTTCGGTGTTTGGCTGTTGAGCACATGCGGTCATGCACACATGTCTGGGCGCAGGTAGAGAAAGTACTGTCGCTCACACAGCTGCTTGTCAGTTGCCACGTGCTCACCGTGAATGTGCCAATCTTGAACTATGAGTATTTAAGCTATTAGCAAGCAAAAAATGTTTTTTGTTTAGGGTTTTTTCAAGTATATGTATAAAGTTTCTTAAGTTTGTTTGATTAAAATTACAATTACAAATTACTACATTAAAATTACATGTTTGTTTCGTTTTTACACAGTATTAAAACAATGGCTAAACATTTTCTGAAGCAGCACCCCCCCCCCACTAAGTTTAGCTAGGAGCCGCCACAGAACGGCATATTTAAATTTTGCCCATTTTCATAGAATTATTAAAATTCTAATATTATTACCAACATATCCATCCATCCATACACCCAAACCCATCCATCCATCTGCACAGACACTACCTACTCACTTTCACCTATTCGCCTTCCAAATATCTATGACTCTATAACCTACCTACTTAACTGCCTATCCACCCGTACCCAAACCTCGATTTTCTGCAAACGTTTCTTGCAGATGTACGCTCTTTTATGACCTGGCTTCCTGAAGTTCGAACGTCTTGTGATTTACATGCCAGCATTTCCCCTAAAGGAAACTCAACCCTCCATTTTATATTAAAACGTATTTTTGCACAATTTAGTACACTAACAGACAAACCGCCACGATTCGGTTTTCAAGTTAATAATATTTTTAATTGTCAAGTAACAGTGTTGTTATCAAGCATGTTGCTATAAGACGAGACAACTTGTCTAGAATCAAGAATGGAGGAATTTATAATCGACTATATCAACTATACGTAGTCACCATAAACATATGACAACAAGGTGCAAATTGTACGTTATGTGCTGTACCACTGCACAAGTAAAACGTTTGTGTTAAAAAAACACCTGCGTAAAACCGTGAAAATACTGTACCACAGTCACCAAAATGTCGTGGAGAAACTATTTTTCGTTGAACGTGACCTTAACTATTTACAATATTTCACCAGGCGCACGAGGGTTTATTGCTTTAATCTTTTTTTATTTAACACTTTACTTGAAAAATAATGTCCACATTCACTACAGAACAAGCAATGGCTGCAGTAAATCTCACAAAAACTACGAAAGATATAAATGTTTGACCATCATCAGAAATTATAGACTATCTTTGATATACAATAGGCCTATTATATACTAATAAGAGCAACTGATGATTCAATATGCACATAGCGTATCCAGACTGAAGGTTTTATTGGACACTAACAAACTACTTTTGTTTATTTGTCTTTTTTTAAAAAAAAGAAGAGGTCCTTAAAGGAGCTGTCTTACAGAATATTGGTAGTTGGACTTTAAGTTTCCAGGGAACGAATTCTGATTTTGCGGGCTGCCACAGCTAGGTGGTCTAGTGTAGCCACGTTTACTCTACCTTCCTCTGCAAAATAAGTAGCTATGACCAGTGCAGCAGATACACAGAAGCAATTTTTTATGGCAATCTCCAGTCCATTTCTTAACCAATGCAGCATTGCTTAACATTGTTCACAAACACGGAGCAGATGCGTACCTCGACCTGCCCCGCTTTCCCCATCCCCGATTTTCGCCTTCAGTAGAAACTTCATACCTAATTCTGCATCTTTGATTTAAAATAAAGAGAAATAAAATAAAATAAACTTCGCGAACCCATCACCTCTTTCTTCAGTAACAGCCTTTTTTGCGAAATGTTCGTAATGCGATTGCATAGAATTATAGGTACATCTGCCCATATAATACTATCACTTAACCGACAATCTCCCCTCCTAATATTCCTCTTTGTAGAGCAGGCTACTATTTTAGTAGAGGTACTCATAACTTGATGGCAGTTTCAAACGAGCAGTGATCGATTGTTGATCGGCAGGAAAATAAATATATATTGCTGAACTCAGCTTTTTTCTAAAATGTAATGTCCTACTCAGTTCTAAAATTCGTTTTTAGCAACACTCCCTTCATTTCTTTTTGATTTTACGTGAGATGTAAGATGAAGAAGGTACACATTCACTTTCAAAATTGAATTGATTCTCTTCTTGTTCCCAATTTAACATTCCTGTATTAAAGAATGCTTTCTTAAAATAATTCGTGGTGTTTTGTAATATTTCAGACGCATTTCTCTCTCTCTCTCTCTCTCTCTCTCTCTCTCTCTCTCTCTCTCTCTCTCTCTCTCTCTCTCTCTCTCTCTCTCTCTCTCTGTGTCTCTCTGTCTCTCTGTCTCTCTCCGTTTCTCTCTCTCAAGTCTTTATAGTTAGTAAACAGCTTCGAGTTTAATATAATTCATGTAATGCAAAACGTTCTTCAAATAAAATTTCAAATATATTATAATTCAAATAGAACAGCAGTCTAATTTATTAGTAAAAATAGATTAATAGCAGTACAAGTGTCAGTTTGACTTATGCACATATCAGATTACACATGATGAGAAATTAGCATACTACAGCCCTAATTTGTCTTAAATACACTACTGAAGGTAACCAGTAGGGTTTATGTAACGAGTTAACATAATGAGCAATTGATAGTGTAAATGACAAATAATTATGTTATTGCATGGCAAATTATATAATTAACATAAAATATCACTTTAGCATCTCTAAGCTACTACTCTTTACCTCAAATGCCCTAGAAAGAACTATAAGCTACATAATGTACTGCACACAGTACTTTCTAATATACGCTAACATCGTAACGATCATCATCCGTCGATACCCTAATACAATCAACTGACGATCTTGTGATAACATAAGTTTTCAACCACTAACATCTACTAACATGATTTGCATATTAGGCCTACTCCGAGGCAAAAATACGAAAACAAGAAGTTTCTAGCAAACAAACCTTCAAAAGCAGGTTTTATAGGAATCTTATTCACACTAAATCAATATCTTCTACACAAGCATAAAACTAGTCAAACTGAAGCTTTAAACCTGGACAGGCAGCCATCTTGTTCTTGTATATTTCATCAAACATTTCATTTTCTGCAACAGTGAAATAATTCTTCCAATCTCCACATTTGCCTAGAAGCAAAAAATACTTTCGTAAAATAACGTAAAATTCTACTGCTTCGGGAGCACAGAGACAAATTAATCAACGTTGACAACGTACACTGATTTTTACAATGACATGACATTTGGGTCTGCATTATGTTATTATGAAAACTACCTACTTTGAATCCAGTTTCATGATTGTATTAAAAATTTGCACAAAAAATATTGGTGAAGATTTAAAAAAATTACTGGGAATTTCTGACTAACAACCTGACAACTGTCACTATCTGGGTTTGTCTTCATCTACGCTTGATACTAAAGCATGACTTGAGAGTAATGATCATTTCAGATCATTTTTGCTTTGAAAGGAATAGAGAGAACAAACAAAAATAGCATAAATGACTTTGTTTGGTAGAAAAACTGGCGTTGTGATGCCTTCTGATAATTAATTAATTAGCTTTACTAAGGTTTTTAATCAGCAGCACTGCACAATGCAGTCTTCATTTTTACTAACACATCTGAATGCCTCCATTTCACAAACTTTCAAATATTCAACTCCCATCGAGTAAAAAATTTACAGCAATCATGCAAATTTTTTCAGTGATGAAAATAAGTAGAAGACATCTTGCTAAGAACAAGAGATCAGAGCTGGTCTTGCCGACTTATAGGCTCTAGGCCAGACCCGTGAGTGGGTCCCTAAATTTACAGAAATATTTGCATGTTTCAGTATCCAACGGATAGTAGTATCCAAAAGGCATGTTGGCTTAGGGGCAACGGGTATCTGGGGGCCAAATGAAACCAGTTTGTTGTGCAGGATACCAGCGTACAACCGCACGTTCTATTATGGGATACATGTGTTATTCATAACCATCCTTTACAGCAAATATAGGTAAATATTGGGACTGATAAATCCACAATGGCCTATACATATTGGATACCCAATAGTAAATTAAACTGTAGATTTGAAACTGCCAAGTAAAAGAGATTATCAATGGATAAGTAATAAATAAATTTTTGAAAGAAATTTATTGTCGAAATAACCCCACCCCCCTAGAATTATAAGTTACCAGGAAACATGTTATAGCACAA
Source organism: Tubiluchus corallicola (assembly GCA_030141605.1). Taxonomy (NCBI): domain Eukaryota; kingdom Metazoa; phylum Priapulida; class Priapulimorpha; order Priapulimorphida; family Tubiluchidae; genus Tubiluchus; species Tubiluchus corallicola. The sequence continues at coordinate 52,187 of JAQGDQ010001016.1, read as the reverse complement.
TGTCACCATTTGCTTAATTATCTGTTTAATTGTCATCTCACCTTTCCTTATAACGTGCGAAATGTCAAAGTCGAAATGATCATCAATTTCTTCATCCGTAAAACGACTGGTTCCATGTTTGCACTTATGAATGTTCTTAATAAGAACTTCTTTTCCATGCACATCCATCAATTGCCTTGCTCCCTCAAAGCTTGATTCGTCATAAATCATTCTGAATTCTTCTTCTGTCAAATCAACTTTGAGAATGTTTGCAATTTGGTAAATGATTTGTTCTCGATCCTGTGACATCAGAAAATAGAAAACTTTCAAAACAATAATCAGGCGATCTGTCATTATTTTGGCAACTAGATAGCCATTGTGTTGATTTTCAGTTTAAACTTAATTTTGACGGCTACTGGAAGGCCTCTCTTACTGCAACCAGCAAAAGAAGTGGCAAAAATACAGATATGCTCTAAATACCTTTGGAAATGCATGTCAGCAAGTTGCCAACAACATGGCGCCCTGGACCCCTCATGTAAGCTAGCAATCTTTCTTTGTATGCTCGCACGCGCTTTGTGTATATCTATTGTTCTTTGGTGAGTGACTAATGCATTCTGGGAAAACAAGTATGTGGCGTTTTACCAGGTGACATAAATATTTTTAATTACTAAGAATTTTCTTTTCTAGTTACATAAATTTTCAAACAGGTAACTATACTGCTAAGTTATAAGTTGAAATTTTACGTATTTTACCTTTAGAAAATCTTCAAACTTGATGAAGATGATGTTAGGATTGCCATTCTGCTTCCACCATTTTGTTGTATTTTCAAACCACGAACCAGTAATAACTACAAAATTTAAGTTGGTAATTTATAAATTTGTAAGTGGGGATTTTGCACTCTAATTGAGGTTCTCGCGCAGAAGTGTTTTGACAAACCTGGAGAGCAGTTCGTACATAAAAAAAATTCACATACAATACATGTAGCTTGAACATTTCGTAGCGTAATTACTGTGCATCAATATCATATTTTCAATTTGGTCTCTAAAAAGACACATGTTTGAATTACGTAATAGAAAGTGACCTAATTGAGCTGTAGTGCATAAATTGTATAGCTCAATATCTTAATGTTATACTAAGGTTCCATTGCCTCACGTGTCTTTTTAGAAACCAAATTGAACATGCAGAAGATGTTATACAAGTTATTTATTTATTAAAAAAAGAGCATAAGGAAGTTTACGAATTTAGTTTGTAGGCTATTGTCATGTCTTCCGACAGATCATTTAAAGACGAAGTAGACATTTGGTGGTAATCACGGAAACCTGTTTATTGAAATAGAGAATAATCAGCGCACTGCTATGCGCGCAGATCTAATGAAGTTCAAATCATAGTTCTATACTGTACATGCTTTCCCACTTATTTAAGAATTATAAACTTGGGACATTCAACTGAGTATTTTCGTACTACAACTAAAAAAATTCAAAGTTTGAACACAGCTTTAGGTTCATGGCTAACTTCAAGCTATAAAAAAATCCATATCAACCAATAAATGTTCGTAATTAACAAACTGTTCAAACTTAGCACAATTTGTGCACAATCTAGCACATAAACAAATTCTAAACATATAAAAGAAACATTCAAATTTCACATCAATAAATGCACTACATTTCAGTAAAAAGGTGCTTACGTGCATTCCTTATTCTTACAGGATTTCTTCTGAGAGCACTGCCAGAATCAAAAGAACTATTTGAAACTGAATTTCCAGCATTTAGTGAAATAACAGGGTTACAAGATCGAGCGTTATGACTAGGACATTGGGTGAAGGGTGAGTTGTGGGTGGAATGACAGGAGTGGGTGAAGTCTCAAGAGAAGAGCCAGCAGCTCAAAAGGAAGTGGAAATTGGTTTCTTGGTCTGAAATTTTCCTCATTTTAACAGATGACCAACGCGACAGAATCTCAATTGACCACTAACTCTGACCAAGTACGTCAGTGGCCCTTTCCGTGCAATTGTTTTACCCAAGACATACTTTTCAAGCCGTCACGGGGAGAATTCTTAACTATAACCTTTTCATTCTCACTAAACTCTCTAAATTTTGCAGAAGGGTTAATATCGTGGTACGCTTTCTTTTAGCTTGACTGTCACTAACTTTCCTGTAGAGATCTGGTCTAAACAATGATTACCTGTCTTTTACGAAACAGTTCCGCAGATGACCTTCCCGTCACTGAGTGAGCAATTGCGTGATTCATGAAAGAGAAGTTATCCAACCTTTAGGTGTTACTAATTTCATCAGCTTCTTTTATCAGTATGTCCTCCTTCAAAGCTCGTTTTACAATCTGGACACTGCAGCTCCGTTAGAACTTGCATGGTATGCTGACACTCATGTGTGTTTTATGTCATTATTCTGTAAGAAATCGGCAAACTCCAGGGATGTGAACTGTGGGGTGTTGTTCGAGACCAATTTCTTTGGTAGACCCTCGTGTTCAAAAACACTGCGTAGAACATCAATTGTCCTCTGAGAAGTCATGGAGTTCATCATAAAGATCTCTAACCACTTAGAGTAGGAATCAATCAATATTAGGTAGTCCTTGTCACGAAATGCAATCCCACTGAGCTTACCTCCATGGAAACAAAGGTGATGGGGCTGGATCATTCCTCATTATTTGGCAAATATTGACGATATCGTAGTCAAATGAAGGGTACCAGAGACAATTTCTTGCCAATGCTTTTGTGCTAACAATGCCAAAATGTTCAGCGTGAAGTTTCCTTAAGATTCTTTCATGGAACTTTGGTGGTATTACCACACGTACACCCCACAGTGTACAACCTTGATCTGCACATAGTTCATCTGTCCTACGAAAGTAAGGAGTTATATCCGTATTATCAATGCTTGTTGGCCAACCATTCATTATGTAGTGCCACACTTTAGAAAAAACAGGGTCTTTACAGTGATCTGGATCCCTTCTGCAGACAATAGTGTGTTCATAAGCCATTAATATGAGTGAACATCTTTGTAAGCGTTGAGCTGCTAAGATGAGTGCGCCTGTTTTTGGTCCAAAGATTTTCAACGGTGTTTTGTGGCCTGTTATTAGCTCAAATTTCCTTCCGCATAGGTTTTTATGAAAGTGCTAACACCGTACATAATTTTTCTCAGCTGCGGAGAGGGTCCTACTGGTGTAAGCTACCGGTTTTTCAGTGCCATCAGAAAGTTTTATAGACAAAGCAAAACCTAACCCAAATGGGGATGCATCGCAAGCAAATGTAAGTGGCTTGGAAGGATAATAATGTACGAGTAATTGATTACTGGCTAACAACAACTCTTTTGATTTACTGAATGCTTCAGCACACTCATCAGGCCATTTCCATTCTACATCATGTTTAAGCAGCTGAGATACAATCAACGCACTGCTATACCCATAGATCTCATGACATCATAGTACTACAGCCATGGTTACTACAGTTTCATAGCAAAGCTTCTAACATCTAAATCTCTTACCATTTCCATCAATAAAGTACCGAAGAAATTCACTGAACTCGAGGTTCTTTACTTGACCAAAATGTTTCAACATTCTATGGAGATGGTAGAAGGAAACCGCAACGTCTTTGGGATTTCTTAGAATGCAGAAAACCTGCAAAAATGCTGGCAAACATTATTTTTGTTTTTAACTGCTTTACAAAGTTATTGGAAGTCTTTCTAAACAGCTCAACTTCTTTAGCTGCGTTTAACGTTTAGTTAATTGAAAAATGTGGACCCTTCACATAGACCCACACTCATCTTGAATATGTTTGCTGGTGACATATTTTAGCGAGATTGACATGGTTTGAAATAAACTTAATGCATATTCCTGAAATAAACTAGAATAACAATTTTTTGCAAATAAAAATATTCTTTAAAAATATCACTATTTTTTTCTATTTTTTGCAAACCAAATTAGCACATATTTCAACACAACCATAGTGAAAAACTACCAAAAATAATGTTGGTTGTTTACCAAATGTTGCCAAAGTTTAAGGCCCACATGCAGGCTCAACGGGCCTTAGGCTGCAGCCTATAATAGGATAATACTACCCTGGTTACTGTTCATTTTATTAACTTCTCAATTTTCAAATCATATGTTGTGGTTATAGCCTATAGTCAGTAACCTTATTTTCGTTGCCTTTTTTAAAACAATGTTTAAGCGTTTAGTATTGCCTTACCTTGCAATTCTTTTGAAATATCTCTGGTGGCATCTCGTTTGGCAATAAAAAAGCACAAAAGATCCTTCTTCCTTGAAACCCTTCGTGATTAAGCTTTTCAATGTGCTGTTCTGGAGTTGTAAGTACAGCTTGCATCATTTTAAAATGAGTCATGTACTCGAGAATTTTCTCTTTTTTTCCATGGCATAATATTTGTGTTGCAATGTTAAAAAAGCAATGTATGCCTAAAATAACAAAATATTTTACTTTAAAATTGAAACTCTTCTTCTGTCCTTCTCTTGTATTAGCTTTTTTATTTCCCTTTCTTTCCGTCCCATCTCTCCATTCTTTCTCTTTTGTCATTTTCTGTCCTTCCCCCTCACTTTTTTGTCCTTTTCAGGGTTCCCACGGTCAAGGAAAATCCTTGAAAATACAGGCTATCCTGGAATGTCAGAGGAAAAGATAATTTGATAAAAAGTCAAGGAAAATTATGAAAAAAGGAAACGAAAAGTCAAGGAAACTGGAAACAATTGCAAAAATAATCACCGTGAACCGATAGTTTTCCAAACATATTTTTCAGCGATTCGTGTTCAAATAAAATTTTGCTATGGCAGGCTGCCAGTTTCGATTTCTGTGCCAAAAATAATGATTGGCTGCACTTTATACGTCAATATATGTGTGAATGTCCATACACAAACATATGAATATGTATACTGGTAAGGCAATTTCTGCTGATCTTGACATGGAAAATCAATATTTGGTCAAGGAAATATCATGAAAAGATCAGGCAAATTTATTTTGAAATTCTGTGGGAACCCTGCCGCCTTAAAGTTAAGATTGTTATCTGGCTCGTTTGCCAATATTTTACAGACAGACACCTGCAATTGTTTTGTTGTCATTACACTAGCACCTTGTTTTTTCATCCTATGGATACCACACTAGGTGCGTACCTTACAGCTTGGTGTTATTTTGCTCTAATTATCTATACAATAATCCTAATTATACTACAGCATTATTTCCAACGAAAATGATGCATTGTGGTTTTTTGTGATGAATATTTATCCACGTGGGTAAGTATCCACGTCACAAACAGTAAATACAGAACACGTAAACTAGTTACAGATATTAACACCGTAAACTTTAAGTCACTGTTCCTTGATGATGTATTTTATCATTGAGTATCTTATCTGAGCATTCTTGTTTTTGGTTTTCTTTTATTGAAAAATCAATCAAAGACGATCAATAATTACCAAATTTTGGAAATTGGTTCACTAAAGAAGAATGTAAACAAAGTATTTATTTTATGAGCATGCCTACTTCGTGTGGGTGTTTAAAACTCTGGAAATAAAACCGAAGGATGGACAAATGTACGAAGAAACAGACAGACCGACCAACAGACAAACAGAAAGACAGACTGAAAAACCAACAAATAGCAGGCAGACAGAGAAGCACAAGGAAAGGTAGATAAGCTACTAGATAAATAATTAGACAGACAGAAGACCAGTTGACAGATAGATAGACAGATAGATTATACAGATGTGCATACTGCACATCATTAAAAAGACACCATTATTACTGTTTGATGCAGTGCAACTTGAACTAGAATACAAACCAGATCGGAAGTAACCACAAATGTAAATGTCGTCTGGCTTAACAATCATCTCTCCTCTTTTGAATGCAGGCAGCAACTTGTCGTACACTCCTTTAAATCTGATAACACCATCCCCTCCTCTTTCCATTTCATGTTTTCTATCTTTGTACATGACAGGCCACTCCATTTTACATCTGTTTGTCAACAAACAAAAACAAATTAGAAATGAAAGGGTTGGAATTATTACGACTAACTACACAAACAACAAAAAGAAATTTACAGTGTTGATATTTTTAAACGACAGCTAATAAGAATTAATTTATTTTGTGAAAAATCTGCAATTGATGTGCAGCAAGAGATTAACCAAATTAAAAAAAGTTCGTTGTGTTCCGTTGTGAAGCATTAATGTTAAAACGAATATTACAAAATATAAAGAGCGTACTTGCTGCATATACACAAAGTTTCGACCCACGATGCAAATGAAATGTGGAACAACCTCCAATAGCATTGCAAATTGAAATTGACAAGATTGACGAAATACGCTAACATTTTTTTTCTTTAGGGAAAACTTTGCAAATTTTTAAACTGCGTGTAAATTTCCTTATGAATACATCAGCTTGAAGCACTTGAAGAGTTGAGTTAACATGACTGTATTACACAGTTACACGTTACGTTCAAAAACTTTCATCCGTATTACGTCAAATTACTATAGTAAAGATCTGCGTACTTACTAAGTCCAGGAAACAATAGCAACGGATTACAAATACAGATTTGTAATGTCTACAATATCAAACAGCTGCCTCTCGCTTCGGTACTCACTTCTACTTACACAAGAAGTTGGTCTTTATATATGTTAAGTTTTTATTGCATTTTTATAAGCCGCGTCTTCATTCTTGCAACAATGTCACCTTCACAATGTTGTTCGTTGTCTTCCATTTTTCCTCCAAGTTCAAATGTTGTCTGTTCTACTCATGCTGAAACTACATTGCACATATTTTGCATGTCACAAAGCAAACAACTAAACAGATTTCACTGTATCAAAGAGTAACTGCAATAAAAATCTCACTAGACATTGTTAGGATGTAATAAACTAAGCAAGCATGCACCTTGTGTTTGTACTCTCCTGTTTGTAAATTTGTAATTGTATTGGTTAGAAGAATTTTACCTAAAAGTTTATTTATAATCAGTCTGCAAAAGACAATGACTTCAATGGCAAAAATCTAAAGTACTTTCTGTTTAACCAATGAGCAATTTACCAACAGGTGACTTGAACACAGGTGACGCATTACTAAAGTAAGTATATGGGGCATGTAATTGACAATCAGAAAAGAGATGAGAAAAATATCGAGAGAAACTTGAATTTGACTCGAAGCCGTAGGAGGAACACGCAGATCTTAAGCTGCGTTTAGCCCCGCCTACCTTGATGACGCAACACATTTTTCTTACAAACACTCGCTCTTTGGCCGCAAGACGCAAACAAAATTTAATGTTGAAAATATGGAGAATGAATTCACTTTCTGCGAATTCTAACTGATTCCTGAAAACGAGTGCTTATAATTATAAAAAGAATTATCCAGCCAATCGTTACAAAGAGAACTAAATTGTTACATGCAGATTATGTGCAGAATATAAAGTTTTGTAAAAATTTAAACTTAGTTGTTGTAAAGCAAAATGCCAGCCAGACGGTCGTCGAATTATCGTCCAGAAAAAATTGTAAATACTTATGACAATAAAATGATCGTAGTTCCAACAGTTTTAAACTTAGTGTAATTTATTTTAGTTTGTGTCTTGTGCCCGTAAAGAATGCAGCTATTAAAAGCCCCAGTTCATAAGTATACTTATGTAAGATACAATATTTTTAGCTAATAATCGTTTTTCTGAATTGTTGGATTTTTCGTTAAATAAGCAACTGAATTATCTTTGTTTTGCACAAACGCACATTGGAGTTTTTCAATTTTTAACTTTTTTCACGAAATCGCTTTTTTGCAACTGCAGTTTGAAATGGCTGAAAGAAGATTCTTCGATGGAGTCGATATTTGACTGTCACGTTCCGTCTCACAGCCACGATGAAGATAAAATGACATTAGCTCAATTCTGTGATCCTAACAATCCTGCAAATAATCAACCTGTTCTTGCTGAAAATCATGCCAATCATAAATTGTTTTTATTCTTATGTAGACTTTTGTTATCGCTTATTTCTGCCATAAAACTTCTCAATTTCTCTGTTTTTCCTAATTCTACTCACGTGGTTTGCCTATTTTTTTGTTGTGTGTAATAAGTACAAACCATTCTTTTTTGCCTTCATTTCGTTTTGATCTACCATAAATATGGCCGGATTATAATCTTCTGGGTCTCTCTATATTGAAACTACCCTCTAATTCGCCTGGACTCATCGTAATATACTTCACTGAGAACACTGACTTAGTTAAAATAAACTTATTGCATTTTTAACAAACTACAATAACTACTTTATATGATTGTAAGTAAAAATATTTAAAAAAAACAGTATTTTAGTATTGTTTTCAAACCAAAATTAGCACAAGAAACAACGGCACAAATGGAAAAGTAGGTAAAAATGGCACAGGTAAAAATAGCACAGGAAAAAATTGGAACAGCACATAAGTGGCACGCATAGTGCTTAGGGGTAGTGACCCTGTAAATTGACTTGGTGCGTATATGTCTGTCAGTTTATTGCCACCCAAATTAATGGTGAAAAGTCAGATAAACAGTATAATTATGTGGAACATTCGTGCATCATTGATTATGAACACATTTAATGAACAGATGTTTTGTGAATCTTTTGCTAGGCTATGTGCTGACACAATCAGTCAGAATGGTCACGTGACCGGCTTTTGTTTCGGTCACACGAGTCTGTAGAAGATGGAGTAGTTTCGTCTTAAAAGGCTGAAGTTCCGATCCTGCTACAAGTCAAGTACAGGGTCACGTGATGTCAGCACTAGGCGACTCAGATATTTTACAAACCGCGATGGTGTCAGTCAAATCTAATGTTTTTGCAAAAACACAAATTGAAGCACGTGTTCTTTTAGATTCAGGGGGCAGCAATCATTCATATATAACCACAGAGCTAGCCCATAAGCTCAATCTGCATATTCAGCCTCTACAAGACCCTGAAGTTTTTGTGTTTGGGGCAAAACAGCCAGTGAAGATTCATCAAGGGCTTGCGAAGATCACAATGTACCTGAAAGCTAAGCGTCGTTTCAAAACTATTCAGTGCAGAGTGGTGCAACACTTAGCAGCACCAGTCGAAATGATGAATCTTAATGAAGTTTTGAATGATCAGCCAGGCAGTTGGTTTTATAATTTCAAAGCTAAGCATGGTCAAGGTTGTTTGGCTGACCCAACTCTTGTTTGTGACCGAGGCCCGTTATCTATTCAAATCTTACTTGCCCCCCCCCCTAATGTATTTTGGAAGGTAGTTAAACCACGTCGTTATCGATTGCCGAAATCAGACCTTGAATTTGTTGAATCTAGTTTTGGGTTACTTACCGGCACTCAAGAATTGAGTAATTCCAGTTTAAGTGATGGGCCGATTATAAGCATGTCATTCAAGTGTATGCTAAAAGAGTTAAAAAAAACAGAAACTGATACTGGCAGTCGGCAATGCACATGGGAACATGAGTATTATACGTGCAATGTTGATCAATGTTCTAGCCGTTACAATGCAGAGTACAATGTCATTGGTAGGTATGAGAATTTATTAGATTTTAGTGATGTCCAAGCAGGTCAGCAACAAACTCGTTTCTAAGTAATATTAAGTGTAGCCAAATTATAGCACCTCGGTGTACTGCAAACACAACAACTTTCCAGACTGATGTTATATTGCCCATTTCACAGCAAGCTGTTTCTGAAAATTTACTTGAGCCAGCTGCTGGCAAGCTGCCAAATCAAAAGTTACAAAACGTCTTTACTGGCGCAATTGTTTCTGAAGCTTCTACAGCAGACAACGAATTTGCGCTTCATGAATTTGCGACTGCAAACAATTTTGAAGGGCAAAGGGGAGAACGGTCAGGTTTTAGTAGTGATTACACAGCTTTAACACACAATAGTTTAATAGCGCAATCGCAAGCTAGTTTTGAAACAAACGTTAATGTGATAGTCATGTGAAGCATGACTAATGATAGTTATCATTTACACTCGGTAGCAAATACATGTGCATCGGGGGAGCAAGTTGAAGGCATTTCGTTCAATAAGCCCACTGCAAGTTTACAAAACAAACAAGTCAATAAACAATACACAAAATTGTACATGTGAACTCTCTAAATTCTGGGATTTAGATTTGCTGGAAATTGTTTTAATTTCGTTTTTATTTAAAACGTAAAATACAAATATGATAGAGCAATGGATTTTATAAATACGGTAGTCATTACTTGTATTTTTAAAAAAATTGTTTACATGTGTATTCGACCATCTGTTGATTATTGTTTACCGTTCTCCACCTCCTAGCGCCATCTATCCACTAAAAATACAAACTCATACAGGAATTATCGATTATTTCAGTAATTTAACAAAGGCAGAAGAAGAGGCGATTGTAGAAGACCATTTTAATAGAACTGCTTACATTGTGAACGGTCGGTTCAGAGTTTCTTGGCCAGTTCGTGATTGAGATAAGTTAGCCAAGCTCCCCACGAATCTTGATTTGTGCAGAGCATGCTTAGAAAATGTTGTATTTAGACTTAAGCAAAATGCAACACTTTTACAAGCATACAACAAAATCTTTCAACAGCAGTTACAGGATGCTATAATAGAAAAGTGTGACCGAAATTTTCCTGCAGGAAAGCCATTAATTTACCTTCCTCACACCTTTGTCTTAAAAGATAGCGAGACTTCACCATTACGTATAGCTTTTGATGCGAGTTGTAAGAAGAAGTCGGTGTTATCACTATCTTGATGGGTGATTTAGCTAAGGCGTTCTTACAAATCGAGCAGTAAAATTTTGTGTACGTAAATTGTTTTGGCTTTACTGTTTTTGAGCTCCCTTCTGCAAGAAATTTTCATTCGGTTGAAATGGCATTTGCATTTAATTATTTCTAACATCTGTTGTCAGGCTAAGTATTGATCAAATGCAAAACTTTCTTAAATTCAGGGATTTTTGTTACTGAAGATTCACTGGTACAACTTGCATGAAAAATTTCAATTTAAACGACCAGGAATGTGTGCCAAACATGACCTTGCTTTTTTACGAATGAATCAGCCAGTTGAAGTGAATGATGATGTTCAACCTGCAAAAATACCTTTGTGTGACTACAATATTAGTTACATTAACCAAGAAATTACTTTAGTAGGATGGGGAAGCGATTTATGGAGTCGTATGTAAAGTTTATAATAATTTAAGAGTTAGTTAAAGTGACAAAATTACAACCCAGTTGATGTAATGTGAGAACTAATTTTAAAGCTTGAACAAAGTGATGTTATTAGTTTTTATCAGCATGGTTACTGTACTTGTTGATTTTTCTAACATCATAATATTTTTTATTAATAAATCAACTTCATATTTTAGACACGCCAGGAATGCCGCATGATCACTTTCAGAAGGCGACTTTCACAGTCACTGATCAAGGCGATTGTCAGCTACATGATCTAAAACTTTTCATCTGTGCGTATCACCCATGGCGCATAGGTGGCTACGTAAGTATTAGCAGCACCAGTAATAAATTTGTTGAAGAAAAAAATTACACAATTCCTTAACTGGGTAGCAATCAGAAAATAACAACGTTTGTTTACAAAATAAAAAACGTATGACATGAATATATACATATACATATACTTTGTAACCGCAAATTATATCGCTATGGACAAATCGGGGAGGGGGTGGGGTGGGGGGAGAGGGCTACATAGATTTTCCAAATAACCCCCATAAGCCCTGAAACTATATATACGTTATTAATATGACTATGATTTGTAATCACTGGTATTTGCCCTCAGTTTTTTCGGGTATCATATTACTTACTAAGTACCATATGTAAGCGAATTTTTTTGTGAAACATAATTTCTTTTGTTCTAAAAATAGTGAGGCTAGGTGGTTGTAGTTTCTAGGAGGTCACTTGTGAGTTTGTTTGCTTTTTTGGAGGTTTGGAGATCGTTGATGATGTGTGTGTGAGGGTGCGTGCGCGCGTGCGTGTGTGTGTGTGTGTGTGTGTGTGTTGTTTATTGCATTATTGGTTAATATCACTTAATAATGAGCAAGAAGTTTTAAATGTGGATGTAAATATGGAGGTGAAATTTCAAGTATGCCTACCAATGTCCTATAAAATGTTTTAGCATTTTACAAATTTAAATATGCAGCGAATGTGTAATTGACTTTTGTAATTCAATGTTAAAAATAATTTTGTATTTTTCTTCTTATAGGGAGATTCGGGTAGACCACTTATAATAAGCACACAAATAAGGGAAGTGATTGGGATATTTCAAACCGTTCATAAAGATCCAGCATTCATAGATCAAGCAGAACAAGGGTACAATGAATTCTCTGTGAGACTTGCCCATTATACAGAATGGCTTGATGTTCAGCAGGGTCATTCAATCATGACGTTTGGAGATCAAAGTTTTGACATATATGCAACATCTAACTGTGCATCTATCAGAGCTCGGGAACACGAGAGAACAGCGATCTCTACAATTATATTGTTATCAGCATTTTCTTCAAGCCTTCTAATGCTTCAATGATTAAAAAAGGCAGAGTAAATATTAGAATTTTCTTGTGTGGTATTTTGAAGTAAAAATTTCCACACTGGTCTTCTATAATTGTTGCTTTCCTGAAAGAAATTTATCATAGAATGTATATGCAAAATGTGGATTTTACATATTTAATAATAAAATTTTCGATGATATTTAACTGAATATATTTACTGTTATTATATTGTTATTATTATTATATATTTTAAATAATTTTAACTACAAAGAGTTTGCTGGTAACACTTTACTGCATAGAACCACAATTTAGAGAACAACGTGCTACAGTAATTAATACAGTGAGCTACGAGGAAGCTTATCAAGAAAAGTTTATTGTAATCTTAGTAATCTTGCAAATGCAAAATTAATGAAATTTTGAGACAAGGTCCACAAAGACAGCTACAATGTATCTTAGATTTTGATTCGTATCCAAAGCTGAGGATTAGGATGTCCGTTTAATTTCTTCAATCAACCATTGATGCAGTTTAGCTCACCCTGTATCTCCAATGATTCCACATGATCTGCCGTCATGTTACTGCTACTATGCAATTCATGTGAACTATTTCTAGATTTTTCTATGGTTGACCGAGACGGATTCCAATTAAATTGCAGGCATAACATAATAAACTCATGCATCTTTCCAATAAGTTAATTTTTTCTGAACTTATATGAGTTGAAACTCGATTCCCTTGCTTGCCGTTTCTCCAGCATATAGGCAGTTAGGTTTCACGTCCATAATTAATAGAAATCTACAGCAATTCTACACTCACATATATGATCATATAAAATTTTCAAATCAGACGTTTGTTGTGAGGGGCGTTATGAAACCTCAGCAGTTGACTATATGTCTTAATGTGGAGCCTATATGAAATTTTTCTACCCGCCCCTTCAAATAATGCAAAGTGTTGGAAATTTTCACGCAACTTGAAATACTCTTGCGCAAAAGGTAAATTGGCTTTAATTAACTGCTCTGTAATTTATTTTTTTGTGTTTTTTTCTGAAAAATAAGCAAAAGTTAAAATGTCAATTTGCTAAAATTTAGTAATTCGAAACATTCTGAATCTAATTAATGTGCTTTGGAGGGATTATTTTCCATTTAGGCGTAGGAAAACGAGAAGCAAGTTTTCTACTAAGATTAATTTTTTTGTTATAATTATGAAATGTATACCTTCAGTTTGTGCATCTATATTTTATTAATAAATAAAATAAAGAGAGCACATCAAGTAAATACGTAAATTTTGTTTCAACATTTAAATTTAATCCATAAGTTTCGTCAGATAATTATCGCGACCTATAAGCTTATTTTAAAATTTTCTAGCCTGCATTTATTATATTTATAAAACTTTGATAAACACGGCACTACACTCTGCTGAAAATTTAACAAATTTCAAATAGTCTAGTTTTTTTATTTTATTCATCGTAAGCAATATATTATAGAAATATACGTTGTTGCATATACCAAAAACTCACCCTAGGCTAAAGGAGAAATTCTTAGAGCTCAACAGAGACATGAAAAAGATAGGAGAGCTATTAGCATTATTTCAATTTACCACAATAATTATTCAAAATATCTACCCAATGACCATTCAAATGCAATCATTAGCTATCAGGACAAGCAAACAATCTTTTGCCATTTACGTATTTCATTAGACAACAATACCCATCTTTAATGCAATTACCAACATTGATGATGAGCTGATAAAATGACTAAACGATTCCTTAAATGTTGTCATAAACTTCTTCTTAGAATGAAGAAATGCCTTTTTCACCCCCTCCCACCACCACTCCCTTGTGATAGTTAGGTCTAGTACGAAGTTGCTTGTTTGTCTTTGTAAACCTGATATGCAACAGACGTCTGTTGAAATGTTCTTCATCATCACTGATGGCACTGGACCACTCGGCTTCCAACATGTGAGAGAACGACTAATGCAGACTATTGCAAATAACTACGCTGTCATTGCATCGTTACAATATAATCTACATCAATCATCATCTTCAAAAACATCAGCATAGCTTTTAGCAGTACCAATTATGGTCAAAATCATAGACATTTCCTATGATACTACTTAGATAATATAGTCACCATCTTATTTCATATTTACGTTCTACTACAAAGTCCAGTTATAAAACACAGGAAAGCACTCTTCGTGAATACAGCAAAAAATTCGTTCTGCAGTTGCAAAATATAAATAGAACGAAACAATCTCTCTTTAATCTAAATGATCACGTCCTCAATTTTCTTTTGAAAAAAAAATCGTTATTCTAAAGTTCTAAATCTCAGATAATGTGGTTTGAACATACAAAACAGTGGAATCGTTTATTTAAGCATGGAAAACCTTTGTGATGAGGCTTAACCACTTTTTAAGTGTTTTTGGAACTGGTAGATTTCGTGACAACAGGTACGTATAGTAAAATAACTACCTCTAACTTATTATGCCTAATTATGCAATTGCTGCCTGAATAATAATAATATGGTAATTTGTGTTTTCTCTATAATAAGAAATGTAGACTACCTGGTCAAATTGCTGTCCTTTAACGGGTTACTAAATCATGTACTATTAACTGTGGAGATAAAAAAAACTTAAATTAAATGAAATTAAATTCTTTTAAACTAAATCTTTGTTCACAGTTTTTAGGTTATTCTTGTCTGATGAAACGAATTTGTCTGTTATCACAAACTGCTTGTACAGTAACTAAATTAGCTTTTAACACTAGCTACTTAAGCGAAATGGAAGAAACTATTCAAATACGGGCTGCGTATTATGCTTTCTTCTCCCTAAGCAATTTTAGAATGACTGATGTCAAATCACATGAATTTAAATATGTTTTATGGAGAATCTGTTGATGGCGATTGGGGCATCAGTTCCACTTCGATGTTTAAGATTTTTTCACAAATCTATAAAGAAAAAAACGTTAAGGATATTCAGTTTTTTCTTGTTGAAAGTTGACCTTCTTGTGTTTTTCCAATTGCGTTTTGAATTACTGATTCGTCCAATGAATGAAAACACTAAATTTTCAATTTTTTTTCTCCTTTTTAACAGATGGCGAGCACTACAAAGTGAGTTTGTTTAGGCATAACTGATAACTGTAACTAGTGATTGATGCTATCATATCATTGAGATCCTTATGGCATTGATTTATTTGCTAATTATTTTTCAACTTTCACATTGTCAGTTTCAGAAACAATGCTATTAGCGCATGCAGCTCGGTGTATTCGTATTTCATTTTTGTTTGCATTTACTACATTGCTTTGCTCTGACACTCTATGTCAATCTAATGAAGCTCAGTCCTCAACGACTTCTCCAGGCTCAAACGGAAAAGGTTAGTCTCACTTTGTGGTATGAATTATTCTGCCGTTAAAATAGAAATAAATACTTACTCAGATATATGACATTGTGGCTCACATAATTATCTTATAGGTGAAATAACTTTACACATTCTCACAGTCAAATCACAAAATAACTACATTTTTATGTAACTAGGCGCGATGTAACTCGTTTCATAACATTCTTGTATTTACAAATCGGAGTAAAATTTTGACTAATACGGCTTCATTGAACGTAAAATACAGCATGAAATGAATTTTGTTAAAGGGTGTTGATAAACATGACATCAATCACATTCTCTTCTACTAAATGCAATTTTTTCAAAGTTGTTGTCAATGACCTGACAATCACTGCCGTTTTCGCTGGATATACAGAGTTACATGGCTATCATAGATATACCATAGATAATTTTGTAGACACTGTCATGTATGCTGATGACATTGCCTTGTTGTCAGGGTCATGTAGACACTTACGTAAAATGCTTAAAATCGTGAAAAATATGGTATAAAATGGAGTATCTCATTTAATCCTAACAAAACGTGGCTTCTTTACTTTGGCAAAAGCTTTACTGGACAACTGATCTGGAAACAGACAGTAAAGCATTTAGGTTGCGATATTTTGACAAGTTTTTCTATTTTTGTTTCTAAGTTAAAAAGGAAAGTTATTAGTTCTGTGAACAATATTTTCTCACGTATGGGCCTTAATCGTAGTGGCACAGTAGGTAAATCTCTGGTCAATACATATTGTGAACCCATTTTATTATAGGGATGCGAAATTGGGGGCATATCAAACAATAAAGTGAATGCCGTTAGGGTAAAATGGAACACTGCTTATAGAAAAATATTTAGACAAAATGAAAGCGTCAAATTGTTAATGTATTTTTGTGGCATAATATGCCTACGAATTATTTAATAGGTGGTCAAAAATTAAAATTTGTGAGAAAAATTGTAATGTCCTGCACATAACAGTAAATAAACATGTAAATAACAGTCGAGTAAATTTAAGATTTAAATATGGTTGCATTGTAGATCTAAAGGAAAATGCAAAAATTAGAGGTTAAGAACTCATTTAAAAATAATGTTTTAAGATACCTATTATAGCTTCTTCCAACGCTGTATACTGTAATGTAATTATAATTCCAGATAGAATGTATCATTTTAATAAATGGCGTCTCAATATATGTCAAATATGAAGTAAAATGACGAAGAGGCATGCGCTATGATGATGGTGCACGAACATTAAAATATTGTACTGAGCAGTACTTGACTGACTTTGTTTGTTTGTCGTGATAGAACCCAAACAATCTCCATTTCATTTAAGCCAATCAGTATTCCGTCATTACACTTAATATAGTCTAGTCACTTTAGTAAGTCTTTTGTGAAGGATGGAATTAAATCTTTTTGCAAAATTTCAATAGATTGTGTCAAGTGAAGCTCCACAACTGATTATTTTGGTTCATAAATTGATGTCATCTTATAGTTGTCTGATACAGACTTGCCTTTTTTAAATCCGCATTGTGTTCTTGATATTTTGCTTTTGATGTGCTGTATCTGTCATTTCCAGATAATTTTCCCTAATGCTTTACATAGTTTGATGTTAGGCTTAGTGGTCTATAGTTGTTATAAATTTTACTTCCCTTCTTGAGTGCTGGTGAACTTCCAAACTTGAGATAGTTTTCTTTGTCCATTGATCAAAGAAAAAGTAGGAACAGTGGTTTGGCTAGTTCTGAGCTTGCGACTTTTAAAAACATTGGGAACATACCGTCTTCATCAGTTATAATTTGTTTTCAGTTTGTTAGACTTAAAGCAAATCCAAAGATTTTCCTCTGATAAAAGCGAATTGCAATTTATCAAGACGTACACCATCGCCTTATACAACAAAGCCTTTTAGGTCCAGATGCACACCTGGACGTTTAGTGGTAAATATTTGTTCTGTTTTTGTCTATGAGTAAATTGGAAAATTTGTTGCAGAGTTGCCTATTGAACCAAGAATTCATGGTGGAGAAAATGCAGGGGAGCGGGAATTTCCATACATGGTGCGTGTTTAAATTTGTTTTTTTTTGCAAAAATAAACTTGTGCTGTTTTGTTTTTTTAATTTTGCTGAGTTTAAATCACCTTTCATATTTAACGTCAAATTATTTATATGTTCGATTTAATTTGATAGTCACAAGGTTATTACATTTATGGCAGTATTGTGGCAGCATGGAAACATGGAGTTGAAAAGCCACATTTGTTCAAATTTCTTGTTCAAAGTTGAAAATTCTTCGTGAAAAACCAAAACATCGTTTTGTACAACAGATTAAATTTTCTACTTTTAACATTAACTTCTTGCCTTTTTTTAATATAGAAATTTAAGATGCAAGGCAACAGTTTTAGTAACTATTTGTGTATTTGTTCTTGAAGGTTAGGATTCTTCGTCCTGGTTTTATCAATAAATCGCTTGAAATTACAGCAGGAGGATTTCTTTTCGACGACAAACATATTCTAACAGTAGCTCACATTTTTAAAGAGTGAGTATGCAAACTCATTGGATGTGTGAAACAAAAGGCCGAAAAAAGATTTAATTTTGTACACAAAATCAGTATTTTCACAAGTATTTTCAAGAAAGTTGGTTAGCATTTCTATAATAACTGCTGAATGCTGTCTACACAACTAAACAGACATGTGCATGTATGTGGGAATAACTGTCTATATGTAGATGTGCTTGTGAATGTGTATTTGTATTGAAAAAAGGCTTAGTAGAACAGCGGTATATATTTTTGGGATGTTCCTATTAAGGAACACTGATTGCTTACTAGGTGCAGAATAACAAACCAAATAACTGAATGACGTAACAGCTATATAGAACTTGCTGCCAAGTCGCGTTAACATTTATGTGTTTTTGATCATGCATATTCAGCCAAAAATGTGATTTTGCCAAAGTAACTTTAAAACTCAGGTTACTTCAGTTTGCTCAGTTTACTTCCCACTTTCTAATCAGCTAACTTGAATGACAAGGATTAAGAATAAAATGTGGATGAAAGTTAGTTGAATAAAATGAATAATGTTCTTCGATACTTGGATTTGCTATCTTTGTGAATTATTAAGAAAGTTGAGTCGTTACTGTATTTGCACTGAGGCGTCCAAAACATGATTGTTTATAGACAATTATCTCTGTTTTGCAGTGACATACCATCAGGACCACACTTAGTTGTATGTCTTGGAAGCAACGATTTTCGTACACCAAGTCAGTTCCGCTATGTATGATTTATCTTCCATCACATAAATATCTATAATATATGGAGTATATGGTAGTATATGGTGTTAGAAACTTATTTTTTATAAACCACGTGATGGGTTGTACAGGTGAGATCATGTATCTTTTGCATTACAAGCCACCAGAGATTGATCAAAGTTTAGTACAATAGTTTCGACTGATAGATACGAAACAATTTAGCTCATTAAGGCACTGCATACTTACACTAAGTCACATTTGGTGAATGGGTTTTCTGCTGCTGTGTGAGAACAGGCTTAAACACAGACACAACTGAATGATTGAAAATTATGTGCTCTTCTATACGGGTGGTACAGTACTCGGTTACTGATTCGTTGTATTTTGTTTAAAAAGTATATGTAAGTGATTAACTTGGACAAAAATACAAAAAACACCCCTCTGATGTGATCGTCCACACTTCTTTTTTGATCGCCTGCTTGCTACAGACCAATAGAAATGTACAGAATTCCAGCATAGACAATTATGGTCTTCTCATTCCTAAAACATCAATGGCTCCATAAAAATAGAGTAGACTTAACGCCAAAGTGAATTAGAAGAATTAGTAACTCTATTGTACGAGGAGCGGAAACCTAAGAAATTATTAAATATAGTTTTATCGTGCTTAATGAGAGCACTTTCTCATGAACTGAACCCATGTAAAATGCAACAAACTCTTATAGACCCGAGGAGCTAAATCCCTGTAGACTATCACTAATAATGTTCTCATATGTTACATTCGTACTTTGTGGCATGAATATCAAACTTTATTTTTTTGTCTATCATATTTAATCATTTTTACTAATGCCCACGTCAGACTAGTGTGAGACTAGTGTGAGACAGCACTTTCTTAATTTTAATAGTTTTTGTGAAATTACAGATTCACTGGTATAAAAGGCATGAACATTTTTCATATATAATGGGAACTGGCATCAATGATATTGCTTTTGCACGACTGAACGCACCAGTTGAGATTAATGATGATGTTCGACCTGCTAAAACACCTGTGTGTGACCTTAATATGAGTTACGTTAACCAAGATATTACTCTTGTAGGATGGGGATCTGATATATGGAGTGGTGCGTTGAATTTGTAATAATTTGGTTGATTAAAGATATAATATTTTTAGTTGATTAATGCTGATGAAGAGTATTTTTAGGGCTGCCAGTTTTATTGTTATACAGGAGCTAAGTCACGCAGTGGGTCTGTGTTGCTGCATTTTATTTGCTTTTAAAGCTTACTTGACATAGTATACATGTGTCAATATTGTTTGAAAATCTACTTATTCTTTACCATGAGTATCACATTACTAGGCACTTTCGTATTTCAGATAGACCCTCTAAAAATTATGAGCATTTGCAGAAGGCGACCTTCTCAGTTATTACTGGAGGGCGTTGCGCGAATTATTCTTCAGTACACTACATCTGTGCACATCACCCAGGACGTATAGGTGGTCTTGTAAGTAGCTATTTAAAATTTTACTATTTATTGACCAAGATACAGGTATAAAATTAATAATTTGAATGTCGGTGGGCAGATAATTGGTAAAATGTCTTATTTACAATTTTTGAGAAAATTGCAAGTTTGTACCACCTTCTGTATTTTTAATTGGCTAAATTTGAATTTAATACTGGATTTAACATCAGCAACCTGTGAAAATCTTCTAAAAATATCTAGAAAAAAGCAGCGCATTGGAAGACATCATAACATGGAGAATTCAGAATGTCATATGTTCAGCCAAATGATTGTGATTGGCTGGCGATTGTCACGTGATTCGTTCGTAATATGGTGCTATAAATTTTAATCTTTAAAGGTATTAACTTTAATTTAATAAAACGAGTGTACCTTATTTTTTCAATGAGTTTCACTATCAACTGATACTGTGGGTGTGACAGGCAATTTCACTGGACATAATATAGCAATGTGCATAGTAAACTTTAAGTTGTAGCTAATTGTCTCAATATTTAACACTTTTTGCAATAAGTCTCACCATAGAATAATTGGACCCATCATGCAGTTTTCTAATAACCAAGATGCTAGCTGGATATTCCGCTATATTGTCATGTCTCAATGTTGCCAGCATGCTCTCTCCAAGCCTACTAGAATTCCCTTACAATTTTGCACACTTTTTTATTGACGTTTTGCAAATCGAAACTGTTGTATTTTCTTCTTGTAGGGTGATTCTGGTGGACCACTTGTATTAGACACAGTACAAATGAAAGTGATAGGCATTTATCAAGGTACATCGAGAAATGTAAAATCTGAGGATCCAAGTGAAGGGTATGACGATTTTTCGGTAATTGCGGGACCAAGAATTGCCTATTATGTGGAGTGGATCAGTGAACAGCAATTTTATTCAGGCTTCATGTTTAAAGATATAAGTTTTATACCATCTGCAGCATATACCTCTGCATCTGACAAAGCTGTGGTACATTCTACATCAATGATCTGTATAATTACGTTGTTCTCAGCACTTTTTAGTCATTAAGCAGACTAAGTAATAGCAAAGTACTTTTAAGGTTTTATAATTTTCAAGGCAAATGCTTTCACACAAAATTTTCTATGATTATCAAGTTTTGTAAACAAACCTACCACAGAATGTGTACGTGATATGCGAATTTAAAATAAATAATTTTTTATAAAAAGTTCATATTTTAAATAAGCATGTTTGTTTATAAGCACCTTTCTGAAAACAAGCTTGATAAATACACTAGATGCACTTGGCAAAACATAAATGGAAATAAAATTGAAACTAAAATGCTAACAATTAACACTTCAGCTAAAAACAAAATATAGTTTCGTGAAAGTAACTGCAATTTTATGGCCAAATTATAAAACACCTAAATTATATATTATATATATTACAGATTATATGCTGAAATAAAGTCACGAACGGCATAGACGTTCTGATGGCATTTCCAAGTGTAGCAGTTAGCCTTTAATGTTCAAAAGATAAGAAACAAAGTGTTTTATAAGTATTTCGTATGATGAATCAGTTGAAGAATGAAAACTTGGTGCTGCAGGACCTGAAAATCTGGTCCAAAATTAAAGTCACCATTATCATCCTCATAGTGGCTGTTAGGGTCAACAAGGTGCATGGTTACATTTTCTTATATTAACTTAGCAAAGTCTAGTTATTACAGCACAAGAAAACACTCTTCGTGAATACAGCAATAAAAATTCGTTCTGCAGTTGCAAAATATAAATAGAACGAAACAATCATTCTTTAACCTAAATA
This sequence comes from Tubiluchus corallicola, assembly GCA_030141605.1. Lineage (NCBI taxonomy): Eukaryota > Metazoa > Priapulida > Priapulimorpha > Priapulimorphida > Tubiluchidae > Tubiluchus > Tubiluchus corallicola. The sequence goes on along the minus strand of JAQGDQ010001016.1, from coordinate 29,942 downwards.
ATCACGTTCTCAATTTTCTTTTGAAAAGAATCGTTGTTCCAAAGTTCCAAATCTCAGACAATGTGGTTTGAACATACAAAACAGTGGAATCGTTTATTTAAGCATGGAAAACCTTTGTGATGAGGCTTAACCACTTTTTAAGTGTTTTTGGAACTAGTAGATTTCTTGGCAACAGGTACGTATGGTAAAATAACTTTCTCTAACTTATTATGCCTAATTATGCAATTGCTGCCTGAATAATAATATGGTAATTTGTATTTTTCCTGTAATAAGAAATGTAGACTACCTGGTCAAATTGCTGTCCTTTAACGGGTTTCCAAATTATGAACTATTAAATGCAGAGATAGAAAACACTTAAATGAAATGAAATTAAATTCTTTTAAACTAAATCTTTGTTCATAGTTTTTAGATTATTCTCACCTGTTGAATTTGTCTGTTATCACAACCTGCTTGTACAGTAACTAAATTAGCTTTTAACACTAGCTACTTAAGCGAAATGGAAGTAACTATTCAAATATGGACTGCCTATTATGTTTGAAAGTTGACCTTGTGTTTGAAAGTTGACCTTGTGTTTTTTAAACTGCGTTTTTGAAATGCGTTTTCCAATTAATGAAAACAGTAAATGTTCAAATTTGTTTTTCTCTTTTTTAACAGATGGCGAGCACTACAAAGTAAGTTTGTTTAGGCATAAAAATTTGATTTCCTTTGATCAGTGAATGGAATCACTGTAACTAGTTATTGATGCTATCATATCATTGAGATCCTTATGGCATTGATTTATTTACTAATTATTTTTCAACTTTCAAATTGTCAGTTTCAGAAACAATGCTATTAGTGCATGCAGCTCGATGTTTTCGGTTTACATTTTTGTTTGCATTTACTACATTGCTTTGCTTTGACACTCTATGTCAATCTAAAGAATCTCAGTCCTCAACAGCTTCTCCAGGCTCAAACGGAAAAGGTTAGTCTCACTTTGTGGTATGAATTATTCTGCGTTAAAGGAGAAATAAATTCTTACTCAGATATGTGACATTGTGGCTCACACGATCATCTTATAGGTGAAGTAACTTTACACATTCCCACAGTCAAATCACAAAATAACTACATTTTTATGTAACTATGCGGGATGTGTGACTCAATTCATAATATTCTTGTATTTACAAATGAGAGTAAATTTTGGCTAATACGGCTTCATTGAATGTAAAATTAAGCATGAAATGAACTTTGTTAAAGAGTCTTGATAAACGTGACATCAATCACATTCTCTTCTACTAAATGCAATTTCTTCAAAGTTGTTGTCAATGCCCTGACAATCACTGCCATTTTTACTGGATACACTGAGTTACATGGCTACCATAGATAAGCGATTCTTGCTACCTATAATATTGTAATAAATGCAAAGCACAGTGCTTTCCTTTACATGATTGTCACTTCCCTTGTGACTTCCTCTTTCCGAAGAAAATCTTTAAATGAACCCCAAAATTTACAAATTCCGTATCACTAAAAGAGGGGTGCTTGACTTTCACAGTGAAAGTAGCTTTATTTACTAGCAATATGCATTTATGTGTTTTTCTACATAACAAAACAAACATGCTTGGGATAGCTCTTTGGCACAAATTATTGTTTCAAAGCTAGTATGTTTTTTTATGAATTAGCCAGATTTACGCACTAAAATTTTTTTGGTATGCAATGCGGTTATTGTTTGGAAAGATTATTGCAGCTTTTAGTAGACCAAGTTGATTTCTCACAGTAATCTTTGGTACACTTTTTTGAGCTGCAAGTTACAGTCTTAATCGTTTTGATTTCGACTTTTTCCCAAAATGGTATTACAAATGTTCACGTAATCTTGAATTATTACATTATGAAGTTTCCTTGAAAGTTTTGTGCATACTACTTTAAAAATGGTATCTTTCTGAGCTATTTTGCCTTATAGTTTGGATAGTTTATATATGTATGTTAACATGCCAATCGATAGCTCATCAAACGTGTATTTTTAGAACTGTAATAGTGCTTAAAATTTCACATAAATAAAAACACGTATCTCTTTGGACTTTGATTTGTTCATGGTTCCAGAAATAAGCTTATGGCTGTATGTTAAGTTATTCCTTGAGGTCTTTCTGGGTGTATTTCCTGCTCCAAAATCTGTCTATCTAAACGGATCTTGAAAGCATTCAAAGATGGTGCCTCCAAAACCTTTTATGGTAACTTATTCCATAATCTTTGTGTCGCTACTGCGAAAAATCGGTTTTTTGTGTTGAGTCAACTATATTGGCGTAATGCAGTTGCTGTGCGTGATTTTGTACACTTCCATCTTGTCACTTCAAAACTTACGGTATGTTAAACTATAGCAGTTTTAGTATCAACAATGTGTCTTCGTACTTCAGACCTGATATACAGTAAACCATCTTTACTGCTCTACACTGTACGTTTTCTAATCAATTGATGTCTTTTCTGTAAAATTGTTATCAAACTACATTACCATATTTCAGTTTCGGTCTTACTAATCTGCTGAATAATGGCAAAAACATGTCAGTGCCAGTGTAGACAAACGAGCCTTTTCATCATTCCGACAATTCTGATTCTTCTACTGGCTCTGTTCCAGCATGCTTATCAAATTTCTGTTTATCATCTACAATAACTTCTAAATCATTCGCCATTTCTGTTAAGGAGCTTTGTTTATTAAATATCCAAAACGGTTTGTTCTTACAATATGACTAATAATAGTTCAGTGTGCGTTTTGATTAGATTAAGTTAACTTACCTGCTCTTACCTGTAAGGTGGTGACATCTGGCTTCAATATTGGCGTCCTAGTTTTAAATGCTTGTTATTCAGATTTCAATGTGTTCAAAAGCAGTAATGATAAATTTTCTGAGTAACTCCCGGGTTGATGTATGTAGATTTTGTTTCATTTTATTTAGTTATTCGCTGAAAGTCTCTAATTAATTTTAGTTAATCGTAGTGGACGTTTTGATAAGAAATCAATTAGTATGTTAAAAGAATTTACATCTCATTCCCGACGAAATGTATAATTTTGGGAAATGGCGTCCCAATACATGTCAAATATGAAGTAACATGACGAAGAGGATGGTGCACGAACAATGAAATATTGTACTAAGCAGTACTTGATAACCTTGTTTGTTTGTCGCAATAAAAGCCAAACAATCTCCGTTTCGTTTAAGCCAAACATTATTACATCATTACACTTAATATAGTTTAGTCACTTTAGTAAGAGTCTTTTGTGAGGGATTGAATCAAATCTTTTTGCAAAATTTAAACAGATTGTGTCAAATGAAGCTCAACAACTGATTATTTTGGTCCATAAATTGATGTCATCTAATAGTTGTCTGATACAGACTTGCCTTTTCTAAATCTGCATTGTGTTCTTCATATTTTGCTTTTTATGTGCTGTATCAGTCATCTCCAGATAATTTTCTCTAATGTTTTAAACAGTTTTGACGTTAGGCTTACTGGTCTATAGTTGTTATCAATTTTACTTATCGTCTTGAGTGTCTGTGAAACTTGGCTGAACCTCCAAACTTGAGATAGTTTTCTTTGTCCAGTGATTAATGAAAAAGTAAGAACAGTGGTTTGGCTAGTCCTGAGCTTGCGACTTTTAAAAACATTGGGTACATACTGTATTCATCAGTTATAATTTGCTTTCAGTTTGTTAGATTTAAGCTAATCCAAAGATTTTGCTCTGATACAAGCGAATTGCAATTTATCAAGATGTACACCATCGCCTAATTCAACGAAGCTTTTTTAGGTCCAGATTCACACGTGGACGTTTAGTGGTAAATATTTGTTTTGTTTTTGTCTATGAGTAAATTGGAAAATATGTTGCAGAGTTGCCTATTGAACCAAGAATTAGTGGTGGAGAAAATGCAGGGGAGCGGGAATTTCCATACATGGTGCGTGTTTAAATTTGTTTTTTTTTGCAAAAATAAACTTTTGCTGTTTTGTTTTTTTTAATTTTGCGGAGTTTAAATCACGTTTCATATTTAACGTTAAATTATTTATATGATCTCTTTAATTTGATAGTCACAAGGTTATTACATTTATGGCAGTATTGTGGCAGCATGGAGACATGGAGTTGGAAAGCCACATTTGTTCAGTTTTCTAGTTCACAGTTGGAAATTCTTCGTGAAAAAACCAAAACATCGTTTTGTACAGCAGATTAAATTTTTCTACTTTTGCATTAACTTCTTCCCTTTTTTTAATATAGAAATTTAAGATGCAAGGCAACAGTTTTAGTAACTATTTGTGTATTTGTTCTTGAAGGTTAGGATTCTTCGTCCTGGTTTTATCAATAAATCGCTTGAAATTACAGCAGGAGGATTTCTTTTCGATGACAAACATATTCTAACAGTAGCTCAAATTTTTAAAGAGTAAGTATGCAAACTCATTGCGATGTGTGAAACAAAAGGCCGAAAAAAGATTCCATTTAATTTTGTAGACAAAATCAGTATTTTCACATAAATATTTTCAGGAAAGTTTGTTAGCATTTCTACAATAACTGCTGAATGCTGTCTACACAACTAAACAGATATGTGCATGTATGTGTGAATAACTGTCTATATGTGGATGTGCCTGTGAATGTGTATTTGTATTGAAAAAAAGAGCTTAGCAGAACAGCGCTATATATTTTTGGGATGTTCCTATTAAGGTTGTGTTGAAAAATTGCTATACCTGCTTTATACATAGTTCTAAATGCTTGCACAAAATAGTGCTTTAGAACACAGTACGTAATTGTCTAATTGTTTCAAAATAAAATATTCTTCTAACTTGTAGTGTCTTGTGGACAATGGTATTTTTACTATATGTTCAAACCTTGAAATTAGAAAATATCTAATAGCTTCTCTTTCTGTTTTGTTGAAGTTAGAAACTATGCTTCTTTATCTATCATGCGTATTCATGTTTCACGTTTTTAACAAAAGCGCTCTCAGTGATCCAGTTAAACCGACCGAACCAGAGTGGACTGTTGATATGATTCAGTTCTCATGCGAATTTGTGCCAAGAAAATGTCATTTTGTGGTTTCCGTCTCCTATCGTCGCCCAAAACCTGAGTGCATTGTTTGGTGTGGTGATCAATTCAAACCTCACCTTGATTATCCCATAATGAATGACATTATGAAACGTGTCTCCGCGAGAGTTGAAACAATGATTATTCAAAAATATGCTGAATCCCGGTTGTATCCTGAATTACTTGATGGAAAAACAATAAATCTGTTAGTCATTGATGACTCTAACATTGAAAAATTCGGTGAAAATAATTTTCCAGAAGATTTTAACGTGAACAAGATACAATTGAAACGCAGTTTGAAGTTAACTGAAATGCATCCTAGAGCATTTTCTAATTTGAAGTATGCCCGGATCATTTATATTATTACCGCACCAAAGTTGGATATAGATCATCTTGATTTTTCTGACAACCCAGTTCTGGACACGATCATGATATGGGATACCGGCACGGATTTCCTGCAAAAGTTCACATTGCATCCAGACAGACAACCTGAAACGTTCAGTATAATGCTTCTTCGTAAGTTTACCATTTTGGACTAGCCTACATAGTGGATTCTAAAAATCTGATTTCAGATTTCAAAAATTAATCTGAGTTAGAAAATGATGCTTTTCTCCAGATATGGAATAAACAAAGTCTCAAAAATTATAATGATGCAGTCAAATAATAAATAAGGCTGATGGGAGAGAAGTCTTAGTTTCCAATAAGACATCCAATTACAAGCATGGGGCATTCACTGATATCTTGTTAATCTTACGCCCCTCATAACAGAGTCAGAACAATATGGCCCAGAGTTACTGTCGTTATTTGAACATTAGGTTTGACACAGATTGACATTCCAATTGATGTCTAGCATAATGTCAATCATTATCATTAAATAGCCAATCGGCATGCAAGTTATTTCACAATCCTTTGAGCTTTGTTCTGAACGTTTAGCTACAGCTGCATCTAATACTGTTATGAAAAATGCTCAACTTTTCATTAGTTGGCGGGAGAAATATTGGCCTGGTTCTAAATTTTGTTACTGTCATTTGAAATTGCAAGTGAATTAATGGATATATATTGTCTAGTTTTGTTTATAAGAAGAAATGCTTACGTCTATGAGTTGCTGATTCAACCATTTTGTTATCAAGAAAATACGCAGTTTGACTTTGTTTATAACATTGCAAGCTAGATAAAAACGATGTTCCAGCCTGCGCACCTCTAAATAGCCGGTCTTAGTCAGCAATAATCGAGGCATGGCCCCGGAGCTGAACTTATTCACGGGAGTCTGTGACAACTGTCATGATTATGAGTAAACCAGCACAGTCATAGGATCCCCATATTTAGAAAAAACGTTTTCAAATTTTTTTTGCTAGACGTTTTCTTTTCTAGCCAGTTTTTTAAACTTCAAGGAGACCTTCACAGTCAAAGTGAATTCAAATTAGATCAAAACTGATATTATACATCAACGTAATATTAGTTAATTTTGCACTGTTTTTGCGGTTATAATCATGGTTAAAAGATGCAATTCGGGCATTCAATATAAGGGTCGTCTATGGAACGGAACAATCTATTTTATTCCATTTCCGTAGGCTGGTAGTGATGTTCGCATGTTCAAAGGCAAGATACACATAATATCACCCTCTAATTTTCACAGAGCGACCATGATTAATTGAAGTAATTAATCGAATTAATAATTATTGGGATTCACACTCGATTGCTTCCAGGTAACTGATCGATTACCCGACGCCGAGGGCTTTGGTTCAGTCGATAAGGCAATGATCTGTCCTACACGACTATAACCACCGAACTTGCGTTGTGAGTCAGATCTTTATCCCTCAAGTTTACTAGCCAGCTCCCGCAAATGAGCTCTACACTGCGAATCGCTTCAGGTTCAAATCAAGGATCCAGTGTTGCGATTATGAGTTACCAATAACGTATTAAACATTCACAAACTCAATGTTTAAGTTAATACAGTGAATAGACTTTATTGAACTTTACAGTTTACAATTTAATCAACTCTGGTACCAATACAAGATTTGTCCTCATACGCCAGTGGGCGTTTACAAATAATGTCTAGTTCCAAAGAGATGCTATTCACTTAACTGATCTTCTCTCTTGGTATGATGCACTGAAGGTGCTTAAATCATACAACTACGTTACGGTTACAACTGTATCAGATACAAGTTACAAAATAAATAAGTTAATTCACTTAACTGGCGGATTGGCCAATGTACCACTGCTTTAGGCCAAATCCCTGTTCCTAACGAGACTTCGCAGCACCAGTGCTCAAACTTTGCCAAGTACGTAGATGTTCCTCCACCCTGGGCTAGCGATGCTTCTTATCTTGCAGAAGATATCTTGGACACAACACGATGGCGACAACCACTGTCAGACTTCCTCCCTCGTTGTGTATGTGACTCTCACGTCACCTTGGTGTGTCGCTAGAATATTTTTCTTAGCTTATATTGCAAAAGCCTGATGTTCGTGTATTGCACCATCTGGTGACACTTTACCTCCTGGACAGCGGCTAATACTTTCACTTTCTGATTTTATAACCAATAATGACTGTTCCTACATTTTGTTGCTTTTGATTTTTTCCGCACTGTCTGGGCGGTATTACTTCTGATTTCAATTTAATGATCAATAAGCACTGATACTAGACCTTGGGGCTTCTAATTACTTTCCCGACATGTGACAAATGATCGCTATTTACCTTCTTCCTATTGTCTTCTAATCTGTATGCATGCCGCGTAATCAATAGTGTCCCTTTGAATTTTACACCTGTCCTTCTACTATCTTGCGACAATTTAACTCATTAAATTCGAGCCACCAGCTGGGTGAGTTCCATATTCAACTTGTATAAATTTCCTTACTTAACTTAGGGAAGAGCGAGTTTATCATCTGAATCTAATTCATCTGGTAACTCAATTAACACCTACTGAAATTCATTTTCCGAAATTTATTCATAACAATAATATTTTTGTTTCTCATTTATTTCTAAGCAAGGCTAACTGGTTTTGTTTGTTTATTGTACTTATGTCTCTGTATTTTGCATTGCTGCTCGTCTCTGCATTCTGCTTAAATTGAAAAGTAATTTTTTGGCTACTTGAAGTGCTCATTTCGTGTAAAAATAGCTACTGCTCTGCAAATTTCTGTTTATGCAAAAGTAAACTAGACTTTAGTTTCGACTGTCATGTTGTTTAGTTTGGTTTAGACAGATGTTGTGAACTGTTGTCCCGAATGCCACTGAGCTTAAGTCAGAGTGGACGTCGAGCGATAGACCAATTTGCTTGACGACATTTCAGCTTATGTTATTTTCAAAGCAAACAAAAATTCTTTGTAATTATAACAGGTATAAGCAATCAGTTATTTTAAAAGTAATTGCGTATGCTTATATAAATGCATGCAGAAATAGTCAAACAAGTACCTAACAAAAAGAAAACTTATGCATTCAGTGTATTATCGCTGTTTTTTTTAGAAAATCGATTGATTTGCAACTGTTCAATGCGGTGGACAAAAGCTGTGCCTTGGTTTTATTCCAGAATAGAATGCCTGGATCCTCCGAGAGTAGATCCACCTATGACTCTTGAAGATTTTGACGAATTATTGGATTGCTCCAGAAGCCCTACCGATACAACCTTCCGCACGGGAACAATTATCCACCCTACGTGGACGGATCCTCCTACGACCACACCAAAACCAAAGCCATGTGGCCCAGAGTTACCAGTATGTCGTTTTTTGAATACAAATCCGTGCCAGATTCAGTGCGGTTGGTTTTTCAGACTTGATTTTGCAACTTTGGATGTCATAGAGAAAACCGTTCCTGACAATTTTGATGCATTGTATATCAGTAATTACGTAGAAAGACGACTACCACTTCGATTTTTAAAATCCAAAACGATTAACACCTTTGAAATGAAATACAACAGTATAGAGTGGGTTGGAATTGGTGAAATTAGTGGAAAAGTTGCAAAAAATATCAGAATTATAAGCAATGATAAACTTTACTACATTGACCCAAGAGCATTTGAATTACAGCGTTATGTTAAATACATATTAATTTCAGACGCCCCACGTCTGACATCTATAAATTTGGACTTACGAAAGTGTCGTTATTTGCAAACCCTCGAGATAGACAAAACTGGCATAACTCAAATGGATATGCCAAATTTTCACCCAAGCAGTACTCCTGATCAGCTAATCATCAAACTTACGGGTAAAAATAGAACTCATTATAATTATAATAATAATAGTTATGATAATAATAGTAATAGTTTACTGACGAATGAAAAAAAACAATATGCAATTCACTTTACATTCCATTCATTTCCATTCATTAGAAATATAAGTTTTTCCTGTACTGTAAGATTAATAAAGTTTGGGAAAATTTCATTGACATGGGAAAAACGGCTTAAATCAATATAATAGTTGCAGTCAAGAACTAATTGCTTTTGGTCATCAATTTTGTTCTTCACAGAAATTACGTAATCTATTGTTAATACGGTTTTAGCTTTGATGTGTCGGCCTTTCTCAATAAAGAGGTTGTATGAGCTAATATGCAATTTTGTAAACTTTGCTTTTTAACAGGGTTTTTTTTATTAAAAATAGGTATTTTTCTTCTATGAATTCGTTTTTAAACTTGGAATAAGTTTGTAACTTATTCTTTTCGTTAATGTTTTTACCAGTTTCTCTAGGGACATTTTTCTTCTAGTAATTTGGTTTGCAGTTTTGATTTCAGTGAATTAATAATTTTTTTGTGCCTAATGGACTCTGTACTTTCAGCTTCCCAGATATGTGAGAATCCTATATGATTTAAAATATCTCTGATAAGTTTTAGCTAACAGTCAGTATTATGTTCCAGAAGTTGATACACTAAAGAGTTTTTGATACACTAATAGCTTCCAGATGTTTAATACACTAATGTGTTTGTTGATACACAAATACATTCCAGATGTTTGATGCACTAATGTGTTTGTTGACACACATATGCATTCCAGATGTTTGATGCACTAATGTGTTTGTTGATACACAAATACATTCCAGATGTTTGGTGCACTAATGTGTTTGTTGATACACAAATACATTCCTGATGTTTGATACACTAATGAGTTTGGTGAATAAGAGAGGTTTGGCATTATATATTTAGCTTCATTTAAAAATGTCGCCCTTAGTGACAGAGGTTAATGGTACCTGGCTACTGTGCTAAAGTACGAGTATTATTTTTTGATATAATTAATCCAAGGTATTCTATCAGTTGTTATTCAATGAAAATACTAACAGTGTTTTTGAGTGCAAATGTGCCAGTAAATTCATTGAGAATATATTCCATGACCGTTTGTTAGGTATTGTCCAGTGGAAAATAGCACCAAATTCTGAATACGTAGCATTGCAGAATTGAGCCTGTGAAATAAAGCCAACCACAGTGAATATATGACGTACAAAGACAAGTATCACAAGGATGTTATACATATAACAATTTCATTAAACTTTCAAAGCTATTCGCGTCTCAGTGAATCTACTAAGATTAGCAGCGGGTAGTTTCTGTGGTTAGTTTTTGACATAAGCAATGTCTGTGTTCAGTTGCCATTAATTAACTTTCTAAGCTAAATATTCAATTGTTAGCTTTTATAGGAAAGAAAATGTATATTTTGGACACTAAATTAATATGAGAACGAATCTAAACAATCGTCCGGTTTTACTTTAACAAAGGGTAAAAAGAAGCAAGCAGCCTAATATGTATAGTTCGTGGGCCTGAGTAAATTCTTTTAATCATTAGTTTCAAAATTAATTTCAGAGTAAAATAAGTTACACAAGGTTCGAATTTTACTGAACAGAGAGAAGGGAGGGATCTACTTGTCAACTTGTTAAAAAAATTTGGTCAGCTATTGATTTATTTACAGGAAATCCATTACAATGTGATTGTAGTATGGAGTGGACTAAAGCACAAGATTGGAAGGAATCAGCTGTCGATTGCAAGGATCCACCAGTAAATCATACAACAAGAGAAATACAAATTGGAGAATTCATTGGATGTTTAACGGTTGACTGTGGCATCGTGCTTCATGAGTGCATTGTTGTTGAATATCTTGATAATTTAACTGGTTGTTTTGTTGCTTGTGGATATTATGATCCACTTTTCATAACTGACGTGGAAGAAATCGTAGAAGGACTCTCTCACTGGACTCGATATTTCTATATTGCTAATTTCCAAGAAAAGGAACTTCCAAGTAGTTTCCTTGAAGGAAAAACCGTCGACACTTTGGAAATTACTGATTCAAAACTAGAAACAATTGGAAAAACAGCAATTCGTGGAACGATTAGGATTGCTCTCATTTTGAAACGCCTTCCTGAATTAACTGTTCTCGACCCAAAAGCATTTTACTGGATAAACACTGTTGAAAATATAATCATCGTAAACTGTCGCAAATTAGAAACTATAAATTTGGATTTGTCTAGTAATCGCCAACTAAGTGTAATTGACATTGAAAAAACTGGCATGATGCACATGGAAAAACCAAAATTGCACATGTATTATGACTCCAAGAACGTTCAACTCAAGCTGAAAGGTAGCACCAATATTGAATTTTTTAAAAAATTTCTCAATTTCGGCAAAACATGTCTCACTGCTATTTCAACAGTTACTATTATATTTTAATAATACTAATTTACTATTATAATAAATTTATAACGATAATGATGATGATGATGATCACTGCAATGACACAATGATGATGATAATAGTTTTACAAAAATGAAAATGCTGTCTTTTTTATTTGCTGCAATATATTACCAGATACCAACTGTTTCTCATAAAATTTCTGCGGAGAACTTATTATTATGGAACTTAATTGTATTACAGGAAATAGACTTCTTTGCAATTGTTATTTGAAGTGGGCTGAAAGTGAACATTGGCACAAATCAAGTAAAGTTGAGTGTTACAAGCAGTGTGATTGGCAGTTGTACTGTGTCAAATTTTCTATTGATGAGGTGAAAGAATCTTTAAAGGACTGTGACTTGACTACAACAAGAATGCCTTCTGAATCAACAACGCACAATCCAGTGTGTGATCTCCCAATACCTGAATGCGATGTGTGGATAAATTGGCAACAAACCAAGAAATGTAACATAATATGTGGTGACTATGGTAGTGTTCTCTTCATGGACAAGTTGGTAGATATCTGGCATTCGTTGCCTCGGAGCACAAATCTTCTAAAAATTATCGATTATAAAGAGAAAGAATTGCCAAGAAAGTTTCTCGATGGGAAGACAGTACGGCAGTTCACATTAAGAATGACAGATATTGAAAGATTGGACGAAGAAGCCATTTATGGAAATGTGACATCAATAATTGAGCTGTTCGATAATGAAGAGTTGAAATCAATACACCCTAAAGCATTTTATAAAATGAATTATGTGAAGCAGATTATCATCAGGAACTGTAAGCAGCTTGTATCTATGGAGATGGATTTATCAAACAACAAAGCCATTTTTACCATTATCATCAGTGGAACAAATATATCACAAATGAACACGCCAACTCTGCACAAGGATCGATCATACTCTTATATTCTTCTAGAGATAACATGTGAGTTTTCCTTATTTTGGCTTGCCTGCACCACATACGTCCCTGCTCCATATGTTCGTTTGTCTCAAGAAATCATTATAGTTAGTGACTATGCACAAATTATTGGGCTTTTCATTCCAAATTTTAGAAGCTGAATATCGGAAAACTACTTTTTTCCATCTAATTCTGTGCTTACTCTGGTAATACTTATGACGTTATCATATTGGATTTGATAAGAGCTTTCTCTCAGATTAACCATGTTACATAAGCTTTTTGGACGGAGTTTATGTAGAATTTTAAACACCTCTAATGCTACTAATCTTTGCCTATTTTCCATAAGCTTTTTAATTTTAGCTTTTTTCAACATTGTGTCATGATCAGTAAAGTAATCATTAAAGACAAAACTAAAGCACGTTCTTGTAATTTTTGCAATTTTTGTGTGTTCGCTGCACCGCAAAAATGCCAAACTAGTGGACAATAGTTCAAATCAGAAGATATAAAAGCGTGGAAAAAAGCCTTTATACAGTTTACAATTAGAAAAGTTAAGAGACGTTTTAAAACATTAATTTAACAAGAGGTACGCCTGCAAAGGTTTGAAATATGTTCGCTAAAATTGATATTAAAACCAGTGTTAAGACCTGGAAATTTCACTGAATCTGCACAGTCAATTTTCATATTTTGAACAATTCAATTTATCATTTGTCTTTACACCAAAACCAATTGACTGGAATTTACTCGGATTCGCTTTAAAACAACTGCTAGTGAACCAATTTTATAAACTTGAACAGTTTTCACCAAGATTATATACAAGATTTTCAAAATTTTCACAGACTTTTAAGTTTTGTCCACTATGTTATGTGTGAAAACTAGTTTAATCAGAATGTGAAAATTTGGTCTATGAAACACTTTGGCATTTGCATTTATACCAGCTTGCACACGTTACAAATCTTAGCTTTTTTCTGCACGTCCCACGTAAAAACCTCCATTTCAGATGCTGATTTTATAATCTTAATATTTCTGCTATATTTTCTAACTTTGCCATTAGATGTCGCAATCATTCAGCATGCTTAGGTTTTGCCTATTACCATCAATAAGTTGCAGTTTTGCTATGTGCAAATCAAACCTTCTAGTTGAGAAATGTAGCAAAATAAGGAGCTTTCAGTTCATACATTGATCCCAAATTTTATAAATTTTTCTGTCCTGTACCGAGAAAAGTGACTGATAATTCAAGAACGCGGATGGTAGCAAGTGTAGGCTTACATATCAAATAGCAGGTACACACGAAATTTAACATTAATTTTTCTGATGGCTCAGCAAATTTAAAAATCGAAATTAAATAACTAACATGTTTAGCAAGCTTAACAGTGCAATTACGATTTAAATGAAATAAATTGGTCACATAAAGATTTTCTTGTGCGTAATTTCTTGGAAACCAAGGAATGTTTTAAGCAGTTATCGGGAAAATTACTCTGTTCTCTTTCAATGCAAATTGGCTTTCTGTGTTCTGTCACCAATACCTAACTTTATACCAGTTATTAAGCATTACAAAGCTTGTCTTACCATACAGGTACAAAAAAACTTTTTTCAGGGTGAATTATTTTATTTTAGTGAGCCGTCTTGTTTGTAACTGCAGCATGCAATGGACAAAAGGAAAGCCATGGCTGTTTTCGACAATTGATTGTGCAGTTCCACATATACAGCATACAGATAGAGAGATTTCAGTGGATGAATTTTGTGAAGAAACACAAGCAAGTTTTATCTCAAGAGGTTCACCGGCTGAGATATGTTTCACAACTATTTTGTTAAGTTTTACAACAGAGAGGCTTATGTTTAGCCCATGATGGTAATAAAACCTGCTTCCTCTTAAATGATAGACATTAAATTAATAAAAGACAAAAATATTGTAGAAAGTATTAAAAATCACCGAAAAACAATAACAAAACAAGAAATAAATCTGCTCGTTAATAGATAATCAGCCCTGCTTCACAGCAAATGTAGCTTGCACTTTGACAGATGGTTAAATAGTGTCCAATGAATTGATAATGTGAGAGAATTACTCAGTATTGTGCTAGAACTAAGCCCTATACTTGTCTTAGTAAAACAAGTTGCAGTTCGTTTATGTCTTTGTAAATCTTATATTTTAAATTAGAGTCAGTCATTATTTAAAAAATTCCTAGTATCTCCAGTTGTATTTGAAACAGCTATACATTGGTGTGGTTTAATTTACTCTAATTGCACAAGAAAGATGCGGTGCTGCACATATTATTATATCAAACTGCAGTCAAGCGCCTTGCGCTTTAAAGCCCTATTAAAAATTGTGATGAAAAACATCTTCGATTTTTTATTATTTTTGATGTTGCAGTAATTGCAACACTTCCTTAAGCATTTCTGGCATGCACCATGGACAACTTTGATACCCTGTTGCTTCTAACCTTTACTTGCTGGACGAATTGCAGTTGCCTCTCACATTTTGTTGATACTGTATCTTGAGCTGTTTTGTCACCGTAGCCCTAAAATTGAAGTAAAGTTTTAAAACAGTTCATGCAGGAGACTACTCACTACTATTGCCTTACATTAGGAAACTCTGAAACGGACAAAGTTGAATATTTTAGGTGTCTCCAATATCACATTGATGGGAACATTGATTCAGTTTACATTCATGGTTACAAAGGAAATTTTGCCATAAAAATTTTAATTAAGTTTGAAGGACATTAAACATGGGAGACATGTTTAACAACTAACGTTAGCTCAAAGTCTACCGTCAGTTTCTGACTATTATTATGGGCTCGAAAAAATATCCTGCCATTGACTGTCCAAATATGTGTAAAGTTTTTTGTTTTTTATAGTTTTGTAGTTGTCTGCAGAATTCGTTGAAAATATGCTTTGTAATTTGCAAAAAAAAAATTTACATGCGCAATATTTTTTGATCCAAATAAATTTGAACCGTTTTGACAACCAAATTAGTGAGATTCACGCCACACTTCTCTGTGTTATTATGACATTCTGTTTTAATGAACAAGAAATCATGTTTATTGCAATGCCTCATTACAGTGCCGATGTATGACGACTCTAATGCACTGCTTATTTTGCACCTTGAATGTCACAAATCTTCAATTATGCATTGCGTTGAATAAGCACAAATCCCAAAGCCTTTTGGAAAGTTACATGTAAATTCCCTTCATTACAGGTCGTTGTCAAGTGTTACGATGCTTGGCTGTCGGTCCTGTGGTTTTAGGTGGGAATCCTACTTACTTCAATATTTCTCAAGCTATATACCACTCAATCTACATTCTCTGGCCACCAATCTAATCGCTATTTGAATACCTGACTATGTACGGTGGGAGCAGGGGTAACGCAGCAGAGCGATGGGTTAGCTACATCTGTACTTTGTGAGGCGATGTTTTATAAACACACGTGGTTGCTACAACAACGTATCCCATCATTAGACGAGCCTGACAGCGACTCTTCCTCTTAATTCTTATACGAACCACAAGGAGGTTCTTAAATAAGATCATGCACATACAAAATGCAGAATTAAAATACGTAATAACATAACACATAATCATGACAATAAATAATAAGACAATCATAATAATAAATGCAATAACAAAAAAGACGAGTAAGAGTTTTAGTGAAATAATAAATTGTTGAACTGTTAATAGAATCAATAACTTCTAAATTTGTTTTACACATAAATATTGTTCCGGGGTTCGACCCTGTAGATAGCCTTATGGCCCGCCATCGGTGATGCGGGTAAGCGCTGCATAATGGATACTCCAGAAATTTTAAGAAACAAACAACAAAACCAAAACTTGGAATTCAAAAGGGACGGCTGAGAAGAATATCACAAAGAGAAAAAACAAAATCCGATGACCATGCTTCAAACCTTGCGGAATGCACGACACTCAGCAGGCAGACAGGAAAAGTGCATTCCACGACAACCAAAAGACAACTGACGATGTCACGTTTTCGTTCTTTCCACAGGAAACCACTGCTCAACCAATAGCAGGAGGACGTCATAACATTACCTGTAGGTTGGTTGGCCTGGTGCCTATGAACAGAACTGTACAATGCACCTTCACCTATTCAGCTCAATATTTTTAAGACATTATTTGTAGTATATCTCTTCAGCAATTCAGCCACAGATATAAATTATTTACTACAGTCATCTAGTATCTAATTCTGTAATTACAGCACTTGCTCGTGCTTTTAATTTAGCGCGAAAGCCCTTCAGTGTGAAACTGCTCTTTATGAAACCTACCAAAAGGTTTTTGGGATCTGTTATAAACTGCGAAGTCCCTCTTATATTCAACAGCGTGTGACGAATTCTGCAACTCAAAGAGGACAGAATATGAAGAGCCTGTAGAACTAGTGCATTAACATGACGTGGTTCATTCATGTCTGCTTATACTAGTGTTCACTCTGTCAATTCTAATACTGTAACCAATGCATTCTTAAAGACAAAACACCCCATTTGACTGTTTTCTGTGTTAATCTTAAATAGGATATTGTTAGAAATTTGCAAGTTTAACATTGATATTCGCAATGTAAGCATAACAAATACTATCACGAATAAATTATGGAAATCGATTTTCTAAATATTGATTTTTTTCTAGATTTTTATTATATAATTATGCAAATGCATTTTGTAGCAGTAGCACCTTTTCTATTGGCATTATTACAATAAATTCCTATAGGAAGACAGGATAAAAAGGACAGGATTTTCGTCTGATAAAAATAATACATTTTACCAAAATTAATACTGTAAAAGCGTTCCTGATAATTATATAATAGATTAAAAAATTAAACACGGGCAAGCCCAACTATTCATGACATCATGTGCAAACATAATTTTCCACAGCAAAAATATTCCTTGAGCTGTTGTACGTGTATGCGAAAACGAAAATTGAAGTACAGTGCTATTATAAGATGTTCAGTTCGTTGCACTGAAACTGGACAAGTTTTAAGATAAAATTTCAAATTTCAAATTTACCATTGTGCTCACTTTTACCAATTACCATTTACCAACGTGCACAGTTCGTCAGAAACTAACACATCTGAACTGAGACCTACTAACGAATGGCGAAATGCATGAGGTAGCAAAGAACTAGTGGTGCAAACGTGAAATTGTGCTTGTGTGGTAATTAATCTGTCACGTAAGTCATTTTTGAAAAAATAATAATTATGTCTGCTTTCTATGTTTTAAAGAGTAAATTGACTTACAGTTTAAGTTTGGATCAGTTTTGCTTTATGGTTAGGCCCACTCATTCATTGCAAACAAGTTCTAAACTTGCAATAAATTATGCAGAATAGAATGGCACTTTAGAATACAGTATTTTATTGTCTGATAAACCATTGTTTCAAAACAATATTAAATTTCTCATTTGAATTCTAAATTGACGATCTTATGGTTGCTAGGTGCTACAGAACTGAAACCTTTTTTGAAGTTTGAAAACATGTTTCTTTGTCTATTAGGTGTACTCTTGTTGTGTTTTAAGTGTGAGCTTTATATTTGGGAAATGAATTGTAGCTACTATGAAGTTAGAATTTACACTATTCCGTTTATCGATAGCTATCAGTGGTGTGGCAGTGAATTAGAGCCTAAACTTAGTCTACCCGTGATAAATGATATAATACAAGGTGCACCTAGTTTGATAACGACTCTGACTGTCACGAAATATGCTGAATCCCGTTGGTATCCAGAAATACTTGATGGAAGAAAACTAAATTGGTTAATCATTGATGACTCTAACATTGAAAAAATTGCTGAAGATGATTTTCCAGAAAATTTCACCGTAAACAGGCTGTACTTGCAAAACAGTTGGAAGTTAACTGAAATGCATCCTAGAGCTTTTTCAAAGTTAAAGACTATACAGATCATTTATATTATTACCGCACGAAAGTTGGATATAGAACATCTAGATTTTTCCGACAACCCAGATCTCACAGATATCACGATAAAGGATACCGGCACAGATTTTATGCGAATGTTCACACTGCATCCAGACAGACGACCAGAAACATTCCGTATAATATTCTATGGTAATCTCCCAATAAATATTGATATTATGAGCCAGCTACATGGCATTATGGCATGTACGATATTGGCCCAGTACACGCAAGCTAAAACCAGCAATCAAGCCTATACCGCTCCAAAACCGCTTGCACACCACAATTGTACTGACCCGATTCAGCATGGAAACCGTTACTGAGCCAGAATAGGCTGTATCAATTTCTGGTACAATACTGACAGCAAAAGAAGTGAACAAATTTACTGTGCATGGGCTCATGAGCTAGGCTAGTTCCGGCAGACAAACTGTACAAATCAGCAATTAAGAGATATATAAATTAATTAAACAACCTTCACGAAAAAGTAGATAAAGATCAGCCTGCAGTATAGTTAAATACTGAGTCTTGTCATGTCCTTATAATTACAATTGATAAGATTAAAACGCAATACATATATGGAAGCCCCTTTCAAAGCAAAATTACTCTAAGAAGTTTGTTGTATACATGTTTTTTTGTTAATTAAAGACAGGTTTGGTAAGGAATATCAAAAATGTCTTGCTTAAACAATTAGCTGAGTGAATTAATCATAATTAGCGTTTACATTTAATTACAAATCTGACAGTCAACATGAAAGCTAGATTTATGACACAGAACTAGGTATTATCCATGTCCAGCTATTACAAACAAATTCAAGATCAAATTGAGCCTTAAAAATCAGTCCACAATTCAACCATTTCCATCTTAAAACGAGATGTTCACTCCTTGATATCCTCATTATGACAGATAAATTTTTTTTATAAACTCTCAGTTTATATATGGAAGAAAGTTAATACTGAAGCACTACTGCAAGCAATAACTTCAAAACTGGAGTCTAAGTCTTCGTAAAAGATAGTGAAAAGGAACGGTATAATTTTTAGTACAGCTATTGATTGGAAAGCACATTTCTTAAACGATCTAGTCTAGCAAGAAGATATATTTCTTTCATCCTCTGCGTTTATCAAGCCAATTTCTAAGGTACATTTTCATCACTTTGGTGATATTTGCCTCAACACTCTTGACATCTATTGCACCTGTAAACAATGAAAAATTGAACTCAGTTAGATATGACTATTTTTTATATCGCAGCATGTAGTTTCTCCTAAAACATGCCAACAGCAAGCGATAATGACTAGTGAGAGAAGAGAGAATCAGAGGTAGAAAGAAACAGAAAGAAAGACACAGAGAGAGAGAGAGAGAGAGAGAGAGAGAGAGGGGGGAGGGGAGGTTAGGGGAGGGAGGTGAGACAGAGAGAAAGAGAAAGACAGAGAGTGTAAGAGAGACATGGGAGAGACAGATGAGAGAGTAAGGGAGAGAGAGAAAGTAAGAGAAAGAAATGAGAGAGAGAGAGAGTGAGCAAATGTAGAGTGAAGTTTCCAAAATTAAAACTTTGCAGGAAACGAAAGCATGAAAACAGGTTCAAACAAATTTGCAACAATCAGTTATATTAGAAATTACACAATTTTATGAATAAACACAAAACAAGTTAATAGGAATAAATTCATTAAATTTCGCTTATCTTTTTTTAGAAAATCCAATGATTTGTAACTGTTCAATGCGGTGGACAAAAGCTGTGAATTGGCAGTTTTCTAGAATAGAATGCCTGGACCCTCCACGAGTAAATCCACCTATGACTCTTGCAGATTTTGACGAATTCTTGGGATGCCCCACAACCACTACTGAGTCAACCATCAGAACAATTATCCACCCTACATGGACGAACCCTCCTACGACCACACCAAAACCAAAGCCGTGCGGCCCAGAGTTACCAGTGTGTCGTTTTTTGAATACAGATCCGTGCCAGATTCAGTGCGGTTGGTTCTTCAGACTTGATTTCGGAAATTTGGATGTGATAGAAAAAACCGTTCCCACCTATTTAGATGCGTTGTACATTAGTAATTACATAGAAAAGCGACTACCAATTGCATTTTTGGAATACAAAGTAATTAAGATCTTCGAACTAAAGTACAGCAGTATAGAGAGTGTTGGCTTTGCGGAAATTGGTTGCCAAGTTGAGAAAGATATCAGAATCATAGGCTGTGACAATCTGATCTACGTTGACCCAAGGGCGTTTGAATTACAGCCTTATGTTAAATACATATTAATTTCAGATGCTCCACGTCTTACGTACATAAATTTGGACTTACAGAACTGTCATTATTTGCAAACGCTTGTAATAGACAAAACTGGCATTACGCGAATGGATATGCCATCATTTCATCCAGGCAGAACTCCTGATCAGCTAATCATAAAACTAACAGGTAAAATATAAGTCATGATAATTTTATATTTAGCTTTGTTTAGCCTCGCTAACAGGTAAAAAACAATAATCAATAATAGAATCTTACAAACATTTTTTGGCACAATTAATCCAAGAAAATTTTTCAATGAAAATGCTGACACCGACCTTTGGGTGCAAACGTGCCAATGAACTCTTTGAGCTATATTCTATGACAATTTGTTAGGTATTTTTCAACGGAAATGTAATGCCAAATTCTGAATACGTGGTGTTACAGAATTGATTATTAACCACAGCAATCACAAAAACGTGCTGTCAGTCAGTCAGTCAGCAAACAATATCAAATCGGTCTATAAGCTCAACCAAACTAAAAGTCGGTATAACTAAAATTTCCGGAAGTCGGTACAACGAAAATTTCAAATTTGACAACATAGAGCATAAGAAGGGATTTCAATGTCAACTTGTTAACAAATTTGATTAGCTATTGATTTATTTACAGGAAATCCATTACAATGTGATTGTAGCATGGAGTGGACTAAAGCAAAAGAATGGAAAGAATCAGCTATCGATTGTAAGGATCCACCAGTAAATCATACAACAAGAGAAATACAAATTGGAGAATTCATTGGATGTTTAACGGTTGACTGTGGCATCGTGCTTCATGAGTGCATTGTTGTTGAATATCTTGATAATTTAACTGGTTGTTTTGTTGCTTGTGGTTATTATGATCCACTTTTCATAACTGACTTGGAGGAAATCGTAGAAGGACTCTCTCACTGGACTCGATATTTCTATATTGCTAATTTCCAAGAAAAGGAACTTCCAAGTAGTTTCCTTGAAGGAAAAACTGTCGACACATTGGAAATTACTGATTCAAAACTAGAAACAATTGGAAAAATAGCAATTGGTGGAACGATTAGGATTGCTCTCATTTTGAAACGCCTTCCTGAATTAACTGTTCTCGACCCAAAAGCATTTTACTGGATAAACACTGTTGAAAATATAATCATCCTAAACTGTCGCAAATTAGAAACTATAAATTTGGATTTGTCTAATAATCGCCAACTTAGTGTAATTGACATTGAAAAAACTGGAATGATGCACATGGAAAAACCAAAACTGCACATGTATTATGACTCCAAGAACATTCAACTCAAGCTGAAAGGTAGCGACAATACTAAATTTTTTAATGAATTTCTTAATTTACTACCGTGCCATGTCTCACTGCTATTTCAACAGCTACTAGATCCCGAGTTAAAATTTAAGTTGATGATGATGTTGTTGTTGATGATGATGATGATGACACAATGATGATGGTAATAGTTTTACAGAAACGAAAATGCTGTCTTTTTTATTTGCTGCAATATATTACCAGATACCAACTATCAATCATAAAATTTCTGTGGAGAACTTATTATTATGGAACTTAATTGTATTACAGGAAATAGACTTCTTTGCAATTGTTATTTGAAGTGGGCTGAAAGTGAACATTGGCACAAATCAAGTAAAGTTGAGTGTTACAAGCAGTGTGATTGGCAGTTGTACTGTGTTAAATTTTCTATTGATGAAGTGAAAGAATCATTAAAGGACTGTGACTTGACTACAACAAAAGTGCCTTCTGAATCAACAACGCACAATCCAGTCTGTGATCTCCCAATACCTGAATGCGATGTGTGGATAAATTGGCAACAAACTAGGAAATGTAACATAATATGTGGTGACTATGGTAGTGTTCTCTTCATGGACAAGTTGGTAGATATCTGGCATTCGTTGCCTCGGAGCACAAATCTTCTAAAAATTGTCGATTATAAAGAGAAAGAACTGCCAAGAAAGTTTCTCGATGGGAAGACAGTACGGCAGTTCACATTAAGAATGGCAGATATTGAGACATTGGACGAAGAAGCCATTTATGGAAATGTGACATCAATAATTGAACTATTCGATAATGAAGAGTTGAAATCAATACACCCTAAAGCATTTTACAAAATGAATTATGTGGAACAGATTGTCATCAGGAACTGTAAGCAGCTTGTATCTATGGAGATGGATTTATCAAACAACAAAGCCATTTTTACCATTATCATTAGTGGAACAAATATATCACAAATGAACACGCCAACTCTGCACAAGGATAGATCATACTCTTATATTCTTCTAGAGATAACATGTGAGTTTTCCTTATTTTGGCTTTCCTGTACCACATATGTCCCTGCTCCATACGTTAATTTGCCTCAAGAAATCATTATAGTTAGTGACTATGCACAAATGATTGGGCTATTCATTCCAAATTTTAGAAGCTGAATATCGGAAACTTCTTTTTTCCATCTAATTCTGTGCTTACTTTGGTAATATTTGTGATGGTATCATATTGCATTTGCTAAGAGCTTTCTCTCAGATTAACCATGTTACATAAGCTTTTTGGACGGTGTTTATGTCGAATTTTAAACACCTCTAATGCTATTAATCTTTGCCTATTTTCCATAAGCTTTTTAATTTTAGCTTTTTTCAACATTGTGTCACGATCAGTAAAGTAATCATTGAAGACAAAACGTAAAACACGTTCTTGTAATTTTTCAATTTTTGCGTGTTCGCTGCACCGCAAAAATGCTAAACTAATGGACAATAGTTCAAATCAGAAGATATATGTAGATTTAGTAAAGTTAAGAGGCGTTTTAAAACAATAATTTAACAAGAGGTACGCCGGCAAAGGTTTAAAATATGTTCGCTAAAATTGAAATTAAAACCAATGTTAACACCTAGAATTTCGACTGAATCTGCACAGTCAATTTCGATAGTTTGAACACTTCAATTTATCATTTGTCTTTACACCAAAACCATTTGACTGGAATTTACTAGGATTCGCTTTAAAACCACTGCTAGTGAACCAATTTAATAAACTTGGACAGTTTTCAGCAAGATTATGTACGAGATTTTCAAAATTTTCACAGACTTTTGAGGTTTGTCCACTATGTTATGTGTGAAAACTGGTTTAATCAGAATGTGAAAATTTGGTCTATGAAACACTTTGGAATTGGCATTTATACCAGCTTGCACACGTTACAAATCCTAGCTTTTTTTCCACACGTCCCACGTAAAAACCTCCATTTCAGATGCTGATTTTATAATCTTAATATTTCTGCTATATTTTCTAACTTTGCCATTAGATGTCGCAATCATTCAGCATGCTTAGGTTTTGCCTATTACCATCAATAAGTTTCAGTTTTGCTATGTGCAAATCAAACCTTCTAGTTGAGAAATGTAGCAAAATAAGGAGCTTTCGGTTCATACATTGATCCCAAATTTTATAAATTTTTCTGTCCTGTACCGAGAAAAGTGACTGATAATTCAAGAAAGCGGATGGTGGCAAGTGTAGGCTTAAATATTAAATAGCAGGTACACACGAAATTTAACATTAATTTTTCTGATGATTCAGCTAGCAAATTTAAAAATCGAAATTAAATAACTAACATGGTTAGCAAGCTTAATAGGGCAAGTTTTCATTATGATTTAAATGAAATAAATTGGTCACATAAAAATTTTCTTGTGCGTAATTTCTTGGAAACCAAGGAATCTTTTAAGCAGCTATCGGGAAAATTATTCTGCTCTTTCAATGCAAATTGGCTTTCTGAGTTCTGTCACCAATACCCAACATGCATACCAGCTATTAAGCATTACGAAGCTAGTCTTACCATACAGGTACAAACAAGCTTTTTTCAGGGTGCATTATTTTATTTTAGTGAGCAGTCTTGTTTGTAACTGCAGCATGCAATGGACAAAAGGAAAGCCATGGCTGTTTTCAACAATTGATTGTGCAGTGCCACCTATACGGCATACAGATAGAGAGATTTCAGTGGATGAATTTTGTGAAGAAACACAGAAAAGTTTTATCTCTAGCAGTTCTCTGATTGAGATATGTTTCACAACTATTTTGTTAAGTTTTACAACAGAGAGGCTTATGTTTAGCCCATGATAGTAATAAAACTTGCTTTCACTTAAATGACAGACATTAAATTAATAAAAGACAAAAATATTGTAGAAAGTATTAAAAATCACTAAAAAACCATAACAAAACAAGAAAGAAAATAGATAATCAGCGCAGCTTCTCAGCAAACGTTGCTTGTACTTTGACAGATGGTTAAATAGTGTCCAAAAAATTGATAATGTGAGAGAATTACTCAGTATTGTGCTAGAACTAAGCCCTACACTTGTATTAGTAAAAGTCTCATCCAGTTGCAGTTCGTTTACGTCTAGGTAAATCTTATATTTTAGATTAGAGTCAGTAATTATTTAAAAATTCCTAGTAACTCCAGTTGTATTTGAAACAGCTATACATTGGTGTGGTTTAATTTACTGTAATTGCACAAGAAAGATGCGGTGCTGCACATATTATTATATCAAACTGCATTCAACGCCGTGTGTTTTAGAGCCCTATTAAAAATTGTGATGAAAAACATCTTCGATCTTTTATTATTTTTGATGTTGCAGTAATTGCAACACTTCCTTAATCATTTCTGGCATGCACCATGGACAACTTTGATTCCCTGTTGCTTCTAACCTTTACTTGCTGGACGAATTACAGTTGCCACTCACATTTTGTTGATACTGTATCTTGAGCTGTTTTGCCACCGTAGCCCTAAAATGGAAGTGAAGTGTTAAAACAGTTTATACAATAGACTACTCACTACTATTGCCTAATTTAGGAAACTCTGACAAAGTTGAATATTTTGGGTGTCTCCAATGTCACATTGATGGTTACAAAGGAAATTTTGCCATAAAAAATTTGAATTAAGTTTGAAGGACATTAAACATGGGTGATATTCTATAAAATAACTACCGCTTGCTCAAAGCCTACCGTCAGTTTCTGACTATTATCAGGGGCTCGAAAAAATATCCAGCCATTAACTGTCCAAATATGTGTAAAGTTTTTTGTTTTTTATAGTTTTGTAGTTGTCTGCAGAATTTGTTGAAAATATGCTTTGTAATTTGCAAAAAAAATTTTACATGCGCAATATTTTTTGATCCAAATAAATTTGAACCGTTTTGACAACCAAATTAGTGAGATTCACGCCACACTTCTCTGTGTTATTATGACATTCTGTTTTAATGAACAAGAAATCATGTTTATTGCAATGCCTCATTACAGTGCCGCTGTATGACGAATCTAATGCACTGCTTATTATGCACCTTGAATGTCACAAATCTTCAATTATGCATTGCGTTGAATAAGCACAAATCCCAAAGCCTTTTGGAAAGTTACATGTGAATTCCCTTCATTACAGGTCGTTGTCAAGTGTTACGATGCTTGGCTGTCGGTCTTGTGGTTTTAGGTGGGAATCCTACTTACTTCAATATTTCTCAAGCTATATACCACTCAATCAACATTCTCTGGCCACCAATCTAATCACTATTTGAATACCTGACTATGTACGGTGGGAGCAGGGGTAACGCAGGAGAGCGATGGGTTAGCTACATCTGTACTTTGTGAGGCGATGTTTTATAAACACACGTGGTTGCTACAACAACGTATCCCATCATTAGACGAGCCTGACAGCGACTCTTCCTCTTAATTCTTATACGAACCACAAGGAGGTTCTTAAATAAGATCATGCACATACAAAATGCAGAATTAAAATACGTAATAACATAACACATAATCATGACAATAAATAATAAGACAATCATAATAATAAATGCAATAACAAAAAAGACGAGTAAGAGTTTTAGTGAAATAATAAATTGTTGAACTGTTAATAGAATCAATAACTTCTAAATTTGTTTTACACATAAATATTGTTCCGGGGTTCGACCCTGTAGATAGCCATCGGTGATGCGGGTAAGCGCTGCATAATGGATACTCCAGAAATTTTAAGAAACAAACAACAAAACCAAAACTTGGAATTCAAAAGGGACGGCTGAGAAGAATATCACAAAGAGAAAAAACAAAATCCGATGACCATGCTTCAAACCTTGCGAAATGCACGACACTCAGCAGGCAGAGAGGAGAAGTGCATTCCACGACAACCAAAAGACAACTGACGATGTCACGTTTTCGTTCTTTCCACAGGAAACCACTGCTCAACCAATAGCAGGAGGACGTCATAACATTACCTGTAGGTTGGTTGGCCTGGTGCCTATGAACAGAACTGTACAATGCACCTTCACCTATTCAGCTCAATATTTTTAAGACATTATTTGTAGTATATCTCTTCAGCAATTCAGCCACAGATATAAATTATTTACTACAGTCATCTAGTATCTAATTCTGTAATTACAGCACTTGCTCGTGCTTTTAATTTAGCGCGAAAGCCCTTCAGTGTGAAACTGCTCTTTATGAAACCTACCAAAAGGTTTTTGGGATCTGTTATAAACTGCGAAGTCCCTCTTATATTCAACAGCGTGTGACGAATTCTGCAACTCAAAGAGGACAGAATATGAAGAGCCTGTAGAACTAGTGCATTAACATGACGTGGTTCATTCATGTCTGCTTATACTAGTGTTCACTCTGTCAATTCTAATACTGTAACCAATGCATTCTTAAAGACAAAACACCCCATTTGACTGTTTTCTGTGTTAATCTTAAATAGGATATTGTTAGAAATTTGCAAGTTTAACATTGATATTCGCAATGTAAGCATAACAAATACTATCACGAATAAATTATGGAAATCGATTTTCTAAATATTGATTTTTTTCTAGATTTTTATTATATAATTATGCAAATGCATTTTGTAGCAGTAGCACCTTTTCTATTGGCATTATTACAATAAATTCCTATAGGAAGACAGGATAAAAAGGACAGGATTTTCGTCTGATAAAAATAATACATTTTACCAAAATTAATACTGTAAAAGCGTTCCTGATAATTATATAATAGATTAAAAAATTAAACACGGGCAAGCCCAACTATTCATGACATCATGTGCAAACATAATTTTCCACAGCAAAAATATTCCTTGAGCTGTTGTACGTGTATGCGAAAACGAAAATTGAAGTACAGTGCTATTATAAGATGTTCAGTTCGTTGCACTGAAACTGGACAAGTTTTAAGATAAAATTTCAAATTTCAAATTTAGCATTGTGCTCACTTTTACCAATTACCATTTACCAACGTGCACAGTTCGTCAGAAACTAACACATCTGAACTGAGACCTACTAACGAATGGCGAAATGCATGAGGTAGCAAAGAACTAGTGGTGCAAACGTGAAATTGTGCTTGTGTGGTAATTAATCTGTCACGTAAGTCATTTTTGAAAAAATAATAATTATGTCTGCTTTCTATGTTTTAAAGAGTAAATTGACTTACAGTTTAAGTTTGGATCAGTTTTGCTTTATGGTTAGGCCCACTCATTCATTGCAAACAAGTTCTAAACTTGCAATAAATTATGCAGAATAGAATGGCACTTTAGAATACAGTATTTTATTGTCTGATAAACCATTGTTTCAAAACAATATTAAATTTCTCATTTGAATTCTAAATTGACGATCTTATGGTTGCTAGGTGCTACAGAACTGAAACCTTTTTTGAAGTTTGAAAACATGTTTCTTTGTCTATTAGGTGTACTCTTGTTGTGTTTTAAGTGTGAGCTTTATATTTGGGAAATGAATTGTAGCTACTATGAAGTTAGAATTTACACTATTCCGTTTATCGATAGCTATCAGTGGTGTGGCAGTGAATTAGAGCCTAAACTTAGTCTACCCGTGATAAATGATATAATACAAGGTGCACCTAGTTTGATAACGACTCTGACTGTCACGAAATATGCTGAATCCCGTTGGTATCCAGAAATACTTGATGGAAGAAAACTAAATTGGTTAATCATTGATGACTCTAACATTGAAAAAATTGCTGAAGATGATTTTCCAGAAAATTTCACCGTAAACAGGCTGTACTTGCAAAACAGTTGGAAGTTAACTGAAATGCATCCTAGAGCTTTTTCAAAGTTAAAGACTATACAGATCATTTATATTATTACCGCACGAAAGTTGGATATAGAACATCTAGATTTTTCCGACAACCCAGATCTCACAGATATCACGATAAAGGATACCGGCACAGATTTTATGCGAATGTTCACACTGCATCCAGACAGACGACCAGAAACATTCAGTATAATATTCTATGGTAATCTCCCAATAAATATTGATATTATGAGCCAGCTACATGGCATTATGGCATGTACGATATTGGCCCAGTACACGCAAGCTAAAACCAGCAATCAAGCCTATACCGCTCCAAAACCGCTTGCACACCACAATTGTACTGACCCGATTCAGCATGGAAACCGTTACTGAGCCAGAATAGGCTGTATCAATTTCTGGTACAATACTGACAGCAAAAGAAGTGAACAAATTTACTGTGCATGGGCTCATGAGCTAGGCTAGTTCCGGCAGACAAACTGTACAAATCAGCAATTAAGAGATATATAAATTAATTAAACAACCTTCACGAAAAAGTAGATAAAGATCAGCCTGCAGTATAGTTAAATACTGAGTCTTGTCATGTCCTTATAATTACAATTGATAAGATTAAAACGCAATACATATATGGAAGCCCCTTTCAAAGCAAAATTACTCTAAGAAGTTTGTTGTATACATGTTTTTTTGTTAATTAAAGACAGGTTTGGTAAGGAATATCAAAAATGTCTTGCTTAAACAATTAGCTGAGTGAATTAATCATAATTAGCGTTTACATTTAATTACAAATCTGACAGTCAACATGAAAGCTAGATTTATGACACAGAACTAGGTATTATCCATGTCCAGCTATTACAAACAAATTCAAGATCAAATTGAGCCTTAAAAATCAGTCCACAATTCAACCATTTCCATCTTAAAACGAGATGTTCACTCCTTGATATCCTCATTATGACAGATAAATTTTTTTTATAAACTCTCAGTTTATATATGGAAGAAAGTTAATACTGAAGCACTACTGCAAGCAATAACTTCAAAACTGGAGTCTAAGTCTTCGTAAAAGATAGTGAAAAGGAACGGTATAATTTTTAGTACAGCTATTGATTGGAAAGCACATTTCTTAAACGATCTAGTCTAGCAAGAAGATATATTTCTTTCATCCTCTGCGTTTATCAAGC
>JAQGDQ010000922.1:0-80021 GCA_030141605.1 Tubiluchus corallicola | reverse complement strand
GGTGTTTTTGGAAGATGATGTCAGGTGTTTTTGGAAGATGATGTCAGGTGTTTTTGGAAGATGATGTCAGGTGTTTTTGGAAGATGATGTCAGGTGTTTTTGGAAGATGATGTCAGGTGTTTTTGGAAGATGATGTCAGGTGTTTTTGGAAGATGATGTCAGGCGTTTTTGGAAGATGATGTCAGGTGTTTTTGGAAGATGATGTCAGGTGTTTTTGGAAGATGATGTCAGGTGTTTTTGAAAGATGATGTCAGGTGTTTTTGGAAGATGTCAGGTGTTTTTGAAAGATGATGTCAGGTGTTTTTGGAAGATGATGTCAGGTGTTTTTGGAAGATGATGTCAGGTGTTTTTGTAAGATGATGTCAGGTGTTTTTGGAAGATGATGTCAGGTGTTTTTGGAAGATGATGTCAGGTGTTTTTGGAAGATGATGTCAGGTGTTTTTGTAAGATGATGTCAGGCGTTTTTGGAAGATGATGTCAGGTGTTTTTGGAAGATGATGTCAGGTGTTTTTGTAAGATGATGTCAGGCGTTTTTGGAAGATGATGTCAGATGTTTTTGGAAGATGATGTCAGGTGTTTTTGTAAGATGATGTCAGGTGTTTTTGGAAGATGATGTCAGGTGTTTTTGGAAGATGATGTCAGGTGTTTTTGTAAGATGATGTCAGGTGTTTTTGGAAGATGTCAGGTGTTTTTGAAAGATGATGTCAGGTGTTTTTGGAAGATGATGTCAGGTGTTTTTGTAAGATGATGTCAGGTGTTTTTGTAAGATGATGTCAGATGTTTTTGGAAGATGATATCAGAATAAATCCATGTATTTAATCTAGGGATTTATCCTCCTCCGGACGTCTGTTACCTGTCTCGATCCCGATCCTTAATTTTCTTAACGTCGACGACTCCGCCATGTTTCAGCTTGAATGGATCCAGGTCGACATCCTGTTCCTTTTTCCGCTTTTCGCCCAACGCCAATCCGGCGGAACTGTGAAGAAAAAACTGCACTTTAAATATTCCGTTTACGGAAAATTTTAATGAAAACATGAATTAGATAATGGGTGGTGATGCTGACATGATTATAAATAAAATTTAGTCCCCTGTGATTGGCTATTTGGTTACTGGAGTCGATTTTCTTATTTTGCCGGAAGCCAATTTTTATTTTATCAACAAATTTTTTTTACCTAATTTGATGCATTAAAGCAGCACATATTGCATTATTCTGTTCTAAAAATGCACTAATAGTGTAAACAGTGCAATTATTGCTTCCCGACTGTCTAGTAAATGCTAGCGGTTCATATCAAGTGAGACCAGAGAGCAATTTTGCATGCAACCTGTTGCTATAGCAACCAGACTAAGTATCCAGATAAAATTCACAAGGTCGCCCAGGGCTTGGTTTGACTCCCCAGTGTTTATTGTTCAACTCCTGACTAGGCTTAAATGTTAACGAAAGAGAAACCGCTATAGCTAGGTATTTATAAGTGAAATATATAGGTGGTTCCAGGCAAACAGACTAAATAAAATTCTCAAGGTCGCCCCCTGGTTTCCCTTTGACTCTGCAATGTTTATGGTTTAACCTGACCTAGGCTTAAACGTCAATGAAAGAGAAACCACTACAACTCTGTATTAGTAAGTAAGCCATATAGGTGGTTTCAGGCAAACAGAAAGAAATTAATCAGTAGAAATATGAATAAAACTCATAAAATGTTTAAGTTACATGATTCAAGCAGCATTCATTTTTTCCACAGTTTTCATTATTTTCTATGGAAGTCTTGGCTTCATTTAACGACGTTTCTCTTAATGTCGCATTTTGCTAGAACGCACTAACGTCGCTAAGCGAGGACTTACTGTAAATGTTAATCAATGCTTATATGATCAAAAGCAGTATTGATTTTTGTCTCCGGAACGTATCTCAATTCTTTTACATTATTTTCTATGGAGGTTTTGGCTTTGATTAACGACGTTTTGCTCAACGTCGCATTTTGCTAGAACGCATTAACGTCGCTAAGCGAGGACTTACTGTAAATGTTATTCAATGCTTACATGATCAAAAACACTATCGATTTTTGCCTCTGGAACGTATCTCAGTTCTTTAACATTATTTTCTATGGAAGTCTTGGCTTCGTTTAACGTCGTTTCATTTAACGTCGCGTTTTACTGGACCACATCAGCGTCGTTAAGCGAGGACTTACCGTATACGTTACTCAATGCTTAATTACCACTGTTTTCGAAATCGCACTTACCTGACACCTTCTGGTCGTTTTCTCAACTTTTGCAGCACCTTTAAATCTTCCACGACATTGCTGTACAAACAGATTAAAGGAAAAAGATAAGTTTTTTGACACGTCAAAGACGCTGAGATATAGGCCATGAAATGACTTCACTGTACTTGTGTGAACGTCGTGTATTTGTCTGGTCAAATAAGAGTCTCAGAAATCACCAAACATGCACAAACACTGTGTATTGTCTGGTCAAATAAGAGTCTCAGAAATCACCAAACAGCACAAACAGCTACCAAAAAACCAAAACACCAAACACACAAACACACCAAAAAACCAAAACACCAAACACACAAACACCACCCAAAAAACCAAAACACCAAACACCACAAACACCACCAAAAAACCAAAACACCAAACACACAAACACACCAAAAAACCAAAACACCAAACACACAAACACGTGTATTTGTCTAGTCAAATAAGAGTCTCAGAAATCACCAAACATGCACAAACACTCTGTGTATTCGTCTGGTCAAATAAGAGTCTCAGAAATCACCAAACACGCACAAACACGCTATGAGAATTTCGTGCAAAAGCCCAAAATTTGCAAAAACGTGGCAAAAATCGCGTGAACACTATTTAGAAAGTTGTGTGGATGTTTTGGTGACTGTTGGACTCTTTGGTTGCCGCAAAATAAGTTGCGATCTTGCGAAACCCTGGTTTTAGGTCCAAGATAAAAATGCGAGATTCAACACATTTCTTTTGACACATTAGCAATGGCTGGTCTACTTTATTTCCAAAAAAGTTCAGCAGATGGTTTATGGCGTGCTTATATCAGCAAATTTTACTTAGCTCATCATTATCAACATCATGGTCGAAAAATGCCTCTGCAATTATAACACTGGTCGTAGGGAGGGCACTTTTCTGTATCTTCTGAAAGTTATTCAATGTTTTTGCACTTTGAAGAGTATTGCATATTGCTAATATTTACAATGAGAAAGAAGCGACTTTAGTTGAACCTGTGTTTTTATGCAATGCTGAACTATGTACAATAAAAGTTAAAAAGTGACGCTTTTTAAAGTCTCTATAGAGAATTACTAAGAATTAAATGGCCTGATAGAATATTCGATGATGATGATGATGATGATCTGTATGATGTGGTGAAGAAGAATCCTTGGAGTAAACAAATACAAGTAAGAAGACTGCATTAGATTGGGCACCCGGCGCTAAAATCAAATCAAGTCAAATCATTTATTTTTCTTGCCAATAACAATACAAAGAAAAAGAGGTATAAATAAAAAAAACTAAACAAATGGGAAGGGGTGGCGAAAAACATTAGTTATCGAATCAGCCACCCCAAACCGAGTATTAAATTAGTATTATGCAGTGCTGCACATTAATACTAATTATGCAGTGCTTACATATTAATTGTATATAAACTGAAGTATACCCCCACACACACATATATATATATATATATGTCACACATTGCTTAGAATATATATATATAAACCGAAAAATATATGTACTGTAGTAATATTAAAAAAGAAAAAAGTTGTTTCATTAAATTATGTATTTCATTCGTGTGTGTTTTTCTATACATAAGACTTTCTAATTTTTAACCAAGAAAACGAAAATAAAATTACCTGAAACTAACAAAATTGTTACTATAATATTGACTTAAATATTAATATTTCATTTCAACTCGAAATAAAAATATGAAAATATAACTGTTTATGCTACAGATCAATGTTAATTAATGACTCAATGAACTTATGAAAATAATATAACATGCAATTTAATTTCATGCTCAAATGATCGTAAAAGAAAAGGTCATGCATAATCAGTATCCCAATCTGCGGATACAGTCAGTAACTAAATATATACACACCAACACACACACATCAACATATATCAACAGGTTGGACATGCCATGTTTTTAGAACATAGAATCTAGGAGATGAATATGGGCTCGTAATGTAGGGATGTTAATGATAACGATACATATGAATAAGTATCAATACGAAAAATCTGTTTTCACCGTTATCGTATCGGAAAATAAGAAGCGATTTTCACATGATTTATATAACAAAACTCACTTCAAATTGCTTGCTATAAAAAATCCAAAAAGTTTTGAAGAATCGCTCTGACAAAAAGAAGTCATGCATGCGCTGGTGTTGCGATTTTTTAGTGCAGTTTGCTGCATTCTGTATAAGCGACCTATCGGTAATTTCATTTGAAATAGGTCTAGTAACGCAGACTACAGTACAGCCGCAACAGCAATCTTGTTAATATAATAAGCTGTGCTTTGCTCACGCATTGAAGTCAGAAGAGAGAACTCTACTTGGACATCAACTAAGGAGTAGGGCATATTATACTACTAAAACTAGTTTTACAAAAAAATTGATATCTTTATAAAAGTATCTTTACAAAGTAGTTTTACAAAAAAGTATCTTTATTTATCACCTTTTTTACAAGACAAACACAAAGCATGGAACGATAATATGGTAATATGATATAAAGTGACAAGGTTATTAAATGAATAAATTATCTGAGTTAATGGTGTTCAAGTGATTGGTGAAAAGGTGGCGAAAAACTAAAAGTAAAAGTTACCAAAGTCAACCACCCTGTAAGTAATGTTGCTATTATTAATTAATCATATGCGCAATTATCTTGATGAAGATTTCAGAATAAGGTGTGTAAAACTATTGAGATTAACTGAGATTAAGTTTAAATTTGAACATAAATATCATGGACATAAAGCCTAAAGTAAAGGCATAATAAAATAAATACATATGATGTTGATATTCTAAGCAATGTGTACATTTATGCAGACAGAAACATTTTATACACCATCGAATACCTGACACCACCGTCGCTGTTCTCATCTTCCTCAGACGAGCTATTTGCGTTAGATATCTTTCTTTGGCTCCTTATGTTTTTCTTTGAGGCTTTTTTGAAAACGATTGACTGGCCATCTGCCGCCATACTATAAACATATCCCGTCATCCGCAGCGAAAACAAAGTCTAAAAGGCGCACCACAAATTTTGGAGAAAGTAAAACCTATGGACCGCACTTTAACATATACGTAAACATTTTTATTTACTTCCTAGACTAACACCAAACATACAAGATAAACAATAACTGCTATAGTGAATTAACAATTGTGGTAAAAAGATACATGCATAAAAGTGTCAGGGATGCAGAAGAAAGGGCAGCAAAGGACGAATTATTGGTCATCAGCTACCCTTCTTTGATTAATGTAATGTAATTATAAGAAAATATTTTAGAGCTGCCGTGTTACTGTTATATAGAGTAGAAGAAAAATTACTCTTACTGAAAAGTCTATAGTTGGAACAACTTATGCATAGAAAACAAATCAACTAAATAGACAATATGGTAAGGAAATAATGAAATAAATAGAAAATATGCAATGGCAAAAAACCATATCTGTAAAATATATAACAAAATGACTAACCCGTAAAACAAAGAACCAAATTAAATCAAGTAAGAAAGTAAATTATAATTAAAGAACTATTAACAGAGATCAAAATATATAATAAAAGGAAACTAAATATAATGAAACGAATATATGCGGCGATATTCGACCGATTATGTCGAGTATAATGCTGAAAAAACTATGCAACAAGAGAACTAATACAAAGAAATGGATGTGCTGATTTATTTAAACTTGTGTTGCCCCCTCTTTTCTGTTATAAACTGGTTTCCTTTTAAACAGGTCATGTGACCAGACTTACCTGTAGATTGGAGTAACTCAGGCGTTCACACACTGCAGTGACAAATTGTTTAGCGTCAGTGATTTTTGATTTGTTGTATAATTTCATAATTACACTTACAGAAGATCACCATATTAAACTGTGCTACCTTCTTATGAAAAACTCCAACAACATAATTATGTTGTTGGAGTTTTTTTATAAGAAGGTAGCACAATGGATAAGGAATAAACATAATGGGCAATGAAAATTTAATGACAACAAGCCAAAGAACATACTATAACAAAACTTAGGATAACTTGAAACCATGAGCAAATAATTGTATTTACACTTCCAAATAAAT
The DNA here is from genome assembly GCA_030141605.1 of Tubiluchus corallicola. Taxonomy (NCBI): domain Eukaryota; kingdom Metazoa; phylum Priapulida; class Priapulimorpha; order Priapulimorphida; family Tubiluchidae; genus Tubiluchus; species Tubiluchus corallicola. Next base: position 73,733 of record JAQGDQ010000922.1, on the reverse strand, counting down.
TTATTATTATTATTATTATTATTATTATTACAGATTTACATTCAGCTTTCATGGCTGCAAAGGGATAATAATTATACGCATTTTTGTAGGAAAAATAAACCACGAAAATCTGATCATACTTAATAAATTATTGCAAATGGAAAACGTTAAAATGATTTATTACAAGTAGATAGAGTCATGCACCGCATTCAGAGATGGATTCAATGTTGCATATCAAATAGGTAATAGCAAAAATAAATATAGCATTTTTGACCTCGATGAGCAAATTAATGCATTTGGATAAGCCAGTTATTTTTGCCATTTGTTTGTATTAAATATTTGAACACAGTAGGTTTGTTTAGTAGCAAATCGGTATGCTATTCATGTACTTTAGTTACAGATTTATAGTAATTACGAATAACTTCAAGAAGCATTATAACGGTTGAATCTATAACAAGAGTTTGGCCAACTCTAACTTATGCACCTCCTGAAGTTTTAAGATTTTTATGTTAGCATAAAGATATAACGTGGGCTGTTCCATTTGTCTTTGTCCTGAGTCTAATAAATTTATTTTGTCTAATATCTAGGAGACACAATTTATGTGTAATGAAGTGCTGATTGATCCATAGGTAAACGCGCTATAAATAATAATTATGCTGAAAAGAGGGAAAATATTGAAGTTTCTCTGCATCACAATTCAGGAACTGCCTAAGTCTCAAAAATATATCTATAATTTTACTGGTTTTGTTAACAAGGTATTGCATATGCAACATTTGCTTTCCATGAAAGAGAGTAATCTATTAGTACTCCAAGATATTTTATTTGTTGCACACATTGAATGTCAAAATCTTAGAAATGCTTATGGAAAACGATGGTTAAGAATTGTTGTGTTTCATTAACCTCACGATGCATTTTACCATCGTCATTAAATTTCTTTTCTTCTCCTTTGTTGTTCGTAGTAGCGTGGGGTTTGAGAAATTACAGGTAAACTCTGCAAAAAACAATGCATAAGAAAATGTGACTGCTTGATCCAGAAAATACAAGTCTGTTTCCTTACGCAAGTCTAACACTAACAGTATTCTTAACGAATTTTTGAAGTACCTTGAAAAGTGTAATATTTTGGTCATAGATTAACAATGGACTACCGTCAGAAGAAGAAACATTAAAGACTAATAGAATATTTTTTTAATGATTTGTGGTTAACTTACCTTGTTGGGAGAAGTGAGTTGAACTAATGTCTAATTATAGTCGCGAGTTGCGTTCACATTTTATTTGAGCTGCTTTGAGCTGATGGTCGTATGAGCTTTGATTTCACTTGACAACTGCACAAAGTTCCTCTTACACGAAGTTGAATCGGGTGAAAAGAGTTTGCGTATTGCTGGATTACTGCTGCGTTTACCTGTCTGAAGGCAGATTTTTTTTATTTTAGAATTCTGCCTGCCCAATGTCTACAATAGACGTGACGGGCGTATGATGATGATGAAATTAATTTAATTTATCGGAAGTGGTGCTGACAAGCCACTGGCGTAGCAGTGTCTAGCTTTTTTACTGGATTACTGCTGCGTTTACCTGTCTGAAGGCAGATTTATTTTAGAATTCTGCGTGCCCAATGTCTACAAATAGACGTGACGGGCGTGTGATGATGATGATCATGATAATAATAACTGAATTAGAATAAGTTGATTTGAGTCATTCGGAGAGCTGAGTCAGAGTAAAACTGAGTTAAACTGAAACCTGAGATGGGTTGGTTTAAGTCGGTCAAAAGACAAGCTCACTCACAACTTATTGATTATTTTACACTATATTTACTCGGCCATTAACCGCGCTGTGAATGATAATGGGCTCCATTGATATTTGGAATGAACTCACCTGTTAGTGTCTCTCAGAGGCATTTATGACAAACCTTCAAAAGTCTCAATTGAATTTCACGTAAACCACTGATTTTTATTTCGGCAAAATTTAAAATAGAATAGTGACTGACATTGGCTAATTTTATGAAAAGTTACATAGTTTAGTTAGATTGACAGTTATTTAGTTCAATCAAAAATGTTAATGAATAAATCAAGATAAAAATTAATAGAAATAAACTTACATCTTTGCGGCATATATCTAATGAAATATTTCGCTAGCTTGCACAGGACTAGGTCAATGCCCACACTTTAAACTTTCCAGCTAGATGGAGCCACCTTGGCTACAATATTAAAATTTATTAAGTCAGGTTCACACTGGCCTTAATACCACCATTATTCAATTTTGAAACTAAAGTTGCTGAAAAGGAACGAAGTGTGAAGTTTAATGATTCTTGAACTTGAAGGACAAGAAAAGGGGCACCTGAAGTCTGTTTCAGTAAACTCGCCTTAAAAAATTATATAACTTTATAGGATTTTTGTGCGTATGTCGTACTCGCATTGAAAGGAATTGTTGTTTGTTTTCATTTTAAATCTCCCGCGACACTGTTCCAAAGTCGCCATTGCATGACGTCACTTACGCAAACGTAAATCAGGGGAAGAAAAGGCAATGTTAAACTCTGTCCCAAAAAACTTTCTATGTAAAATTATTTTTCTTATCATTTCGCTTGCCTACTTGAAAGACTTATGTAACTACAAAAGAAAATTATTAATTATTTAAAGTGCTTTCACCAATTGATAAAATGTCGCTGACCCGCCAGGGTGCACTATTCACCAACCATTAATGTGTTTTTAATCTTACTGACAAGATAAAGTGATTTAAATTTTTACTTAGTTAGCGAAGAGTGCTCTACGAATGTTCTGATTATATTTTCAAACATTACTCAATGTTATCTAAACTTGTTTCAAATGACCTGTCGTCAAAATGGCTGCATCTAACGGTCATCGCAGGAGTTTAAATTTACATGTTTTATACAGCGTGCCTGCCGATTGAAGTCCTGCGTGCAAAAAAGCAGTATGAAAGTGACATAAAATTTCAAGCCAAACTATTCGAGCTTGATGTTTGTGAAGGGTTTTCTTGTGCTTTGTGAATAAAATGGATGCAAAACACCAGTTTAACGTGTTGACCAAAAGTTTCTTTATTCTGAAATACAATTATTAACATTTAGTTTAATTTGCATTGAGTAGAAGAAAATTAGTTGCATGATTAAATGTATTGCTATAACTAAGAACTGATATAAAAATTATGTAGACTATATTGAAATTAATTAATAATAACTTACGTTGTTAGAGCCTTTAACAGTTACAAAGACAGGAATGAGAACTGCAAGGCCTTAAGAACAACGATGTCACAACAATAAACTCGTTAGAAAAATTTAGTCATCACAGACACAACACTAAAGCAATGGCGGAGAGAACCAAAGACGGGTAAAATGTCATACAACTACAACAGCTATAGCTCACGAAAGGCCAAAATGCTAATGTATTGAAGGATTTTAGATGCTTCAATTTTCAAAGAGTGACTACTGTAAAAAGTAAAAAGCCTACTAAATAAACAAACAGGTGGCAGCACTGTGGCAGTAATTGAGAACTAAATTAAAACCAAAAAAGGGCCTATCCACCCACTACATCCTGTAAGGAAAGAATATGAACCTTGTTTTCCAGGTGTGTCTGTAGCTCGGGTGGTTAAAGCAGGAGAGTTCCTGATTAATTTGTTGATTTCTCAGCCTCTTCTCGACTTCCACCTCATTAGTATTTAAAGGAAAACAGTAGCAAAAAGTGGAACTAGTAACTCTGCAGATTCATTTCTGCTTTCTTCCCACTTGAGTCAGCGTGTTTTGTAATGACAAAATACTTGATTCAATCAACATTTCAAATCTGCTGCGTGACCATCTAGTCGTTCCACGAATCTGCATTTCGTAGCATTTTGGCGTGTTTAAAAGGAAGACAGGATGATTTTTCATACACTACCCTATTTTCAAGTCCGATAAAAAGTGTACATTTCAACGCAATTAATAATGCAAAAGCGTTTCTGATAAGTAGATAATAGATTAAAAACTTACTGAACAGCGGGCGAGCCCAACTATTGATGACATCACAAACTAACATTTTCAACAGTAAAGATTTTCCACAAGCGTGTTGCACGTGTTTGCAGCCACTACAGTGAATAACTGCTCAGCATTTGCTTTGATTGACTCATTTATTGTAAAACTCTTTACTTTCAGATAAGAACGCTCATGGAGACTTTTTAGCTGAGCGAATTGATAAAATTGAAACAATGGCTACAGACAAAGATGACCTATCCACGAAAGACATGGACTGTGACAGTGATAGCATCGCCAATGATGAAAACGACGATCTGGAATCGGGTGAAATAGACGACGAACGAAGCGCAACTGATAATAACGAAACCGACGAACAGAAAGTTTTCATTATAAAAGATCTAGATGGTCTTATACACAAATTCCAAGAGGAGGAGAAGGAACAGAGGCTGAACACGGCGAAGGAGAAACGGAAGGGAAGGCGACACCGTTTCCAGTTACGCAAGAAGAAGATCCGACTGGAAGCACTTGAGTCCAGGAAAGCAGCACTTCTGGAAAGCAGGGCAGTTCTGACTGCAAGAGGTGAACCAACAGATCACCTGGATAAAGAAGTGATTGAAATAGTCAATGAAATTCAAAGCGTCGAAAGCGAAATTCAAAACGAAAGAAGGTTTGCCGATTTTGAAGACGAATGTGAGGATAAAAAACAGCAGACTTCTCAAGAAACTGAAGCTGTTCTTGTTGATCAAAGTGACGACGGAGATGTCACCTCTTCGCCTGCATTAAAAGTTGATGATGGTGTAGAAATATCTGGTCCGGCCGCCCAAATCATTGCTGGTCTACAAGCCAAGGTCACCGCCCTAGAAAAGAAGGTGGAGTCCGTTGAAAATAAAGGTGACAATAACGTGACACGTGTCGTGGGCTATCCTGACAGCAGCTCAGCAAATGCTGTCGTTAATCAGACGTGGAATTGGAACACGCTTGACCCGAGGATGACCTCGTGGCCCTCTTCTGGCGTACCGTATTGGTCAGAGCTGAATAGACAGCTGCCACCTAGCGACCCCTACTGGAACACGCGACACAAACACTGGCAAAATTTTGAACAGGTTCAAGCCGACAGAGGCTCCTTCAAAATTCCTCCGCCACTAGACGATCCGTACTGGAATGACTTGAAAAAGATTCTTCCTCCGAGTGATCCGTATTGGCAGGCGTGGAGAAATTTTTTCAGAACGCACGGAATCGAAACGCAGAAACTCAAGTCGGAAAGTCACAGCGCCCTCCCTCCGCCTCTGAGCGACCCTTATTGGAACGAACTAAAACGAGAATTACCCCAGGACGATCCGTACTGGAAAGCTTGGAAGAAATATTTCGCTTGGCAGCAACGGATGGCAGATGCCGATCGCAAGGAAAAGGAAAAAAGCGGAAAGCGTTCAAAAGACAGAGGCAATTCGACCAAAAAAGTTCTCGATACCGGCAAAAACTTGCCTGGCTTTGGAGAATCATTGCACGGGCCGCAACGGCCATTCTACGTACCTCAACGGCCTTTGCGAGGTCCACAACAGCCTTTGCATGGTCCACAAGGGCCTTTACATGGTCCACGGCAGTCTTTACATGGTCCGCAACAGCCTTTACATGGCCCACGGCGGCCTTTCTATAAACCACAACACCCTTTGTATGGACCACAACATCATACGGTGGGAGCAATGTATGGAGGTGCAAATTTTGGCAGCGACGGATTAGGACTTAATCAAAAAATGCTTGACCCATTTCCCGATCAAACAGACGAGTTTCGTCCAGGAGAGCCCGGTTGGGTGGATCCACGCGATGAACCGGACATTTATGACAACTCGGCAGAAATGGTCCCTCTTTCCGGTGAGAGTAATCGCGGTCAGTCGTCGGCAGGATTTGAAGCAGAACAAATAGACTTGTCCATTTGGGGCGAAAAGATATGTCCTTTATATCAGAAGAATAAGTGCCCGCTCGGTCGCAAGAAATGTCCGATGCGTCACGTCAAAATGCCGGAGAAGAAGATGACGGTGTGCAGGGCGTACGTGAAATCCATCTGCGTCGTGGGCGAACGATGTCCGTACATGCACGAAACGTTCCCGTGCAAGTTCTTTCACGCCGGGCTGACGTGCGCCCAAGGAGACACTTGCAAGTTCTCGCACGATCCGCTAACCGACGTGGGACGGCAAGCGTTAAAAGCGTTCCTCAAGGAAGAAGCGGAAAACAAGGGTAAGGACAAGCGGAAAGCGGTGCGGAACGTCATCGGAAAGATGGTGGAGAAAATACGAGACGAGCAGGAGTGGCAAAAATCATTTGAACAAGGTTTCGACAGAGACAAGACGTGCGAGGCGATATCCGAATATGATGAACTGCTTGCCAATACTTCATCCGACGAGGAAAGTGATTCAAACACAATAGACCTTACTAAAAGTCCCGTAAGAGCTGAATTATACACAGCCAAGAGTGCAGCGTTGCCCGATGAGCAATCTCAAGATCGTAGCTCGTGTTCTTCTTCAGATAAAAGTCGGGCAGATCATTCCTCCTCATCTACTTCTTCTGCTTCGCAGGGAGAGGAGGAACGCAAGACCGGTATCTACTCGGTTCTTCCTCGGAGGCTGCACGACGTTGCGGAGTTGTCCGAAAAGCCGACAAAGATCATCCTCCCGTCGAAGAGGAAATCCGTTGCGCCGCAGCCGGTAATACCGCCTCCAAAGCAGCTAAAGAAGCCAAAAGTGATAGCAGCAGGTCCAAGCTTCAGCCTCTCTGGCATTCTTGCCAACTTGCAAAATGATAATAATGTGCAAAAGGATGATGACTGGTGTATATAATTGAAGTTTTTGCAACTTTCTTGCTTGTGCGCGGGGACGACAACTTGTTTCATTATTTGTTGTTCAGTGCGGGAAACAAGAACACAAGTTGTATACATTGAAAATGGTTTTCACGTTGGTAGAGTTTCGTGAATTTGATGTAGAAACATTCGATACACGCTGTACACACTTATAATCAATATTTTTCTTGGATCATTATCAATACAGTCAACCTCGGATGTAACTGAAAAAACTGTCCCTTATATCCGATGTCCCTTATAACCGAAGTTGAGTCTGACCGAGGGTGTATCTAGACCCGTATTTTTCTGTACTTTTACCCATATTAGCAAGCTTCACTGCAAAAACATAAATACAGTCAACCTCGGATATAAGGGACACCTCCGGACCGGAAAAAACCATCCCTTATATCATGTGTGCCTTATAACCGAAGTTGAGTCTGACCGAGGGTGTATCTAGACCCGTATTTTTCTGTACTTTTACCCATATTAGCAAGCTTCACTGCAAAAACATAAATACAGTCAACCTCGGATATAAGAGACACCTCTGGACTGGAAAAAACCATCCCTTATATCATGTGTGCCTTATAACCGAAGTTGAGTCAGACCGAGGGTGTATCTAGACCCGTATTTTTCTGTACTTTTACCCATATTAGCAAGCTTCACTGCAAAAACACAAATACAGTCAACCTCGGATATAAGGGACACCTTGGGACCGGAAAAAACCATCCCTTATATCTGATGTCACTTATAACCGAAGTTGAGTCAGACCGAGGGTGTATCTAGAACTACTTTATTGTACTTTTACCCATATTTTTTCTGGATTATTCCTACACATTCAGTGCAAACGGTATGTAGGAATGTCCTTCGGTGATGTGAGATGTATGTAAGCGCGCAAACCGAGCTGTTAGAAGGTCGAGTTTGCGAAAAATTGAGGTTAAAAATCGATCTATTTCGCTTTGATCTTAGGCTCCCTTATGTGTAAGGTAATTTACCTGGATTTCTATTACACGAGACCTGAAGATATCGTCCCTTATAACCGAAACTCCCTTATATCCAAGCATCTTACATACGAATATTTTTACATAGGAAAAACTTTACAAAAAATCGGGAGGGACCGGTGCTGGTGGTCCCTTATGAGCGAGTACCTTATACACGAAGATTTTTACGTAGGAAAAACAATACAAAAAATCCGGACTGGTGCTGGTGGTCCCTTATAAGATAGTGTCCCTTATAAGCGAGTACCTTATACCCAAGGTTGACTGTGCTATGATTGCGTAGAATGCCGAATACAGCTCTTCAATTCCTGCTGCCAGACTTTTTGTTAAATTGTTGTTTTCACTGTAAGCAAATTGAGTTTCATATTTTTGTATACATGTAGTACATTGTTTATTTGTTTATTTACCAGCTGTGTTTATTTTGCTAAATGTACCTTATATACGAAGATTTTTACGTAGGAAAAACGCTACAAAAAATCGGGACCGGTGCTGGTGGTCCCTTATAAGTTAGTGTCCCTTATAAGCGAGTACCTTATATACGAAGATTTTTACGTAGGAAAAACGTTACAAAAAATCGGGACCAGTGCTGGTGGTCCCTTATAAGTTAGTGTCCCTTATAAGCGAGTACCTTATATACAAAGATTTTTACGTACGAAAAACGTTACAAAAAATCGGGACCGGTGCTGGTGGTCCCTTATAAGCGAGTACCTTATAGCCGAGGTTGACTGTATTTTGTTCTTTGTTTAGCATTTATGCTGTCATTCTGGCACTTATTCATAGAAATTTCACAAAAATGCTGTAACTTTGACTTCAGTTGGTAAAGTTAGGCTGTATCATTACGTATGTGCAACTTGGTGTGACAAAAGGAAGATGATCTATACTATAGAATCACAGCTGCACTGTGTAAAAGATGTAATTACTCGTCTATATAGTAGCCATAGCAATGTGGCGCAAATACAAAGAATACATACTACTTACCAGCGTGTAAAAGATGTAATTACTCGACTGTATAATAGCTATAGCAATACGTGACATGTATAAATGTGGCGCAAATACAAAGAATACATTGCGCTGTGTAAAAGATGTAATTACTCGACTGTATAGTAGCTATAGCAATATGTGACATGTATAAATGTAGCGCAAATAAAAAGAATACATTGCGCTGTCTAAAAGATGTAATTACTTGACTGTATAGTAGCTATAGCAATATGTGACATGTATAAATTTGGTGCAAATACAAGGAATACATACTACTTGCCAGCGTGTAAAAGATGTAATTACTGGACTGTATAGTAGCTATAGCAATATGTGACATGTATAAATGTGGCGCAAATGCAAAGAATACATACTACTTTCCAATGCGTTTCGTGCACTATATAATGCATAGATTCTTCATATTATTTTTTGTGACGTAAATCTGATGCAAAGATAAACAATGCATTCTACAGCCAGTATGTTCCACAGCTGGATCATTATCGATTTTGCTGTTCGTTTAGCATTGAAACTAATTTGTTTGTTTCTAGAAATTCAGTGGAAGTGCTGTAGCGTATTGGCTAACGCAATTTGTGGTCTATAGTTACTATTTTAAACATACACGACTTGTGTTGATGTGATCCAGACAATCTGCATTAGTCACACATTCATTGTGTTAAAATTGTGTCAGCCACTTTCGACACTGCAGCTCCATCAATGTGATCCATAACTGACTCTCTTGGCGCACATTCCATTGTCTTCCGAGACAGAAGGATGCCAACAACAACAATAACATTGTTTAAAAGCTGTATTTATTAACTGGAAATGATAAGACTCATAGCACAATATAAACCTTCATTTACTTAATGTCTATATAATGTAAAAAGAAGAGTTATGTTAGTAAGACCTTCATTTACTTAATGTCTATATAATGTAAAAAGAAGAGGTATGTTAGTAAGGTTTGTGCACTTCAATTCAATTTATTAACTCCGCAATAATTATCAAAAAACAGTATTAGGAATACATGCAATATTATGTAACAAAGGAGAAGGGCAGCGAAGAACCCGTAGGTTATCTAGTCAGCCATCTTTAAATAGCTAGGATTAAACAAAACTAATTTTGGCATCGTTCTCAATATAAATTTGAATTCTGTTGACGTGTGTAATTGGCAATTAAATGATGGGAAATGCAGTACTGTAGAACATAATAATTTAAATAACCCAAAGTCTAAAATACTGTGAATATGCGAAGCAAACAAAATAAAAATAACTTAAGATTTTTAACATAACAGAAAATGCACAATTTGAGCATTAATTTCAAAGTCCGGCAAAAAACAAAAAACAGTTGAATGGTCAACCAAATATATATACAAACACCTAAAAAATGTCATAAGCCTGTAAGTAAACCTGTATTTTTAATAAGGGGCAGCTGACCAAGTGACCAATAGGTCTTTCACTGCTCCTCAGTTGCAATGAAATGTAAAAATAATTATGCCGAATTTTAACTGCTATTGAGAAAATAAAATTTAATAGAATTGAATTAGTAGTAGTTGTCGTCGTCATAGTAAATTTATTGAATGATATGAGTCCATTCAAAACAGTTACAAATAATTTCAAAAATTGCAAGTGGGGTTAGTTATAACAAAAAATATGATCACATGAAAATGTTAAGACGCTCATAAAGAAAGTGCATCTGATTATGTTGGTCCAAGCTGTTATAAAAACTGTAATAGTTCAATTCTCTAAAATGTTCACTGTCACACAGTATGTGTTCTTTATCCTAAACATTCATTCCGCAGATGCAGAGGTGCTTACCAACAATACATTCTGAAATGTTATGAGCTTATACAGATCGCTACTGCCTAAAGAACAAGAAAAGTGGCACCTGGAGTAGGTTTCAGAAAAATCGTCTCAAAAAATTATACTATTTTACGGCAATTTTATGCACATATTGCACTCGCGTTGAAAGGAATCTTCGTTTGTTTTCATTTTAAATCTCCCGCAATACTGTTCTGAAGTCGCCATTACGTGACGTCACTGCACCACGTAAATCAGGGGAAGAAAGCAATGTTAAATTATGACACAAGAAACTTTCCGTGCAAATCTATATTACTTAGCATTTTATTTACCTCCTGGAAAGACTTACGTAACTAGACTAATAATTTAAAATGTGCCAATTGGTAAGCTGTCGCTGGAAAACACAAAAATTTGAAACTGAGAGTGTTACGCTTTGTTTAAAACACATTTATAAATTGATAGTTTTGTTTAAAAATGAAGTTTAAAATATGGTCAAACAATTAAAAAATTTTCTACTATTATTACAAAAATAATGATAACAATAAAATTAATATTATAATATTATTACTATCATAATCACCTTTTTTATTGTCAATATTATTATTAATATCATCATCGTCGTCTTTATCAGGTCTTTACACAAGTTACATATCAAGATCAATGTAGACTTCCGCTGTGCTCATCGTGTGTTGTGGGATTTCGTCATCATCTTACTCTTGAAAGCTTTGACCAATCAAAATCGGTCTAGTAAAATCGGCGGGTTTAAATCCATGTAATATTAAAATCGGCAATCTTTCGGATTTGCTGTTCAGTGAACGTACTATGCTAAGCTATTTTTGATGTTTTTATACTTATGGTTATACGACATTGGGCGAAATGTTTAATATTCGGAATCAAAGGTAGTGTGTGATTTAGCTTTTTTAATCTCCAATTTAATCATTTTTACTAGTTGAGAGACTCGATCTCCACATAGACATAGACATTTTTATTTATCTCCTCGTTTACACCTGTATACAAATTGACTATTATTTTTTTAGTTATTGATTAAAAAGGATAAATTAGGCATAAAGGAAAGAGTTAAGGGGGTGCAGGAGAAAGAGTAGCGAAAGACCAATTGGTCATCGTGTCAGCTACCCTTCTCAGGTTAGTGAAAATTGTAAAAAAATTGTGGTGCTGCTGTTAACATGAATTTATAGGGGGATACATTAAACATGAAAGCGAAATAACTAAGTAAGCTATGCAACAAAGAAATAAAATGAAAAATATGAGACATCGACAGGTTCATATTTTATCTTCCAGACTAATCCGTAATTTCTTGATAAAGTAGAATGTTAGTAGGAAAAAGAAGTAAACCGTAGTATAAGCCTATAAAAATTAAACTATACTGTAGTAAGATTTTGTATCATGTGTGAAAATGCACTGATAATATTAAAATTGAACAAGTTACAGCACATCTCACAGTATGTTTTGTTGTATATATATACATACATACATGTACTTTATTTTCTCTGGAATTGTTTAGCAGGCTTGGTGTCTATTATATTGATCAGTGTTTGTTTTCTGTCATACTACCAGCATTCAAGCAGAGGTGACGGCTTGTTTGGAGAAAACGCTGACACGGCTACAACTAATATGGAATGAGATCGGTATACAAGAGAATCAGCGTCAGGAACGCACAGCTGTGGTTGTGCAGCATCTACAGGTATGCAGCTTTGATTTTACATAAAGTTCTATTATATATGTAAACTATCATTCTTAGAAGTGAGCATTAAAGCACAAGAAAACCCTCCACTTACATGAAACTTAAAAAAATTGTCTTGATATTTTATACCACTTACATACTGCCTTTTTGCATGCAGGGCTTGCATCGGCAGTAACTCTGTATAAAACTTGTAAATTTAAATTCCCACTATGACGGTTAGGCGCAGGCATTTCGATGGTAGGTCGCTTAAAACAAGTCTTGATAACATTGGGTAAAGTTTGAAAAAGTAATCAGAGCATTCGTAGTGCACTCGTCACTAACTAAGTAAAATTTTAAATCACTGTATATCGTCATTAAGATTAAAAATATGTTTTTGGTTAGTGAGTGGTGCACACTGGAGAGCGAGCCAGCAACATTTTATCAATTGGCGTGAACATTTTAAATTGTTATGCTAAGTATCATTGATTTACAGGGAAAGTTTTTTTCGGACAAGGTTTAACATTTCCTTTTCTTTCCCTGATTTACGTTGTGCATAATATACAATAAGTGCATAAAAGTGTTGTAAGGTAATATAATTTTACAAGGAGATTTTCTTGTCCTTTAAATGTTCTAGTTCAATGTTCGAACATCTTTTTTTTAATAAAAAAATTATGGATTAGATAATTCAAGCTATCAGCACTGAATGCTCCTCTTCTTCTAGAATCTTCTGGAAGAGATGACGCGCGAGGAGGAGTCGTTAAGGGACAAACTTCTTCACAGCATTCGGCAGTGTGATCAAGAATTGCAAGTTCTGTGCAGAGAATTGTGTGAGCAGCAAAAGCTGGTGAGTTCTAGGATCAAGAGTAGAGTAGGCACTGTTTATTTATTCATTTATTTATTTACTTGTTTACTTCATTTTTTATTTATTTATTTGTTTGATTGTTTAGTTATTTACTTCTTCACTTAATTATTTCTTTATTTGTCTACTTATTTACTTGTTTACTTCATTTTTTATTTATTTATTTGTTTAATTGTTTACTTATTTACTTGTTCACTTAATTATTTCTTTATTTGTCTACTTATTTACTTGTTTACTCATTTATTTGTCTATTTATTTACTTGTTTACTTCATTTTTTATTTATTTGTTTGATTGTTTACTTATTTACTATTTCACTTAATTATTTCTTTATTTGTCTATTTATTTACTTGTTTACTTTATTATTTATTTATTTATTTGTCTGCTTATTTACTTGTTTACTTATTTATTTGTTTATTTGTCTACTTATTTACTTGTTTACTTAAGTTTTTATTTATTTATTTGTTTGTTTGTTTACTTATTTACTTGTTTACTTATTTTTTTCTTTATTTGTCTACTTATTTATTTATTTATTTATTCGTCCATCCGTCTGTTTCACAGTCATTCGCTAAAAGGCTATCGTATTCTCTCTGCTGTTTCTCCTGGAAAGAGAAGAGCATAATTCCCTTATTTTTACATCATAGACATAGTTGCATAGGCGCTGTTTAGAAGACTCGCTGTTAATAGACTCAGTTGCTTAATCGACTCAAATAACTCCACAAAATTGCCTCAATATTTTTGCTTCACATGCTTCAATAAGACATTTTCGTGTGACTAATAAGCTTTTATGACCTTTATATCATTTTAGTTCACCTTTGTCTTATAATTTACATCAGGCACGAGAATTTTCCGCGGATACGCGGAATTCCGAGTTTCTGGAAGACCAGTAGTGCCATTTTTGTAAATCGCGTAAATTCGTTGAGAAAATTTTTACGGACCCAGTACATTATTTCACAAGCTGACCGCTAGTTGGCAGGCCGTCACTTTGTTTACATCTCGTACATCAGTGTAACCACGTGTATATCTCTATGTATAAAAATATAGAATCAATTGTGCGGAGTTATTTGAGTCAATTGTAGACGGTTTTTATATACTTTTGCATAGGAGCGGCCAGTAGTTTGGCGTTTTTGAGACAATTAGGTATCATGTATCCTTGATAGTCGGGTATTTTAAATTATGCATGAAACAAGGTAACTGATATTTTAAGTCCACTTAGAGGTTCTCTATGGTCACAAAATTGCAATATGTTGCTGGCTCCAAGGGGGTTCAATGGGGCGAACCCCATTGGGGGTCTAGGTGGCCCCAAAACCCCCAGCCTGTTTCACAGTTTTTTTTGCAATTTGTCATTCTCATCCCTGATACATAGAATTATTTGACATTTATTAATTTATATCATAATTAATAATATGATATAAATGACCCTTAACACTTTTGCTCTCATTTTTCTCTTTCATTAGCTTCATCGTCTCTCATTCTATTTTGATAGTTTTACATCAACATTAAACACATCATAACCAAGTTGCTCTACCCTTCTCCACACCTGTTTTTCAACAAGCAAGTTACCGTATTTTCCCATGTATAAGAGACCCTTGATGTGTTAGTATGAGATTATATAATGGTTTTATCATAGGAACTGCATCGCTAAAACTGTTTTGTTTGTGTATTCCTTAGCAACTCATAGGAACAGACATTACATGTGTGTTGATATGAGATTATATAATGGTTTTATCATAGGAACTGCATCGCTAAAACTGTTTTGTGTGTGTATTCCTTAGCAACTCATAGGAACAGACATTACATGTGTGTTAGTATGAGATTATATAATGGTTTTATCATAGGAACTGCATCGCTAAAACTGTTTTGTTTGTGTATTCCTTAGCAACTCATAGGAACAGACATTACATGTGTGTTGATATGAGATTATATAATGGTTTTATCATAGGAACTGCATCGCTAAAACTGTTTTGTTTGTGTATTCCTTAGCAACTCATAGGAACAGACATTACATGTGTGTTGATATGAGATTATATAATGGTTTTATCATAGGAA
This sequence comes from Tubiluchus corallicola, assembly GCA_030141605.1. Classification (NCBI taxonomy): domain Eukaryota; kingdom Metazoa; phylum Priapulida; class Priapulimorpha; order Priapulimorphida; family Tubiluchidae; genus Tubiluchus; species Tubiluchus corallicola. Next base: position 58,622 of record JAQGDQ010000922.1, on the reverse strand, counting down.
CAGCATCGCTAAAACTGTTTTGTGTGTGTATTCCTTAGCAACTCATAGGAAGAGACATTACATGTGTGTTGATATGAGATCATATAATGGTTTTATCATAGGAACAGCATCGCTAAAACTGTTTTGTGTGTGTATTCCTTAGCAACTCATAGGAAGAGACATTACATGTGTGTTGATATGAGATCATATAATGGTTTTATCATAGGAACAGCATCGCTAAAACTGTTTTGTGTGTGTATTCCTTAGCAACTCATAGGAAGAGACATTACATGTGTGTTGATATGAGATTATATAAAGGTTTTATCTTAGGAACTGCATCGCTAAAACTGTTTTGTGTGTGTATTCCTTAGCAACTCATAGGAAGAGACATTACATGTGTGTTGATATGAGATCATATAATGGTTTTATCATAGGAACAGCATCGCTAAAACTGTTTTGTGTGTGTATTCCTTAGCAACTCATAGGAAGAGACATTACATGTGTGTTGATATGAGATTATATAATGGTTTTATCATAGGAACTGCATCGCTAAAACTGTTTTGTTTGTGTATTCCTTAGCAACTCATAGGAACAGACATTACATGTGTGTTGATATGAGATTATATAATGGTTTTATCTTAGGAACTGCATCGCTAAAACTGTTTTGTGTGTGTATTCTTTAGCAACTCATAGGAAGAGACATTACATGTGTGTTGAAATGAGATTATATAATGGTTTTATCTTAGGAACTGCATCGCTAAAACTGTTTTGTGTGTGTATTCTTTAGCAACTCATAGGAAGAGACATTACATGTGTGTTGAAATGAGATTATATAATGGTTTTATCATAGGAACAGCATCGCTAAAACTGTTTTGTGTGTGTATTCTTGCCTTCTTTTAACATTAGATAAATTCTGAACTTGTAAACTAGTATGAAAGTCTTTAAAACTGATAATGTTATGGAGCGGACCGTGAAAGTAGGATATGAGATGAAAATTATGGTGTTAGAGAGAAGGGAGTGGGAGAAGGGGAGGGAGAGAGAGGGGGGGAAAGGAGAAGAGAAAGAGAGAGCAAGAGAGTCGGGAATGTAAGAGTGGGAGAGAGAGGGGAGAGGAAGAGAGAGAGAGAGAGCAAAAGAGAGAGAGAGAGAAAGAGAGAGAGAGTGGGAGAGAGAGGGGAGAGGAAGAGAGAGAGAGAGAGAGAGAGAGAGGGGAAGGGGGAGGGGGAGAGGGGGGGAGAGGGAGAGAGAGAGAGAGAGAGAGAGAGAGAGAGAGAGAGAGAGAGAGTCAGAAATGTAAGAGAGGGAGAGAGATTGGGGGAGGGAAAGAAGAGTGAGAAAGAGACAGAGCGAGAGAGTCTGTGTAGGTGATGGTGATGGTGATGATGATGGTGACATTGACGATGATGATATGTTGTCGATGATGATGATGATGATGGTGGCAACAGTGAGTATTAAAATGCCACTATTAATGTACGCAGTAATGGAACACACTCCAGCATATAAGTAAATTAATTGACGGCAACATTTCTACATGCCTACTTTTTACCTTTAGGTGGATAAGAATGCAGTAATTGAAGTATGGAAGGACATAACTACGCTGGCTGACGTAGCTGCGCTCGGTTACAAGGTAATCAATGCTGCCGGTTGGTACCTGGACAACGTGGCGAATAACGATGATTGGCAGGACTTTTATATCCGGGATCCGCTAGATTATATACGTACGTAAGCGTTTTGACTGTCTGTGAGTACCTCTTGTAGGAACGTATTAACCAATAGGGTAACTAGGTTATAACCTAGGGCACAAAAGTTTAAGGGGTGTCTCGTTTTAGCAAAAATTCTTATTTTCCTCGAAAAATGTGTATACTTTCGTATTCATGTAAAGGACGCATTCTATAACACACCACAGGCAGTTACTGACTGCAGCTTTTATATAAGTGCCACTTAACGAGCAGGTGCACTGTAATACACAACAAGCAGTTGCGCAGCCAGATTGAATATAAGCGATATGCAAATACATGTAATTAATAATGACAGCGTTGAAAGTAGGTGAACTGGGTTTCTAGTACACCACAAGTAAATGTTTACATAAACAACCATAAATTCACACTAGGGTGGGGTGGGACAGAACTATCAGCCTAGGGCAGGGGTGTGCAAACTGCGGCCCGCGGGCCACTTTCGGCCCTCTGAGAGATCTTGTGTCAACGTAATGAAAGTGCGGCTCACACAATCCAGCTGAAGTCTGTGCCAATATCGCGAAGATAGTGCGGGTAGTTTTTTCCTCTAGATCGGATGTCATTAACCCTTACAAGACCGTTGTCACTTAATGCCACTGTCGGACATGACGAAATATATGGTTTTTAATATAAATTTCAATAACTTCTAAAATAGTTTCTTGAGTGTAGTAGTGCAGTAGTAATGAAGTGCTCAAATCGGATGCAAAAAAAACATCGTTATTAGGTCCTACTGTACTTGGCTCCTTGACCAAACTACATGTGACCCACAGGAATTGCGGGAATGTTTAATGTGACCCGGCTAGTCAGATAATTTGCACACCCCTGGCCTAGGGCGTTGTAAAGTATTGACACGCCCCTGACATCTTGATCCGGCGGATTGAAGAGGTCTGATTTTTCTGTTTCTCAGAGGTAGCTATCGTGTCATTTTGTTATACAAGTTGTTTTGGCAGATTAGCAAAAATCTTTTTGTTCTTTTATGAAAAGTTGAATATGTCGTTTTTATGTTGATTAATCTTATCAGTTCAGTAAACTGGAATCTGGCACTAATTATCAGAGTGACTTGTGGTGGGATCGGTACCTATTTCGTTATCAAAGTTAATCCTATAAGATAAGACATTGGACTAGAAATCATGTCTTGATTTGGGCGTGTATAAATGCTCCCTCGAAGAGCCATTTATCCTCTAGAAGTGTATGTTGATTTAATTTGCTTTGCTTTGATCTGCTTTGATTTACTTAATTATACACTAGTCTGTGCGTGGAGTGATTTACTAGCAGGATTTTGTTTGGTAACAAGCAAAAATGAACTAGGTAAGGTTCTAGCTAGCTGTTAAAACTGTTACTATTACAACAGCTTGGGCTGCAAGGCGTTGTCAAGTGTACACAAATGTATTGTGGGGTATACTTAACCTTTGACCTTTTCATGATCACCATCATTTGCTGGAGGCGTTGTCAACTGCGCACAAATGTGTTGTTCGTGAACCTTTGACCTTTTCACGAACATTGCGAAAAGGCTTGGTGCGTTTTTAACTTGTTGTTTCTCTTGTTCTTTTCAGTAGAAGAAGATCACCAGAAATTACTGATTGGTGGAGAGGCATGCTTGTGGTCGGAATACATCGATGAAGCTAATCTCGAACCTAGTCTTTGGTGTGTACTAACTCGCATTTAAACTATTCAAAGTTTGATAAAAAGTGTACATTTTAACATTATTAATACTGCGAAAGCGTTTCTGGTAATTAAATAATGGACTAGAAACTTCATTAATGGCGGCGAGTGCAACTATTGATGACATCACAAACGAACATAATTTTCAACAGCAAAAATATTCCACGAGCGTGTTGTAGCTGTTTGCAAAAGCGAAAATTGAAGTACAATGCTATTGTAAGATATTCAGTGTGTTGTACTAAAACTAGGCAAGTTTTAAAATAAAAATTCAAATTTCATATTTATTGCTGTGCTCACACATGAGCTGTCTAAGATGTGTAGTTCGTCACAAACTAATGCATGTGAACTGAGAGGTACAGCGCCTGTTTTTTGAGCAGCACGTTTCCGAAATGCAGGCGCTAGTGGCCGTCTAACTAGAGAACGGCGAAATGCATGTAACAGCGAAGAACTATCGGCGCTAATTGCGTTTGTGTGGTAATAATTCTTTCACGTAAGTCATTCTTGAAAAAATAGTAAGTTTCCTTTCGATATTTTAAAGAATCGATTGTTTTGACCTACAGTTTAAGATTGGGTCCAGTGTTGCTTTAATTCCTACTGCATGAAACACCCACGTTTTCCTTAAATCTACGAATTTAATGGTTTATTTGCGACCGATGACATTGTATGCTCCTCTCTTAACTTTCTTGTACATTTGCAGGCCCCGTGCGTCCGCAGTAGCCGAGCGTTTGTGGAGCAATTCTCAATTGAACAACGTTCCGGATGCTCTATACAGGATCGATCACATGCGCTGCCTCCTCATCAGGTAATATGGTAAAAAAAGAGAAAGATTTTCGGCTCCCTTTTGCCCGGAGTTGGGTGGTTTTCACCGTTCGTAACTTTAGCAGGTTTTGGCCCGTGTTACGCAGAGACGTGAGGAAAAAAATGCCGCCTCTTGAAAAATGAACGAATGCAAACCAGTGCCCCCCCCGTCTTACAGATTAACGAGATGGCTGCTGTTGCATAGCAGAAACTGACTTTTTGAATCGCTGTTCAGTTTTCGACAGACTAACTCTCATGTCTCCGGGGATGTCAAGGCGGTTTCGGGCTTTTGTGTTCATTGTCACCATCGTTGAAAAACCTGCTTCACACAGGTAGCTGATTACAAGCGTAACTAGAACAGAAATGGCTTCACACAGGTAGCTGATTACAAGCATAACTAGAACAGAAATGGCTTCACACAGGTAGCTGATTACAAGCGTAACTAGAACAGAAATGGCTTCACACAGGTAGTTGATTACAAACGTAACTAGAACAGAAATGGCTTCACACGGGTAGCTGATTACAAATGTAACTAGAACAGAAATGGCTTCACACAGGTAGCTGATTACAAATGTAACTAGAACAGAAATGGCTTCACACGGGTAGTTGATTACAAACGTAACCAGAACAGAAATGGCTTCACACGGGTAGCTGATTACAAACGTAACTAGAACAGAAATGGCTTCACACAGGTAGCTGATGACAAAAGTAACTAGAACAGAAATGGCTTCACATGGGTAGCTGATTACAAACGTAACTAGAACAGAAATGGCTTCACACAGGTAGCTGATGACAAAAGTAACTAGAACAGAAATGGCTTCACACAGGTAGCTGATTACAAACGTAACTAGAACAGAAATGGCTTCACACAGGTAGCTGATTACAAACGTAACAAGAACAGAAATGGCTTCACACAGGTAGCTGATTACAAAAGTAACTAGAACAGAAATGGCTTCACACAGGTAGCTGATTACAAAAGTAACTAGAACAGAAATGGCTTCACACACGTAGCTGATTACAAACGTAACTAGAACAGAAATGGCTTCACACAGGCAGCTGATTACAAACGTAACTAGAACAGAAATGGCTTCACACAGGTAGTTGATTACAAACGTACCTAGAATAGAAATGGCTTCACACAGGTAGCTGATTACAAACGTAACTAGAACAGAAATGGCTTCACACAGGTAGCTGATTACAAACGTAACTAGAACAGAAATGGCTTCACACAGGTAGCTGATTACAAGCGTAACTAGAACAGAAATGGCTTCACACAGGTAGCTGATTACAAGCGTAACAAGAACAGAAATGGCTTCACACAGGTAGTTGATTACAAACGTAACTAGAATAGAAATGGCTTCACACAGGTAGCTGATTACAAACGTAACTAGAACAGAAATGGCTTCACACAGGTAGCTGATTACAAACGTAACTAGAACAGAAATGGCTTCACACAGGTAGTTGATTACAAACGTAACTAGAACAGAAATGGCTTCACACAGGTAGCTGATTACAAACGTAACTAGAACAGAAATGGCTTCACACAGGTAGCTGATTACAAACGTAACTAGAACAGAAATGGCTTCACACAGGTAGCTGATTACAAGCGTAACTAGAACAGAAATGGCTTCACACAGGTAGTTGATTACAAGCATAACTAGAACAGAAATGGCTTCACACAGGTAGCTGATTACAAACGTAACTAGAACAGAAATGGCTTCACACAGGTAGTTGATTACAAACGTAACTACAACAGAAATGGCTTCACACAGGTAGCTGATTACAAACGTAACTAGAACAGAAATTTGTAAATTTGGTAACATTTCCCCGCAGACATGTCAGTCGTAAACTGAACAGCGATTCAAAAAGTCAGTTTCTGCTATGCAACAGAAGCCATCTCATTGAACTCTCATTTACTGAGCTTAATTAGAGCAATACGTATAATATATATAATAAAAATATTCATAACATTACATCAACGTTGGTTCTTCATTTGGCCATGATGGGCAAAGGGGTACCAGGAAATAGTGTAAAAAAATTGGGTCCAAAAGGTTGGGAACTGGGGTTTTTAAGGGATCACCACTGAAAATGAGTAAGGTATCGGTCCTGCCACAAGTAACTTTTGCTCTGCAACTTTTGCAACACGTAGTCACGTTGCAGTTATGATAATGCGTTGCGCCATTTTTGATGTATTTCTTCGGCATCTGACCAAAAATTACGCACTACCTTGCTCCTACATTAACTTTCTCATTTTTTTCAGGCGAGGAATTCGAGCGAAGCCCGTATTTCCGGGCTACTGCGAAAAGAAGTACCTTTCTGACCCGTCTACGGAGAAGCCAGAGACGTGGCGCAGTTTCAGCGACAAATCCAGGCCACTTATCCAGATACAGACGAGTTTCCTGGGCTCTTCGACGAAAACACGACAGCACGTTAACGAGAAGCTAAAGGTGTTCACTAATCGCGGACTTGTGGTGGTGGTGATGGCCGCCTCGCTGGCAATCATAGCGTTTTTCATTGCCAGGTCACGATGCATGCACGTTACGAACAGCATCGTTTTACATTTAACTCCCAAGTCATGAACTTTGGCGGCCATCTTCGGCGGCCATCTTGAGTGCACAGAAGTGGAATCTAGTGGAATCGATTTCAAAAACTTGTTTTTGTGTACATATAATCGATAATTCTGTTGAACAGTTCGCTATTTCCATTATGTGCGGTGCATGTTTTAAGTATGCATGTATTTTTTTGCATACGATATTGTTGTACCATATTTATTATTAACACTTGCAGTACCTGCTAAATGGTGATGAATTTTTATTCTTCGGTGTCTGAATAACCTCGTATAATTCATTCCGATGAAGTAACGTAACCCCTACCACGCGGTGTCAGTAATGACACTCGTGTTCGGAAACTGCAAGTCCCGGTTTCGAATCCCAGCGGAGGTGCACAATTTTTTTTGTTGTGTATGTATTGCATCATACGTTTTGTAACATAGACTAATAATTGTGCTTAAAGTACAAGGAAAGGGGTACCTGAAGTAGGACTTAACTGTAAATTAAATAATTGTCATTATTAAGACAAAACGTTGCTAAGCGGGCTGTCGTTAAGTGAAGACTTACTGTACTTTTAGAACACATTTGTTCTACAAACAAAGATTTTTAGTTTTGATTTGTGCACGAACTTTGAAACTTTTTTCATAGCTAAAAATTCTTCCTCACAAGAGTGCTGTACTTTTTATCGATTTTTTACCGCGATGAATTACATTTTTGACGTCATTTACGTCATTTACGTCATTTACCGTCACCATCTGCAGTTGACCAAGTGGTTTTGTAACCCTTTTTTGAAATAGATGTTGTTAATTAAGAATTACTGTTTAAATTAGGTTTATCTTATGCAAATTTTTCATCTTTGTTGTAATGTATGACATTTTGAAGTGAATTTTGAGGCTCTTGGTGATTGTTAATAGTTGCAATTGTTATTGTTGTTGTTGTTGTTGTTATTGTAATTGGTTATTTATCATAAACAGTAGTATTACTGCGAGAAATGTTTGACGTTAAAAATTAAAAAATATATGAATAAATAAATAATCACAGTCCTGTCTTTTCTTGTTTTTATTCTGCCTTTCTTCTTTCTTGTTCTTCGTGTGCGTGCAGAAGTTTTGCGACGCATTAAAAGTTTTGTTTGCAGCTCATGTTAATTTGTGATGTCATCAATAGCTGAGCTCGCCTGCCCTTAATTAAATGTTTTAATCTATTATTTAATCATCAGAAACGCTTTTGCAGTAATAATTGGTGTTAAAATGTATACCTTAAAATTGGCGGTAAAATTTTGTGAAACGACAAAATGAAGTACAGTGCTACTGTAAGAAATTCAATGTGTTTTACTAAAACTAGGCAAGTTTTAAGATAAAAATTTAAATTTACAGCTGTGCTCACGCATTGGCTGTCGAACGTCGCAAACTAACACATTTGGACTGAGAGGTACAGTACCTGTTTTTTGTGCAATGCGTTTCCAAAATGCAGACGCTTGTGCCCGTCTAACTAACGAATGTTGAAATGCATGTAACAGCAAAAAATTAGTGGCGCGAACGTGAAATTGTGTTTGTGAGGTAATAATTCTTTCACGTAAGTCATTTTTGAAAAAATAGTATGTTTTCTTTTAATACTTAAGAGTAGATAGTTATGACCTACAGTTTAAGATTGGGTCCAGTTTTGCTTTAAGAAACACCACTATTTAGCTATTTATAGCCAACCAAATTAGCACATATTTCAACACAACCGCAGTGAACAACTTTTTTACTAAATGTAATTACAAACCCTATTACTCAAAGTAAGAGCAGCCGCTGGAAAGTGAAAATGTGAACTCGATTAAGCCCAGAAGAATTGAAACAATCCTATCATGCTCTTAGCTGACAACGGATACGGTTAAGATTGACGGAAGAACAAAAAGGAGGTTTTAGGCCTATTACACAAGTTAAAGATTTTGTTATTTAGCTAGGGAGATCACAGATGTCACCACCAGTGGCGGCTCGTGTATAGGTACTGTGGAACTGCAGCACCCCCTATTTTCACTCAATATTATCCATAATATTCACTATAATAAGTCTTTTTTTCTTTAGTTCTTTCTTTATACTTGTGCGGAACCAGAGCTCGTGAGGGTAGTACTGTATGTTTCACAGCTCCAGCAACGTGGTGTGTTTGGCGGTTGTGCGCATGCGGCTATACACATGTCTGAGCCCAGGTAGAAAAAGTACTGTCACTCACACAGTTTGTTGTCAGTTGTCTCGTGCTTACCGTGAATCGATCAAGCTTGAACTGTGACAATTTAGACTATTAGTAAGCAAACAGTATTTTTGTGTACAATTTTATCAACTTTATGTATAAACTTTCATAGGTTTGTTTGTTAAAAATTACAATTACAACATTAAAATTACATATGTTTATTTCGTTTTACACAGTATTAAAGCAATAGCTAAAAATTTTCCGAAGCAGCTCCCCGGCTAATTTTAGCTACGAGCCGCCCCCCCCCCTGGTCACCACTGCCAATTAAAATCAACAAGCTCATTTAATGAGGCACCAATTTCTGCCCTGCGTCATCCGTTACCCCCTGTGATCGCACCCAGCAGGGACTCAGTGGCTTCGCTAACCCTTTGCATCAAAGCACGCCGTGACGCAGGTGGCTTCCAATGCCCCTCATTGAAACTGAATCGGATGAGGAAGCTGATCGAATTCCCCAAGCAGTAATCGCTTTATCTAGGATCACGGAGAATCCAATCACGCGGGCACCCAACGTCAAGGAGATCTCTGTGACCTACTAAATGGAAACATTTACATATTAACATTCATTGAACTAGATGACACGACATCTAGGCGTAAAGGACTTTAATTCAGCGTTAATGGCAAGTCATCTCTATTTATGAGTCTAATGAATTAGTGCTCAGAAGATTCAGGGGCATATTAACCAATAGGCTATAGTTCAGAGCGTCACATTTTAGAAAAATTCTTACTCTCCTCGGATCATGTAAAGGGCGCATTTTATAACACAGTACACCACTGAGTTCTGCTTTTATATAAGTGCCACATAACGAACAGGTGCAAGGTATTACGCAACAAGCAGTTGCACAACCCGCTTGAATATAAACGCTACGCAAATACATGTAATTAATCACGACCACGTACAATCTAGGTTAATAGTGCGTCTAATACACCACAAGTAATTTAATTGTTTAATCTCCTCATTACACAAACAAAAAATAGATTCACAATAGAGATGGGTGGTGCAGAATTATAAACCTAGGGCTTCGTAAAGTGTGGATACGCCCCCGAGAAGATGATGATACATATTACTACAACATGAAGTCGATATCAACATTATAAACCAGGGGTGGTGTGGTGTGGGTGTGTTTTTTGAGTCGATATAACATTATAAACCTAGGGCTTCGTAAAGTGTGGATACGCCCCCGAGAAGATGATGATACATATTACTACAACATGAAGTCGATATCAACATTATAAACCTAGGGCGTCGGAAAGTGTGGATACGCCCCTGAGAAGATGATGATACTTATTACTACAACACGAAGTCGATATCAACATTATAAACCTAGGGTGTCGTAAAGTGTGGATACGCCCCTGAGAAGATGATGATACTCATTACTACAACACGAAGTCGATATAAACATTATAAACCCAGGGCTTCGTAAAGTGTGGATACGCCCCTGAGAAGATGATGATACTCATTACTACAACACGAAGTCGATATCAACATTATAAACCTAGGGTGTGGTAAAGTGTGGATACGCCCCTGAGAAGATGACGATACTTATTACTACATCACGAAGTCGATATAAACATTATAAACCTAGGGTGTCGTAAAGTGTGGATACGCCCCTGAGAAGATGATGATACTCATTACTACAACACGAAGTCGATATAAACATTATAAACCCAGGGCGTCGTAAAGTGTGGATACGCCCCTGAGAAGATGATGATACTTATTACTACAACACGAAGTCGATATAAACATTATAAACCTAGGGTGTCGTAAAGTGTGGATACGCCCCTGAGAAGATGATGATACTCATTACTACAACACGAAGTCGATATAAACATTATAAACCTAGGGTGTCGTAAAGTGTGGATACGCCCCTGAGAAGATGATGATACTCATTACTACAACACGAAGTCGATATAAACATTATAAACCTAGGGTGTCGTAAAGTGTGGATACGCCTGAGAAGATGATGATACTCATTACTACAACACGAAGTCGATATAAACATTATAAACCTAGGGTGTCGTAAAGTGTGGATGCCCCTGAGAAGATGATGATACTCATTACACAACGAAGTCGATATAAACATTATAAACCTGGGGCTTCGTACAGTGTGGATACGCCCCTGAGAAGATGATGATACTTATTACTACAACACGAAGTCGATATAAACATTATAAACCTAGGGTGTCGTAAAGTGTGGATACGCCCCTGAGAAGATGATGATACTCATTACTACAACACGAAGTCGATATAAACATTATAAACCTAGGGTGTCGTAAAGTGTGGATACGCCCCTGAGAAGATGACGATACTTATTACTACAACACGAAGTCGATATAAACATTATAAACCCAGGGCGTCGTAAAGTGTGGATACGCCCCTGAGAAGATGATGATACTCATTACTACAACACGAAGTCGATATAAACATTATAAACCCAGGGCTTCGTAAAGTGTGGATACGCCCCTGAGAAGATGATGATACTCATTACTACAACACGAAGTCGATATAAACATTATAAACCTAGGGTGTCGTAAAGTGTGGATACGCCCCTGAGAAGATGACGATACTTATTACTACAACACGAAGTCGATATAAACATTATAAACCTAGGGTGTCGTAAAGTGTGGATACGCCCCTGAGAAGATGATGATACTTATTACTACAACACGAAGTCGATATAAACATTATAAACCTAGGGTGTCGTAAAGTGTGGATACGCCCCTGAGAAGATGATGATACTCATTACTACAACACGAAGTCGATATAAACATTATAAACCTAGGGTGTCGTAAAGTGTGGATACGCCCCTGAGAAGATGATGATACTCATTACTACAACACGAAGTCGATATAAACATTATAAACCTAGGGTGTCGTAAAGTGTGGATACGCCCCTGAGAAGATGATGATACTTATTACTACAACACGAAGTCGATATAAACATTATAAACCTGGGGCGTCGTAAAGTGTGGATACGCCCCTGAGAAGATGATGATACTCATTACTACAACACGAAGTCGATATCAACATTATAAACCCGGGGTGTCGTAAAGTGTGGATACGCCCCTGAGAAGATGTGATACTTATTACTACTACATGAAGTCGATGTAAAGAAAACAAATAGTCCATTATAATATACACTGTTATATGGTTCACGCTAATTCCCTGCTCTCTAATAACGTCGACAACTTAATTAGCTGTCACGCTTGAACACTGGTGCCGAAATCTGCAGAGCATTTAGATATCTATGGCTTCAGGCTATAGATATAAATGCGCTCAGTAGCTGAGAAGGACAGGTAGAGACAGGTTCACACTGTGTCTGCTGCGTTGTTCTGCTGCGTTTCGTGCTTGGTGGGAAACGGCTTTAGCGTGCACACATGGAACGTAGACTTCGAGAATATTCGTTCAGAAAATGGTTCAGGTTGGACCTTCGAACCAAATCTGGCAAAGCCGTACAATTGGTGAAGCTGTTTGTGATCGTCAGCTTGCCGCTGGTGGCGCTGTTCGTGCAAAATGGCTTCCAGTATCGCAGTACCAAAGAAGCCATTTACTACATGCAGGCGACCAAGGATGCGGTGTTGCTGAGCAGGGGGTTGGCTAAAATCATGTATCGCCTGGCGTTTGAGAGAGACGCCACGGTTCTGATGCTCACGACGTCCGCTTCTGGCCATGAGGCCAAGAAGAAGGTCCTCAAAGCTCATGCAGATACTGATCACGTGTTCTTTAGCCACGAAGGTTGGTACCGGAATGCTGAGGCGTACGGGCGGCAATACGAGAGTGCACTCACCTTGCTGGGCTACGTACACAATAAGAGGTAAGACGAATAAACAGACAATAAGATAGGCGAGATAGACAGGTAGACGAACAGACAGACAAGCAGACAGACAGACGGTAAAACAGAGATAGAGAGAAGGAGAGAGAGAGAGAGAGAGAGAGAGAGAGAGAGAGAGAGAGATAGAGAGAGAGAGAGAGATAGAGAGGGACAGACAGACAAGACAGACAGACGGGCAGGCAGGCAAGTAGACAGACAGACAGGCAGCCAAGTGGACAGACAGATAAGTAGACAGGCAAGCAGACAGGTTGACAGGCAGGCAAGTAGCAACAGAAACTTTAAAATGCCTATTTTTCTGTCTGTCGTTCAATTTTCATCGAACGATATTCCACTGCTAAGTCATCCAGTCTGAATTTCTCTTAACAATTGCTACCTTACAGAGACAGACGTGGAGTCAAAGTGGATGACGTAATCCACAGCTACACGGAAGTTGTGGACGTCTTACTGAAGTGGACGCACGAGCTGTTCAGTGAAACACAGGCTGTCGTTTGGCAAGACGTGGTGGCGTTCGAATCAGCCCTCATCAGCATGGAGAATCTTGGCTTAGAAAGAGCAACCGGAAGCGTCCTCTTAGCAAAAGGTACGTGAGGTGCATCAATTTACGGGAAAGCAGTTCCCAATTTCAGACAAGCTGGAAATGATGTAAGATAAAAGGGATGAATATCATTTATAAGAACGTTCGCCTTGCCGGTGTGATTGCCTCCAGCTATTCGTCTCGTTTGAGGTGAGACACTTCTGCTCCAGTTGGGATCAGCTAGATGCCAGTCCCGCTGCAATCATCCAACTTTAGTGTTCGGCTCTGTCATTTAGTACCGGAGTCCGGCTTGTAACGTGTCAAATTGTGTAAAAAAGTACTTGGCGCCACACAGCACCATACACGACACAATGTTATGTTATGTGACACCACACTATACTACACTATACTACACTACACTACACTACACTACACTGTATTACACTATACTACACCACACTACACTGTATTACACTATACTACACTACACTGTATTACACTATACTACACTACACTACACTGTATTACACTATACTACACTACACTACACTGTATTACACTATACTACACTACACTACGCTGTATTACACTATAGTACACTACACTACACTGTATTACACTATACTATCCTAGACTACATTACACTACACTACACTACACTACACTACACTACACTACGCTACACTGCACTACACTACACTACACTACACCACACCACACTACACTACACTACACTACACTGCACTGCACTGCACTACACTGCACTACACTACACTACACTACACTACACTACACTACACTACACTACACTACACTACACTACACTACACTACACTACACTACAATACAATACAATACAATACACTACAGTACACTACACTACACTACACAACGCTACACTACACTACACTACACTACACTACACTACACTACACCACACTACACTACACTACACTACACTACACTACACTACACTACACTACACTACACTACGCTGCACCACACTGCACCACACTACAAAGTAAGATGTTGAAAAAAGTCACAACTAGCAAAAAGGGTGCCGGAACTTTCCTCTAATGAACGCGTATCAGATAATAATTTTCGTTTTCTTTTCAGGAAAACATGGATACGATTACGTCAAATACTTAAAATACAAAAACAGAGGTGACGGCTATTTCGACAGCGCTACTGACTACAATAGTCACGTGGCCGAAATGCAGAGAAAGTTCATGAGTTCAATGTTGTACCAAAACATTACAGATCTACGACACAAGATCGTTTTCATGGAGGGAGATGACGTGTTTCCACACGACGACGTCACGTGGTTCGATCACATGACCGACTACGTCACTATCCTGTACGCATCCGCCGACGCGCTAGGCGACCACATGATAGAAATGATCAAAGCTCCAGTGGAGAGATCCAAACGTGGAAACGTGGCGGTGCTGGTGATCGGAGGGATAGCGACGGTGGTGATAGCAGCATTTCTGTACATGATGATCTCTGATTTTAAACGTTATTCATCAACCCTGCTGGCCATGTCTGAGGACCTGAACGACGAGAAACATTGGACAGAAGCATTGGTTTATCAGATGTTACCGGTGAGTGAAGTCGTGTTGTTCTCGAATAAGTCGTAAGAAAAATCAAGTTTTTATTGTGTACTGCACTCACAGATGGCAGCACCGTGTATTTGAAGAATTTTCGAAGCCGGTACAGGCTGGCGTCTGCAGATTGTACTGTTAGTTGTCAGCTAACGAATCTAAACCTACTTGAATAAATCTTATAGGGGCTTCCTAGTTCTGTCTAGCACACCACCACAACAGCAGCAGTAGCAAGGAGAACACGCTGCCGTCCCACTGCTGTTAATCTGGCTAGTTGTTAAGAGATTATAACACACTACAAACGGTTAGTTCTAGCAGCACATGTGCTTATAAAGCGCCGGACGTGTTTTCTAATTGACCGGATTTAGTAGTTTGTAAACTAGTCATTCAGGTTGATTGATAACAACAGATTAACAACAGACCCGTTTTCTGTTAGCAAGCATCTCTTTTGCCAATTAATGTTTCAAACGTTTCCTTATAAATTTATTCGGTCTTTGTCCCTCTTCTGTACAAGCTGCACTAAGCTTTGCAGAAGTATTGTGTATCAATTACCTACTGCAGGAATCATTTTCCCAATTAGCCTTTTCACAGTTGCAGCGATTGATGATGATCGTGAAAAGGTCAAAGGTTAAGTGTACCAGACAACGCATTTGTGTACACTTGACAATGCCTCGCAGCCCATGCTATTGTAACAGTAACAGTCTTAACAGCTAGCTAGAACCTTACCTAGTTCATTTTTTCTTGTTCTCAAGCAAGATCCTGCTAGTAAATCACTCTACGCACAGACTAATGCATAATTAAGTAAAGTCTACGTAAAATAACTGAAATTACTGAACTGATGAGGCAGACGCGTTTGCTTTACCCAGATGTCACGTGAGGGTTGTAGTCAATACGTGTTGCTGTGGTACACTCAACCTTTGAGCTACATCAACGGCGCATGCGCAAATGGAAACTGTGAAAAGGCTACTTGCAGAATTTGAGTTTCAAATTTCTTAGCTACATGCCACAATCTTAAGGCTAGTTATAAACTTTTCACTGAGACTAGGACACGCCCAAATAATTAATTGAACTGCGGTGGAGGGGGAGGGGAGTATTGGGGGGGGGTGGTAGATAAAGCTGTATCTACCTTACGTATCCCTGTGTTTTCCTCAAGGAAGTCTTAAAAGTGACGTAAATACAAGGTGTCAGTGGGCCTGACTTTAAATATCATAGATTGATGCACAATCTGGGATATGCCATTGTTGATCAGAAACAGACCTTGCAAACCGCTCGTGTGTAGGTATTGTGGAACTGCAGCAACCCCTGTTTTCACTCATCATTATCGATAATATTCAATATAATAAGTCTTTTTTCTTTGGTTGTTTCTTTATACTTGTACGGAACCAGAGCACGTGAGGGTAGTACTGTTTCCTTCACAGCTCCAGCAACGCGACGTTTGGCTGTTGTGCGCATGCGGTCCTGCGCACATGTCTGAGCCCAGGTAGATAAAGTATTATCGCTCACACAGTTTGTTGTCAGTTGTCACGTGCTTACAGTGAATGGATCAAGCTCGAATTGCGACAATTCAGGCTATTAGTAAGCAAAAAATACTTTTTGTTTGCAATTTTATCATGTTTATGTATAAACTTTCTTATGTTGGTTAGTTTAAAATTACAATTACAAATTACAGCATTAAAATTACATGTTTGTTTCATTTTATGCAGTATTAAAACAATTGCTACAAATTTTCTGAAGGAGCACTTCCACTAATTTTAGCCATGAGCGGCCATTGTTGTGAAACACCAAATATTGTGAAGCTTTTATGCACCTTAGCACCCCTATTTTTACACCTTTTTCTCGATTTGAAATTTTTAGTATTTCTACAATTGTCATTTGCAGGGGAGGATCGCAAAACAGTTGAAGGCAAAACGTCCTGTGGCACCAGAAGGGTTCGAGTCCGTCACCATCTATTTCTCAGATGTTGTGGGTTTCACTGCAATTGCAGCTCTGTGTGCACCACTGGATGTCGTCAACATGCTTAACAATTTGTACAACGCATTTGATGAAAAATGTGACGAATTTGACGTGTATAAAGTTGAAACAATAGGTAAGAACAGCAAACAATAGGTAAGAAGCCTTTGTATCATTAATGTATTATTTATCTGTTGCTTTGTAGTTTCAGTTTGCACCTTTGTATCATTAATGTATTATTTACCTGTTGTTTTGTAGTTTCAGTTTATGCCTTTGTATCATTAATGTATTATTTATCTGTTGTTTTGTAGTTTCAGTTGTGCCTTTGCATCATTTATGTATTATTTATCTGTTGTTTTGTAGTTTCAGTTTGTGCCTTTGCATCATTAATGTATTATTTACCTGTTGTTTTGTAGTTTCAGTTTGTGTCTTTGTATCACTAATGTATTATTTACCCGTTGTTTTGTAGTTTCAGTTTGTGCCTTTGTATCATTAATGTATTATTTATCTGTTGTTTTGTAGTTTCAGTTTGTGCCTCTGTATCATTAATGTATTATTTATCTGTTATTTTGTAGTTTCAGTTTGTGCCTTTGCATCATCAATGTATTATTTACCTGTTGTTTTGTAGTTTCAGTTTGTGCCTTTGTATCATTAACGTATTATTTACCTGTTGTTTTGTAGTTTCAGTTTGTGCCTTTGTTTCATCAATGTATTATTTATCTGTTGTTTTGTAGTTTCAGTTTGTGCCTTTGCATCATTAATGTATTATTTACCTGTTGTTTTGTAGTTTCAGTTTGTGCCTTTGTATCATTAATGTATTATTTATCTGTTGTTTTGTAGTTTCAGTTTGTGCCTTTGTTTCATCAATGTATTATTTATCTGTTGTTTTGTAGTTTCAGTTTGTGCCTTTGTATCATTAATGTATTATTTATCTGTTGTTTTGTAGTTTCAGTTTGTGCCTTTGCATCATTAACGTATTATTTACTTGTTGTTTTGTAGTTTCAGTTTGTGCCTTTGTATCATTAATGTATTATTTATCTGTTGTTTTGTAGTTTCAGTTTGTGCCTTTGCATCATTAATGTATTATTTACCTGTTGTTTTGTAGTTTCAGTTTGTGCCTTTGTATCATTAATGTATTATTTATCTGTTATTTTGTAGTTTCAGTTTGTGCCTCTGTATCATTAATGTATTATTTATCTGTTATTTTGTAGTTTCAGTTTGTGCCTTTGCATCATCAATGTATTATTTACCTGTTGTTTTGTAGTTTCAGTTTGCGCCTTTGTATCATTAATGTATTATTTACCTGTTGTTTTGCAGTTTCAGTTTGTGCCTTTGTATCATTAATGTATTATTTATCTGTTGTTTTGTAGTTTCAGTTTGTGCCTTTGCATCATTAATGTATTATTTACCTGTTGTTTTGTAGTTTCAGTTTGTGCCTTTGTATCATCAATGTATTATTTACCTGTTGTTTTGTAGTTTCAGTTTGTGCCTTTGTATCATTAATGTATTATTTACCTGTTGTTTTGTAGTTTCAGTTTGTGCCTTTGTATCATCAATGTATTATTTATCTGTTGTTTTGTAGTTTCAGTTTGTGCTTTTGAATTATCAATGTATCATTTACCTGTTGTTTTGTAGTTTCAGTTTGTGCCTTTGTATCATTAATGTATTATTTACCTGTTGTTTTGTAGTTTCAGTTTGTGCCTTTGTATCATTAATGTATTATTTATCTGTTGTTTTGTAGTTTCAGTTTGTGCCTTTGCATCATTAATGTATTATTTACCTGTTGTTTTGTAGTTTCAGTTTGTGCCTTTGTATCATCAATGTATTATTTACCTGTTGTTTTGTAGTTTCAGTTTGTGCCTTTGTATCATTAATGTATTATTTACCTGTTGTTTTGTAGTTTCAGTTTGTGCCTTTGTATCATTAATGTATTATTTATCTGTTGTTTTGTAGTTTCAGTTTGTGCCTTTGTATCATTAAAGTATTATTTATCTGTTGTTTTGTAGTTTCAGTTTGTGCCTTTGTATCATTAATGTATTATTTATCTGTTGTTTTGTAGTTTCAGTTTGTGACTTTGCATCATTAATGTATTATTTACCTGTTGTTTTGTAGTTTCAGTTTGTGCCTTTGTATCATTAATGTATTATTTATCTGTTGTTTTGTAGTTTCAGTTTGTGCCTTTGCATCATTAATGTATTATTTACCTGTTGTTTTGTAGTTTCAGTTTGTGCCTTTGTATCATTAATGTATTATTTATCTGTTGTTTTGTAGTTTCAGTTTGTGCCTTTGTATCATTAATGTATTATTTATCTGTTGTTTTGTAGTTTCAGTTTGTGCCTTTGCATCATCAATGTATTATTTACCTGTTGTTTTGTAGTTTCAGTTTGCGCCTTTGTATCATTAATGTATTATTTATCTGTTGTTTTGTAGTTTCAGTTTGTGCCTTTGTATCATTAATGTATTATCTATGTGTTGCTTTGTAGTTTCAGTTTGTGCCTTTGTATCATTGATGTTTTATTTACCTGTTGTTTTGTAGTTTCAGTTTGTGACTTTGTATCATTGATGTATTATTTACCTGTTGTTTTGTAGTTTCAGTTTGTGCCTTTGTATCATTAACGTATTATTTACCTGTTGTTTTGTAGTTTCAGTTTGTGCCTTTGTATCATTAACGTATTATTTATCTGTTATTTTGTAGTTTCAGTTTGTGCCTTTGTATCATTAACGTATTATTTACCTGTTGTTTTGTAGTTTCA
The DNA here is from genome assembly GCA_030141605.1 of Tubiluchus corallicola. Taxonomy (NCBI): domain Eukaryota; kingdom Metazoa; phylum Priapulida; class Priapulimorpha; order Priapulimorphida; family Tubiluchidae; genus Tubiluchus; species Tubiluchus corallicola. The sequence goes on along the minus strand of JAQGDQ010000922.1, from coordinate 39,025 downwards.
GTTTGTGCCTTTGTATCATTAACGTATTATTTATCTGTTATTTTGTAGTTTCAGTTTGTGCCTCTGTATCATTAATGTATTATTTATCTGTTATTTTGTAGTTTCAGTTTGTGCCTTTGCATCATCAATGTATCATTTACCTGTTGTTTTGTAGTTTCAGTTTGTGCCTTTGCATCATTAATGTATTATTTACCTGTTGTTTTGTAGTTTCAGTTTGTGCCTTTGCATCATCAATGTATTATTTACCTGTTGTTTTGTAGTTTCAGTTTGCGCCTTTGTATCATTAATGTATTATTTATCTGTTGTTTTGTAGTTTCTGTTTGTGCCTTTGTATCATTAATGTATTATCTATGTGTTGCTTTGTAGTTTCAGTTTGTGCCTTTGTATCATTGATGTTTTATTTACCTGTTGTTTTGTAGTTTCAGTTTGTGACTTTGTATCATTGATGTATTATTTACCTGTTGTTTTGTAGTTTCAGTTTGTGCCTTTGTATCATTAACGTATTATTTACCTGTTGTTTTGTAGTTTCAGTTTGTGCCTTTGTATCATTAACGTATTATTTACCTGTTGTTTTGTAGTTTCAGTTTGTGACTTTGTATCATTGATGTATTATTTACCTGTTGTTTTGTAAATTAGAATTTATTCTTCTTGCACGTAGGTGACGCTTATATGGTGGTGTCTGGGCTGCCATCTAGGAACGACAATAAACACTACACGGAAATTGCTGATCTTGCAGTAAGTCTTCAAGCAGCAATCAAGACGGTGGAGGTACCTCACATGCCAGAAGAGAATCTTAAACTCAGAATAGGAATTCATTCAGGTAAATCCGCAGAGAAGATTTTGCTTTACTTTTTTGTTTGTCCATCTGTTTTTCTGTGCTTGGCAGGATGCTGACTTATTAATTCTCGCCCGTGTCCTGTTTGTAGCGGGTGTTCTAAAAAATCAATGCACAAATGTGGTCATATAGTAAACAAAGCACTAAAGGCAGGTTTAGATCGACTTTGTGACGAAATGCAACTTAGAGCGGCTGAAGACTTGGCAATTGTCGACATACGGTACACCGCTACGCCGGTACGGTTCCGAGTACGGTACGGTACGGGTCCAGTCGACGTAAACAAGCTTGCAGCGCAGCTCAGTTCCAGCACATGTTCTATTTGCAGCATACGGTTTTTTATGAAACGGGTATTGCTCTTGTTATAAGGAGCTTAAAAAGTTCTTTTTAATTGAAGCTTAGTTATTGTTTAATAGTTTGTTTGTGATGTCTAAACATTATATTTAAATGCTGGTAAGTAAGTAAGTAAGTAAGTAAGTTAGTAAGTAAGTAGGTAGGTAGGTAGGTAGGTAGGTAGGTAGGCAGGTAATAAATAAATAAGTGAGTGAGTGAGTGAGTGAGTGAGTGAGTGAGTGAATGAGTGAGTGAGTGAGTGAGCGAGCAAGCCAGTGAGTGAGTGAGTGAGCGAGCAAGCGAGTGAGTGAGTGGGTTTGGTTTTTGGGAGGGTGGTTTGGCTGGGTTTGATTCGATTCGATTCGATTAGAAAGAACGAAAATGCAAAAGTATAGAACGAAGAAGAATAAAATGGAATAGATCAAAATGAAATAGGGGAGGAAACGATGGAGAAAGAGAAGTGCTGAGTCAGATTTTTGCATCATTTACGTAATTAAAGTCTGCATCCATTAATAAACGAAGCCGCTCACATTTCACCAGAGCCAAAATCATGTTTAGATCTTATCATTACAAATATTTCAAACTCATTTATTGGGACGTTTGTACAGACAGCGACTGCTGATGCATGCAGACACTGTCCTATATTGAGCCATATGAAATTTATATATATATAAATAATATATATATATTAAGTAAAAAGGTATGTGAGGAAAGTTTTGAAGTGTGAAAATGTTGATACTTTATATTTTTCCGAATTAATTATCAAGTTTCATCTGGATGCTTTAATAACTCTCAATGTAAACCAAACATGCAAGTTTATTACTGATGCATTTACAAAGTGTGTTGTGGATCTATCTCAAATCAAACAGTAATGATTCGTCCCGGAAATGATCCTTGGATGAATCCGAACATAAGAACACAAAAGCATCATTGTGGCAGGTTATATAATAAATCTAAGGAAAACTCCTAACACTCCACATTGGGATCAAAGTTGTAAGAAATGTCAGGTAAGGATGTGGAATTAACAGACACAGAATCATCTTTTTTTGGGATTTTCAAAATTTTGAATTTTGAATTTTTACACATTTTTTTAAATTTTCGCTAACACGGGACCCTATAGGAGAAAAAGTTTCAAACAACTTCTCCTTTGAATTCGCCAAGTGGATTCACTCTAAACAAATCAGGGATCATCCTAAGAACAGAATAAAACAGAAGTTTATTTTTTTACATGGATGTGGATCAAAATTGAATATAATACAATATTTCCACGATGGTTCATGCATGATTAGCACTTTAAATAGATAATTTCAAATAAGTGAAATTAAACAAATAAAAATTACACATTAATAGCATACATTAAATTAAATGAACATCTTAATTAAAACCCCAAGCATCAAGAATTAGGAATTTTAAATTGTTAATAAATTTCAGAAAATAAGTCTAATAAGAGTTATAAAGTTAAAATTCATAAAATTCATAAAGTATAATTGAAAACTGAAAAATTGAAAGATTAAAAAACAGTTAAAAATTTTTACTAAGTATAACAGAACTAGATTAGGGGTAAAACAACATTTTAGCCTAAAATACTAAGAATTAAAAGTTAAAGTACTGATAAAAGTCATACACAATTAAGAAAAATTAAATGTTTAAAATTATCATTGCTAAACAGTAATTAAGAACAGAACTACATAAAGTCAAACTTATGGTGATTAAAGATTAAAATCAGAATGATAAAATCTAAATGAAAAAAATGAAACAGCAGATTAAAATATGATTTAATTTAAAATAGTATTAAGCAATGTTTTCTTTAACTGTTAAATGATTTCCAAAATTTTCGAGCTTTGCATTTTTTATGATTTTTTCAATTTTTGCTATTTCTTTCCTTTGTTTAGTATTTGGGTCATCCGTCATAGCTGCATTTTATTATAATACAAAATGTATATGAAAGAGTTTAAGCCTATCAAAAAATTATTAATATGTTGCCAGGAAGTCATTCATTTGAAAATAATTTCTATTGCTCACTTTGATATTAAATAAATATATTTCCAAGTTTTCTGAGACCAGGCCCAGGGCTTTATATAGTCTAGGGCCTCACCAACTCTAAATCAGGGTCTAAACATTTTTCCGATGGTTGCAGTAATAATTGTAGCAGTTTGTCCACAAGACCATGTTCCTTTAATGTAGCAAGAGCAAAATTTAGGGCTTCTGTATAGTTACTTTTCTTTGGTACAACTAATGCTAATGCTGTCGAAAAACTTAAAGACAAAGCAATGGAAAATCTGCATTTTCCGTGTAATTCATAGTCCTTAATTAAGCGGAGCTTTGCATAAGTCCATCCTGCAAAGAAGGTGTATTTTCCAGTAGCTGTCAGCTCTAATGCCATTTCTGCACTGTCGACAGGTACATTAGGATCTACTTTCATTCTCTGCCACAGTCGTCTAAATTCTGGTCTGTTTTTCATTTGCAAGGTGGGGCTGTATTGACGTACTGTAACAGGAACTATATCGCTGTCTATCAACTCTTGCAATGTAGTGAATGGATAAACCTGCTTGCTTACAAATAATTTACTAACTAGTGTGCCCGTGTACATGGCTGTGATGATGCAAGCAAAAATCCACCACCATCCGATGAGCATCCTAGCGGATAAACATTGTGGTAAATATGTTCCACCTTGTTGTAGGTATGACGATAGTGTGAACAGAGTAAAGTACGCCTTGCTTTCATTCTTTATCACTGGTTTTTCCAGTTTTCTTTGGCAATTGCTGCATTTTATAATCTCTTCCTCGTTGTACGGCAGGTTTTTGCTGTAATCAATATAGTAAAGTATTGTACCCACTACTATGCCATATAATACCAGAAGCAGCCACACGAGTGTGGTGAATGGGTCTATTATACTAAAACCTTGTAATTGATGTCTTTTTGTGATAAATACATGAGAATTATAAACAAGTGGGTGAAGAAACGTCATACTTTTTGTTCTTTCTGGTAACATTGTGACTAATCCCAAAAGCAAGTCGAATTCTCCTGTATCAATTGCATTTCTTAGAGTTTGCAAATGTTTGACGTATGTCACCTTATACGTGAAGTTTGCTGCTTGGCTGAGCATCGGAAGCAGCTGATCTAGATATGGCTTCGTCGGATCGTCTCTCCATGCTCCCACTCGAAGCACCTCTCCATGGAGTAAATTACCCTGTGTTCTGGAGTTTTTACCATAAAACGCATTTAAATGGTACTGGTTATACAAACTGTTGCAATTTTCAGTCCTTGTTTTAGTTTCAGACAACATTCCTTTCATGCAAACACATTCAAGAAAATAAAAAACGACGGCACAAGTTTTGAGAAATGATGCAAATGACATTTTTGATTTGGAAAACAAAATCATAAACCTTAGCTGATTCACATTATACAGTCATAACATGCCTATCCAGGGAGGATGCCGATGAAAATGTTTTCAGCTGACCACTTTTACACCACAATGCCAATGTGTTACATGTACTTTGTCATATATTTGCATTAATCATAATAGTGTGTGCACTAATTCACCAGGTGTGAATCTACATGTTAGTTTTGTCTGCCACACCTTTCTGGTGTTTAATTAGGCTTCTCATCCTGTTGCCACCTCTGTTAATATTACCGCCTAGCTAATGTTACCTCAACACCTAAAATAATAACACATTGAAAAGCAGAATTCTGCAGAACTTACACTTTCGAAAACGTTATTGGCTATGCATTTGTTTGCTAGGTATCAAAAGATTAAGCTTTTGTATGCGGCACCGGAGCTAGCGGATGCGGAAACCACACAAGAGCAAACCTATTATACTTAACCCAGACCGCGAGGTGCAAACTGTAAATTAAAAACGAAAAGCAACACGTAATTAGAGTCTCCTATGTTGATCAAGTCCAGCTTGAGATTGAAGGATTAGATTAGATTAGATTAGATTAGATTAGATTAGATTAGATTTAGATTAGATTAGATTAGATTAGATTAGATTTAGATTAGATTAGATTAGATTAGATTAGATTAGATTAGATTAGATTAGATTAGATTAGATTAGATTAGATTAGATTAGATTAGATTAGATTAGATTAGATTAGATTAGATTTAGATTAGATTAGATTAGATTAGATTAGATTTAGATTAGATTAGATTAGATTAGATTAGATTAGATTAGATTAGATTAGATTAGATTAGATTAGATTAGATTAGATTAGATTAGATTAGATTAGATTAGATTAGATTAGATTAGATTAGATTAGATTAGATTAGATTCGATTCGATTCGATTCGATTCGATTCGATTCGATTCGATTCGATTCGATTCGATTCGATTCGATTCGATTCGATTCGATTCGATTCGATTCGATTCGATTCGATTCGATTAGGTTAGGTTAGATTAGATTAGAAAGAACGAAAATGCAAAAGTATAGAACGAAGAAGAATAAAATAGAATAGATCAAAGTGAAATGGGGGAGGAAACGATGGAGAAAGAGAAGTGCTGAATCAGATTTTGCATCATTTGCGTAATTAAAGTCTGTGTCCATTAATAAACGAAGCCACTCACTTTTCAGCAGTGTCATAAATCATGTTTAGATCTTATCATTACAAATATTCCAAACTGATTTACTGGGACGTTTGTACAGACAGCGACTGCTGATGCATGCAGACACTGTCCTATATTGAGCCATATGAAATTTATATATATATTAAGTAAAAAGGTATGTGAGAAAAGTTTAGAAGTATGAAAATGTTGATACTTTATATTTTTTCAAATCAATTATCAAGTTTCATCTGGGTGATTTAATAACTCTCAATGTAAACCAAACATGCAAGTTAACTATTGATGCATTTACAAACTGTGTTGTGGATCTATCCCAAATCAGACAGTAATGGTTCATCCTGGATACGATCCTTGGATGAATCCCAACATAAGAACACAAAAGCTTGGTCGCAACAGGTAATATAATAAATCTAAGGAAAACTCCTAACACTCCACATTATGATCAAAGTTGTAAGAAATGTCAGGTCAGGATGTGGATTTAACAGACACAGGATCATCTTTTTTGGGGATTTTCAAAATTTTGAATTTTTGATTTTTATGCATTTTTTTAAATTTTCGCTAACACAGGGCCCTGTAGGAGAAAAAGTTTCAAACAACTTCTCGTTTGAAATCGCCAAGTGGATTCACACTAAGCAAATCATGGATAATCCTAAGAACAGAATAAAACAGAAATTCATTTTTTTACATGAATGTGGATCAAAACTGCATATAATACAATATTTCCACGATGGTTCATGCATGATTAGCACTTTAAATAGATAATTTCAAATAAGTGAAATTAAACAAATAAAAATCACACATTAATAGCATACATTAAATTAAATGAACATTTTAATTAAAACCTTAAGCATCAGCAATTAGGAATTTTAAATTGTTAATAAAGTTCAGAAAATAACTCTAATAAGAGTCATAAAGTTCATTAAAATTCATAAAATTCATAAAGTATAATTGAAAAATGAAAAATTGAAAGATTAAAAAACAGTTAAAAATTATTTACTAAATATAACAGAACTAGATTAGGGGTAAAACAACATTTTAGCCTAAAAGTACTAAGAAGTAAAAGTAAAAGTACTGATAAAAGTCACACACAATTAAGAAAAATTAAATGTTTAAAATCATCATTGCTAAAAAGGTAATTAAGAACAAAACTACATAAAGTCAAACTTATGGTGATTAACGATTAAAATCAGAATGATAAAATCTAAATGTTGCTAAGATTACAAAAATGAAACAGCAGATTTAAATATGATTTAATTTAAAATAGTATTAAGCAATGCTTTCTTTAACTGTTAAATGATTTCCAAAATTTTCAAGATTTGCATTTTTTATGATTTTTTCAATTTTTGCTATTTCTTCCCTTTATTTAGTATTTGTTTACTATCTGTCATATGTGCATTTTATTATAATACAAAATGTATATGAAAGAGTTTAAGCCAACCAAATTATTAATATGTTGTCAGTAAGTCATTCATTTGAAAATAATTTGTATTGCTCACTTTGATATTAAATAATTAAGAGGCGTATATATTTCCAAGTTTTCTGAGACCAGGCCCAGGGCTTTATATAGTCTAGGGCCTCACCAAGTCTAAATCTGGCACCAGACCTACAGTCACCATGCCTACACCATGTACTGTAGTCTGAGTAGCACTGTTAATAGAATTTAGCAATAATAATATTGTGATCTACGTTTTACCATGTTCGTTAAGCCATGTCGTATGCAGCGTTCTACTAAGGTAACACAAGCAATTTAGCATTTTCACTGAAACTAGCAGTTAAAATCGTAATGTGGTGAACGCTTTCACGTAAGACTTCTCTCTTGGGAGGCTGTTCCAGACAGGCGAGATAATGTCAGTACATTTCGTAAAAACTGTACCGGGAATTTGGTTCAAGTTATGCGATAGTATGAGTTACGCGATGTTTATTAAAAGGAAAAATGAAAGGAAAAAATCCGTTCCACAAGATCTGTTTAAGATATGCAAGAATTCGAGTTATATCAGTTCAAGTTATACATAGTTTACCGTATCAGATAAACAACTGACTTTTACAATGAGATATCTTATCTACTCGCATATGAAAGATACTCCAGTCAATTTCATCATTTACTTTCCATTTAGCTTATCCACTCTTAGCTGATAAATGATTATCATGTACAAATCCGTCAGTAATGAGGTCAGCACATAAACTATTGATTTTCACATGAACTTCTTGTAAGCAAGCTCGCTAATAAATGTAAACAATGCTACACCGATTCCAGACATCAACATCCAAAAAACTACGTCAAGTTGCTCAACATTAATTGATAACGTGCATACATGGTGAACAGGTGGGTCTAAACACTTTTCCGATGGTTGCAGTAATTGTTGTAGCAGTTCATCCACAAGACCGTGTTCTTTTAATGTAGCAAGAGCAAAATTTAGGACTTCCGTGTAGTTACTTTTCTTTGGTACAACTAATGCTGTCGAAAAACTTAAAGACGAAGCGATGGAAAATCTGCATTTTCCGTGTAATTCATAGTCCTTAATTAAGCGGAGCTTTGCATAAGTCCCTTCTGTAAAGAAGGTGTATTTTCCAGTAGCTGTCAGCTCTAATGCCGTCTCTGCACTGTCGGCAGGTACATTAGGATCTACTTTCATTCTCTACCACAGTTGTCTAAATTCTGGTCTGTTTTTCATTTGCAAGGTCTGGCTGCACTGACGTACTGTAACAGGAACTATATCGCTGTCTATCAACTCTTGCAATGTAGAGAATGAATGAACTTGCTTGCTTACAAATAATTTACTAACTAGTGTGCCCGTGTACATGGCTGTGATGATGCAAGCAAAAATCCACCGCCATCCGATAAGCATCCTAGCAGATAAACATTCTGGTAAATATGTTCCACCTTGTTGTAGGTACGACGACAGTGTGAACCGAGTAAAGTACGCCTTACTTTCATTCTTTATCACTGGTTTTTCCAGTTTTCTTTGGCAATTACTGCATTTTAAAATCTCTTCCTCGTTGTATGGCAGGTTTTTGCTGTAGTCAATATAGTAAAGTATTGTACCCACAACTATGCCATATAATACCAGAAACAGCCACACGAGTGTGGTGAATGGGTCTATTATACTAAAACCTTGTAATTGATGTCTTTTTGTGATAAATACATGAGAATTATAAACAAGTGGGTGAAGAAAAGTCATGCCTTTGTTCTTTCTGGTAACATTGTGACTAATCCCAAAAACAAGTCGAATTCTCCTGTATCAATTGTATTTTCTAGAGTTTCCGAACGTTTAATGTATGTCACCTTGTACGTGAAGTTTGCTGCTTGGCTGAGCACCAGAAGCAGTTGATCTAGATATGGCTTCATAGGATCATCTCTCCATGTTCCCACTCGAAGCAACTCTCCGTGGAGTGAATAACCCTGTGTTTTGAAGTTTTTACTATAAAACGCATTTAAATTGTACTGGTTATACAGTCTGTTGCAATTTTCAGTCCTTGTTTTAGTTTTACACGACATTCCTTTGATGCAAAAACATTCAAGGAAATAAAAAACAATGGCACAAGTTTTGAGAAATGATGCAAATGACATTTTGACTTTGAAAGTCTGAATAATAAACTTAGCTGATTCACATTATACAGTCTAATATGCCTATCCAGGGAGGATGACGATGGAAATGTTTTCAGCTGTCCACTTTTATACTACAATGCCAATGTGTTACATGTACTTTGTCATATATTTGTATTAATCATAATAGTGTGTGCACTAATTCACCAGGTGTGAATCTACATGTTAGTTTTGTCTGCCACACCTTTCTGGTGTTTAATTAGGCTTCTCGTCCTGTTGCCACCTGTGTTAATATTACCACCTAGCTAATGTTACCTCAACACCTAAAATAATAACGTATTGAAAAGCAGAATTCTGCAGAACTTACAATTTCGAAAACGTTATTGGCTATGCGTTTGTTTGCTAGGTAGGTAAGTAAATAAGTAAGAAAGTGAGTTAGCAAGTAAGTGGGTGAGTGAATGAATGAGTAAGTGAGTGAGTGAGTGAGTGAGCGAGTGAGTGAGTGAGTGAGTGAGTGAATGAGTGAGTGAGTGAATGAGTGAGTGAGTGAGTGAGCAAGCCAGTAAGTGAGTGAGTGGGTTTGGTTTTTGGGTGGGTGGTTTGGTTGGGTGAGTGGTTGGTTGGTTAGTTAGGTAGGTAGGTAGGTACGTAGGTACGTACAGAGAATTTTCGAGAAAAAACTCTCTAGTCTGGATGCTCCTTTAGCTTTTTACACTTGTAATTTTTGTCCTCTTAACTTCTGCATCCATTAATAAACGAAGCCACTCACTTTTCAGCAGAGGCAAAATCTTGTTTAGGTCTTATATTCCATTACAAATACTCCAAACTGGTTTACTGGGACGTTTGTACAGACAGCGACTGCCGATGCATGCAGACACTGCCCTATATTGAGCCATATGAAATTTATATATATATATTTATATATATATATATATATATATATAAATATATATATGTATTAAGTAAAAAGGTATGTGAGAAAAGTTTAGAATTATGAAAATGTTGATACTTCATATTTTTCCGAATCAATTATCAAGTGTCATCTGGATGCTTTAATAACTCTCAATGTAAACCAAATATTCAAGTTAATTATTGATGTGTGTTGTGGATCTATCCCAAATCAAACAGTAACGATTCATCCAGGAAATGATCCTTGGATGAATCCCAACAAAAGAACACAAAACCTTCGTCGCAACAGGTTATATAATAAATCTAAGGAAAACTCCTAACACTCCACATTGGGATCAAAGTTGTAAGAAATGTCAGGTCAGAATGTGGAATTAATAGACACAGAATCATCTTTTTTTGGGATTTTCAAAATTTTTAATTTTTAATTTTTATGCATTTTTTTAAATTTTCGCTAACACGGGGCCCTATAGGAGAACAAGTTTCAAACAACATCTCCTTTGAATTCGCCAAGTGGATTCCAGTAAACAAATCAGAGATCATCCTAAGAACAGAATAAAATAGAAATTTATTTTTTTACATGGATGTGGATCAAAATTGAATATAATACAATATTTCCACAATGGTTCATCCATGATTAGCACTTTAAATAGATAATTTCAAATAAGTGAAATTAAACAAATAAAAATTACACATTTATAGCATACATTAAATTAAATTAACATTTTAATTAAAACCCCAGGCATCAACAATTAGGAATTTTAAATTGTTAATAAAGTTCAGAAAATAACTCTAATAAGAGTCATAAAGTTCATTAAAATTCAAAAAATTCATAAAGTATAATTGAAAAGTGAAAAATTGAAAGATTAAAAAACAGTTAAAAATTATTTACTAAATATAACAGAACTAGATTAGGGGTAAAACAAAATTTCAGACTAAAAGTACTAAGAAGTAAAAGTAAAAGTACTGATAAAAATCATACACAATTAAGAAAAATTAAACGTTGAAAATCATCATTGCTAAACATTAATTAAGAACAAAACTACATAAAGTCAAACTTATGGTGATTAAAGATTAAAATCAGTATGATAAAATCTAAATGTTGCTAAGATTTCAAAAATGACACAATAGATTAAAATATAATTTATTTCAAAATAGTATTAAGCAATGTTTTCTTTAACTGTTAAATGATTTCCAAAATTTTCGAGATTTGCATTTTTTATGATTTTTTCAATTTTTGCTATTTCTTCCCTTTGTTTAGTATTTGGGTCATCCGTCATAGCTGCATTTTATCATAATACAAAATGTATATGAAAGAGTTTAAGCCTATCAAATTATTAATATGTTGCCAGTAAGTCATTCATTTGAAAATAATTTGTATTGCTCACTTTGATATTAAATAATTAAGAGGCGTATATATTTCCAAGTTTTCTGAGACCAGGCCCAGGGCTTTATATAGTGTAGGGCCTCACCAAGTCTAAATCTGGCACCAGACCTACAGTCACCATGCCTAAGGTGGCTTCTCGTCCTGTTGCCACCTGTGTTAATATTATGACCTAGCTAATGTTACCTCAACACCTAAAATAATAACGTATTGAAAAGCAGAATTCTGCAGAACTTACACTTTCGAAAACGTTATTGGCTATGGATTTGTTTGCTAGGTAGGTAAGTAAATAAGTAAGAAAGTGAGTTAGCAAGTAAGTGGGTGAGTGAATGAATGAGTAAGTGAGTGAGTGAGTGAGTGAGTGAGTGAGTGAGTGAGTGAGTGAGTGAGTGGGTGAGTGAGCAAGCCAGTAAGTGAGTGAGTGGGTTTGGTTTTTGGGTGGGTGGTTTGGTTGGGTGAGTGGTTAGGTAGGTAGGTAGGTATGTAGGTATGTACAGAGAATTCTCGAGAAAAAACTCGCTAGTCTGAACGCTCCTTTAGCTTTTTACACTTGTAATTTTTGTCCTCTTAAAGTCTGCATCCATTAATAAACGAAGCCCCTCACTTTTCAGCAGTGTCAAAATCATGTTTAGATCTTATCATTACAAATATTCCAAACAGGTTTACTGGGACGTTTGTACAGACAGCGACTGCTGATGCATGCAGACACTCCTATATTGAGCCATATGAAATTTATATATATATTAAGTAAAAAGGTATGTAAGAAAAGTTTAGAAGTATCAACTTCATATTTTTTCGAATCAATTATCAAGTTTCACCTGGATACTTTAATAACTCTCAATGTAAGCCAAACATTCAAGTTAATTATTGATGCATTTACAAAGTGTGTTGTGGATCTATCCCAAATCAAACAGTTATGATTCGTCCCGGAAATAATCCTTGGATGAATCCGAACATAAGAACACAAAAGCATCATTGTGGCAGGTTATATAATAAATCTAAGGGAAACTCCTAACACTCCACATTGGGATCAAAGTTGTAAGAAATGTCAGGTCAGAATGTGGAATTAATGGACACAGAATAATCTTTTTTGGGATTTTCAAAATTTTTAATTTTTAATTTTTACAATTTTTTTAAATTTTCGCTAACACGGGACCCTATAGGAGAAAAAGTTTCAAATAACATCTCTTTTGAATTCGCCAAGTGGATTCATTCTAAACAAATCATGGATCATCCTAAGAACAGAATAAAACAGAAGTTTATTTTATTAGATGGATGTCAATCAAAATTGAATATAATACAATATTTCCACGATGGTTCATGCATGATTAGCACTTTAAATAGATAATTTCAAATAAGTGAAATTAAACAAATAAAAATTACAGATTTATAGCATACATTAAATTAAATTAACATTTTAATTAAAACCCCAAGCATCAACAATTAGGAATTTTAAATTGTTAATAAAGTTCAGAAAATAACTCTAATAAGAGTCATAAAGTTAAAATTCATAAAATTCATAAAGTATAATTGAAAAGTGAAAAATTGAAAGATAAAAAAAACAGTTAAAAATTATTTACTAAATATAACAGAAATAGATTAGGGGAAAAACAACATTTTAGACTAAAAGTACTAAGAAGTAAAAGTAAAAGTACTGATAAAAGTCATACACAATTAAGAAAAATTAAATGTTTAAGATAATCATTGCTAAAAAGGTAATTAAGAACAAAACTACATACAGTCAAAATTAAGGTGATTAAAGATTAAAATCAGAATGATAAAATCTAACAGTTGCTAAGATTTCAAAAACGAAACAACAGATTAAAATATAATTTAATTTAAAAAAGTATTAAACAATGCTTTCTTTAACTGTTAAATGATTTCCAAAATTTTCGAGATTTGCATTTTTTATGATTTTTTCAATTTTTGCTATTTCTTCCCTTTGTTTAGTATTTGGGTCATCCGTCATAGCTGCATTTTATTATAATACAAAATGTATATGAAAGAGTTTAAGCCTATCAAAAAATTATTAATATGTTGCCAGGAAGTCATTCATTTGAAAATAATTTCTATTGCTCACTTTGATATTAAATAAATATATTTCCAAGTTTTCTGAGACCAGCCCCAGGGCTTTATATAGTCTAGGGCCTCACCAACTCTAAATCTGGAACCGGACCTACAGTCACCATGCCTACATCATGTACTGTAGTCTGAGTAGCACTGTTAATAGAATTTAGCAATAATAATATTGTGATCTACAGTATACCATGTTCGTTAAGAAATGTCGTGTACAGCGTTCTGCTAAGGTAACACAAGCAATTTAGCATTTTCACTGAAACTAGCAGTTAAAATCGTAATGTGGTGAACGCTTTCACGTAAGACTTCTCGCTTGGGAGGCTGTTCCAGACAGGCGAGATAATTTCAGTACATTTCGTAAAAACTGTACCGGGAATTTGGTTCAAGTTACGCAATTACTGAGTCACACGATGTTTATTAAAAGGAAAAATGAAAGGAAAAAATCCGGTCCACAAGATCTGTTTAAGATACGCAAGAATTCGAGTTATACCAGTTCAAGTTATACATAGTTTACCGCATCAGATAAACAACTGACTTTTACAATGAGATATCTCATCTACTCGCATATGAAACACACTCCAGTCAATTTCATCCTTTAGTTTGAATTTAGCATATTCACTTTTAGCTGATAAATGATTATCATGTACAAATCCGTCAGCAATGAGGTCAGCACATAAACTATTGATTTTCACATAAACTTCTTGTAAGCAAGCTCGCTAATAAATGTAAACAATGCTACACCGATTCCAGACATCAACACCCAAAAAACTACGTTAAGTTGCTCAACATTAATTGATAACTTGCCTACATGCTGAATAGGGGGGTCTAAACATTTTTCCGATGGTTGCAGTAATAATTGTAGCAGTTTGTCCACAAGACCATGTTCCTTTAATGTAGCAAGAACAAAATTTAGGGCTTCTGTATAGTTACTTTTCTTTGGTACAACTAATGCTAATGGTGTCGAAAAACTTAAAGACGAAGCGATGGAAAATCTGCATTTTCCGTGTAATTCATAGTCCTTAATTAAGCGGAGCTTTGCATAAGTCCCTTCTGTAAAGAATGTGTATTTTCCAGTAGCTGTCAGCTCTAATGCCATTTCTGCACTGTCAACAGGTACATTAGGATCCACTTTCATTCTCTGCCACAGTCGTCTAAATTCTGGTCTGTTTTTCATTTGCAAGGTCTGGCTGTACTGACGTACTGTAACAGGAACTATATCGCTGTCTATCAACTCTTGCAACGTAGAGAATGGATAAACTTGCTTGCTTACAAATAATTTACTAACTAGTGTGCCCGTGTACATGGCTGTGATGATGCAAGCAAAAATCCACCACCATCCAATAAGCATTCTAGCAGATAAACATTGTGGTAAATATGTTCCACCTTGTTGTAGGTACGACGACAGTGTGAACCGAGTAAAGTACGCCTTACTTTCATTCTTTATCTTTGGTTTTTCCAGTTTTCTCTGGCAGTTGCTGCATTTTGTAATCCCTTCCTGGCTGTACGGCAGGTTTTTGCTGTAGTCGATGTAGTAAAGTATTGTACCCACTACTATGCCATATAATAACAGAAGCAGCCACACGAGTGTGGTGAATGGGTCTATTATACTAAAACCTTGTAACTGATGTCTTTTTGTGATAAATACATGAGAATTATAAACAAGTGGGTGAAGAAAAGTCATACTTTTTGTTCTTTCAGGTAACATTGTGACTAATCCCAAAAACAAGTCGAATTCTCCTGTATCAATTATATTTTTGGCAGTTTCCAAATGTTTGATGTATGTGACCTTGTACGTGAAGTTTGCTGCTTGGCTGAGCATCGGAAGCAGGTGATCTAGATATGGCTTCATAGGATCATCTCTCCATGTTCCCACTCGAAGCAACTCTCCGTGGAGTGAATAACCCTGTGTTTTGAAGTTTTTACTATAAAACGCATTTAAATTGTACTGGTTATACAAACTGTTGCAATTTTCAGTCCTGATTTTAGTTTTACACGACATTCCTGCGGTCCAAAAACATTCAAGGAAATAACAAACGATGGCACAAGTTTTGAGAAATGATGCAAACGACATTTTTGCTCTGGAAGTTTGAATAATAAACTTTAGCTGATTCACATTATACAGTCATAATATGCCCATCCAAGGAGGATGACGATGAAAATGTTTTCAGCTGACCACTTTTATACCACAATGCCAATGTGTTACATGTACTTTGTCATATATTTGCATTAATCATAATAGTGTGAGCACTAATTCACCGGGTGTGAATCTACATGTTAGTTTTGTCTGCCACACCTTTCTGGTGTTTAATTAGGCTTCTCATCCTGTTGCCACCTGTGTTAACATTACCACCTAGCTAATGTTACCTCAACACCTAAAATAATAACATATTGAAAAGCAGAATTCTGCAGAACTTACACTTTCGAAAACGTTATTGGCTATGCATTTGTTTGCTAGGTAGGTAAGTAAATAAGTAAGAAAGTGAGTTAGCAAGTAAGTGGGTGAGTGAATGAATGAGTAAGTGAGTGAGTGAGTGAGTGAGTGAGTGAGTGAGTGAGTGAGTGAGTGAGTGAGCGAACAAGCCAGTAAGTGAGTGAGCGAGCGAGCAAGCCAGTGAGTGAGTGAGTGAGCGAGCAAGCGAGTGAGTGAGTGGGTTTGGTTTTTGGATGGATGGTTTGGATGGGTAAGTGGTTGGTTAGTTAGGTAGGTAGGTAGGTAGGCAGGTAGATATGTAGGTAGCTAGGTAGGTAGGTAGGTACATAGGTACGTACAGAGAATTCTTGAGAAAAACTCTCTAGTCTGAACGCTCCTTTAGCCTTTTACACGTGTAATTTTTGTCCTCTTAACTTTACATAGGTGCCAGTATAGCAAACTGAACCACAAACTAATGACTTTTGTTTTTGTTTACTGAACCACAAACTAGTGATTTTTGTTTTTGTTTACTGAACCACAAACTAGTGATTTTTGTTTTTGTTTACTGAACCACAAACTAGTGATTTTTGTTTCTGTTTACTGAACCACAAACTAGTGACTTTTGTTTTTGTTTACTGAACCACAAACTAGTGACTTTTGTTTTTGTTTACTGAACCACAAACTAATGACTTTTGTTTTTGTTTACTGAACCACAAACTAGTGATTTTTGTTTTTGTTTACTGAACCACAAACTAGTGACTTTTGTTTTTGTTTACTGAACCACAAACTAGTGATTTTTGTTTCTGTTTACTGAACCACAAACTAGTGATTTTTGTTTTTGTTTACTGAACCACAAACTAGTGACTTTTGTTTTTGTTTACTGAACCACAAACTAGTGACTTTTGTTTTTGTTTACTGAACCACAAACTAGTGACTTTTGTTTCTGTTTACTGAACCACAAACTAGTGATTTTTGTTTTTGTTTACTGAACCACAAACTAGTGACTTTTGTTTTTGTTTACTGAACCACAAACTAATGACTTTTGTTTTTGTTTACTGAACCACAAACTAGTGACTTTTGTTTTTGTTTACTGAACCACAAACTAGTGACTTTTGTTTTTGTTTACTTTTAAGGCCCGGTAGTTGCGGGCGTTGTTGGAGTGAAAATGCCTCGCTACTGTCTGATTGGAGAAACAGTGAGCACTGCTCACACGATGGAGCAAACTGGCGAAGGTAATTGTCTTGTTAGAACTTGTTTTAAAATACAATATCTATAAGTGCTGCCATCTATCTGAGGAACAAAGATACTTAACGGTTGGTGCAATTAAATCGGAAATTAAAGGACAAGAAAATGTGTACTTGTTTTCAGAAAAATCGCCTTAAAAATTATACCACTTTACAGCAATTTACAGCGTATATCTTACTCGCATGTAAAGGAATTTTTGTTTGTTTTCATTTTAAATCTCCCGCAATACTGTTCCGACCGCGCCATTACATGACGTCATATACGTAAATCAGGAGAAAAAAAGGAAATGTTAAATTATGTCCCAAAAAACTTTCCATGCAAATTTGTCTTATTTGGCATTTCACTTACCTGCTTGAAAGACTTATGTAACTAAAAAGAAAATTATTAATTATTTAAAATGTTTTCATCAATTGGTAAAATATCGCTGACTCACCCTCCAAGGTGCACCACCCACTAACCAAAAAACGTATTTTTAATCTTACAAGATACAGTAATTAAAATTTTACTCAGTTTGTGACTTGTGCGCTACGAATGTGCTGATTTTTTTCAAACTTTACTCAATGTTATCTAAACTTGTTTCAAATGACCTGTCGTTAAAATGGCTGCGCCTAACGGTCGTCGCTGGAGTTTAAGTTTACATGTTTTATACAGTGTTACTGCAGATGCAAGCCCTATATGCAAAAAGACAGTATGTAAGTGGTATAAAATTTCAAGACGAATTTTTCAAGCTTTATGTATGTGGAGGGTTTTCTTGTGCTTTACCTATTATATAAGTTAATATCACAGTTAGTATTAATTATTATTTATTAATTATTTATAAAGACTTCCTTTTTTGTCCCTCTCCTTGAAATAAAATTACTTGCATTTGTGTAACAATTTTTGGGAATAATTCCACATTTTGGATGTAGTAATTACTAAAATCACTTTAAAAGTAGTGATTATTTGACGATTGGCTAGGGCGCTTCCATTTTGAACGCTCATTCTTCCACCGATGACGTCATTCACCTACCAATGAAAACCAGCGCACGGTCAATCTCTTCTAAAAGTATAAGTTATGATAAAATATAGTATAGCTAATTTTGCGATATTTTTTGCATGAACATTAGCAAGCTGCAGAAGTTTGAATAAGTTTTATAGAAGCGCTCGTTTACGGGAAGCACGACGCACTTAGGAAACATCACGAAATCCACCAGTTACGTCATAATTTTCAAGTTAACGGCGGCTATCATCGCGCCTGAAAATTTCCATGCAGCAATAGTGTAAATTAAGTACATGCTTTACCTACAGTTTTCCCCCGGATTTCTTCGCTATGTTTTTCTAAATTTAAGAGATAACAGTAAAATAAACTGGACATGTTAAGTGCTTGTCTTCTCCTTTAAAATGAGAGAATGTTAAAGCAGAACCAGACCAAATCCTAAAAACAGGTCAAAACAATCTACTCTTTAAAATATTGAAAGGAAACATTGAAAATAACTTACACGAAATAATTATTACCACAAAAACACAATTTCGCGTTCGATGACTAGTTCTTCGCTGTTACATGAATTTCGCCATTCGCTGGTTAGACGGGCACTAGCGCCTGTATTTCGAAAATGCACTGCACAAAAACAGGTGCTGTACTTCTCAGCTCAGATGTGTTAGTTTGTGACGAACTACAGACGTTGGACAGCTCATGCGGTAAATTTGATATTTGAATTTTTATCTTAAAACTTGCCTAGTTTCAGCTACAACTCACTGAATATTTTACAACAGCACTGTACTTCTATTTTCGCTTTCACAAACACGCGCAACTCGCTTGTGGAATATTTTTGCTGTTGAAAATTATGTTAGTTTGTGATGTCATCAATAGTTGTGCTCGCCCGCCGTTAAATAAGTTTTTAATCTATTATTTAATTATGAGAAACGCTTATGCAGTATAAATTGTGTTGAAATGTATACTTTTTATGGGATTTGAAAATAGGTAGTATATGAAAAATCATTCTGTCTTCTTTTAAGTTCATCAATTTCACAGTAAGCACAATTATCACAATGCAAGAACAATTTTGCGTCTAAAAACCTTCTAAAAGGTTATGCTATGATTAAATTTTGTTTAGGCTGTCGTTACCGTGTTCTTGTTCTTATGTCATCATTGAATCATTTTGTTTATTTGTGAAGCCATGAAAATCCACGTAAGTGTCGCCACCTACAGGAAGCTAAATCGAACAAAGCTCTACGTTTTCGAGCATCACGGCGACGTTCAGTTGAAGGTTGGTCTGTTTCATGTCTAATTCATAATGTTTGGCTTTTATGTGGTATTGCACTCAAGAATGTAGTATTGAGCAAGAACAAATTTAAAAAGTGATTTCCTTCCTTCTCTGTCGCTTTCTCGCTCTCGCTCTCTCTCCTTCTCTCTCTCTCTCTCCCTCTCTCTCTCTCTCTCTCTCTCTCTCTCTCTCTCTCTCCCTCCCTCTCTCTACTTCTCTCTCTCTCTCTCTCCTCCCTCTTTCTCTCTCTCTCCCCTCCCTCTTTCTCTCTCTCTCTCTCTCTCTCTCTCTCTCTCTCTCTCTCTCTCTCTCTCTCTCTCTCTCTCTCTCTCTCTCTCTCTCTCTCTCTCTCTCTCTCTCTCTCTCTCTCTCTCTCTCTCTCTCTCTCTCTCTCTCTCTCTCTCTCCTCACTCTCTCTCTCTCCCTCTCTCTCTCTCTCTCTCTCTCTCTCTCCCTCTCTCTACTTCTCTCTCTCTCTCCTCCCTCTTTCTCTCTCTCTCTCCGCTCCCTCTTTCTCTCTCTCTCTCTCTCTCTCTCTCTCTCTCTTTCTCACTCTCTTTCTCTCTCTCTCTCTCTCTCTCTCTCTCTCTCTCTCATTCTCTCTCACCACACCACCTAAGTACTAAGTAGCTAAGATCATTTGAGATAAAGGACGTTAATTTTGTTGTAAAAACATGGACGCCTGGTAGGGTTGAATTGCTGTAATTGTTGATGAACATCGTCTGCATACATTAAGTGATTCACGATCACGTTAGTAATATTATAACCAAGCTGTACGCGTGATGATTTAATTCTTACCGCTCTGAATATAGAAATTACAAAGAATGGGTGATATTTTGCTTCCTTGGTGTACACCATATCCTGTGGATAGATGGATTGATTGACGGACGGATGGAGGGATAATGAGAGAGAGAGAGAGAGAGAGAGAGAGAGAGAGAGAGAGAGAGAGAGAGAGAGAGAGAGAGAGAGAGAGAGAGAGAGAGAGAGAGAGAGAGAGACTTGTGTGGAAAGCTTTTGTGTTATTTGTGTAGGGAGAATTGGAGAGAGAGTGAGGGAGAGACAGACAGAGAGAGAGACAGACATAGAGAGAGAGAAAGAAAGAGAGTGAGCAAGAGGGTGAGAGAGGGAGAAAGTAACAAACACTTTTAAAACCGTTCAAAAGATGTAAACGTTAATAAGCATTTATATTTTAACAGGCATAGCCAAGTGATTTTGTTTCTTTATGCTTTTAACCGTAATCTTTTAACAAAACATTTTTATCTGTAAATGGTAAACCGATCTCCCACCTTCTACTGTTACAGTGTTATTAACTACTGTTTTGTTTTAGGGTGGTGATACAATTCAAGCATTCTGGTTGGTCAAACGAAGATTTCCAGTCGGAGTTCGCATTCGCAGAGATGAAAAGCTAGACACACAGGAGTATTAATGTCTTTTCACGATTTCGTTGTGCGCACGCGCAGTTGCTGCAGGTCAAACGTTAAGTGTACCGCAGCAACGCGTTTTAACTACCACGTGACGTGTGGGTAAAGCAAACCCTTCTGCCACAACAGTTCAGTAACTTCAGTTTTTTTACGTGGACTTAATTATGCGCTAGTGTTCTATCGAGTGATTTACTAGCAAGGATCTTGCTTGGGAACAAGAAAAAATGAACTAGGTAATGTTCTAGCTAGCTGTTAAAACTGTTACCATTACAACAGCTTGGACTGCAATGCGTTGTCAAGTGAACACAAACGTGTTGCCTGGTGCACTTAACCTTTGACCTTTTCATGATCATCATCATCAATCGCTGGTATGTAGAACAGGACAAAAGGTGGCAGTTTATAGTTAAAAACACCAAAACTTTATGAAAAAGTTTTACTTTACATAGTTAAAATTAAGCCAAACGTTTCAACAGACTGCTGCTGTCATCATCAGTGGTAAATTTACAAACATACAACCAGTTTATGTAGGCAGAGCCTATTATGCACTAATTAAGTAGTTAACAGAAGCCAAATAGGTAATGAATAAGCAGACCAGTAAAGAAATTGACACAGTAAATTACGCACTAATTGTGTATTTATAAAAAGCCAAATAAGTAATGAATAAGCAGACCAGTAGAAAAGAAATTTATACAGAAAATTATGTACTAATTATGTATTTACAAAAAGCCAAATAGGTAATGAATAAGCAGACCAGTAGAAAAAAAATTTATACAGAAAATTATGTACTAATTATGTATTTACAAAAAGCCAAATAGGTAATGAATAAGCAGACCAGTAGAAAAGAAATTTATACAGAAAATTATGCACTAATTATGTATTTACAAAAAGCCAAACTGGTAATGAATAAGCAGACCAGTAGAAAAGAAATTTATACAGAAAATTATGTACTAATTATGTATTTACAAAAAGCCAAATAGGTAATGAATAAGCAGACCAGTAGAAAAGAAATTTATACAGAAAATTATGTACTAATTATGTATTTACAAAAAGCCAAATAGGTAATGAATAAGCAGACCAGTAGAAAAGAAATTTATACAGTAAATTATGCACTAATTATGTATTTACAAAAAGCCAAATAGGTAATGAATAAGCAGACCAGTAGAAAAGAAATTGATACAGTAAATTATGCACTAATTATGTATTTACAAAAAGCCAAACTGGTAATGAATAAGCAGACCAGTAGAAAAGAAATTTATACAGAAAATTATGTACTAATTGTGTATTTGCAAAAAGCCAAATAGGTAATGAATAAGCAGACCTGTAGAAAAGAAATTGATACAGTAAATTATGCACTAATTATGTATTTACAAAAAGCCAAATAGGTAATGAATAAGCAGACCTGTAGAAAAGAAATTGATACAGTAAATTATGCACTAATTATGTATTTACAAAAACCAAATAGGTAATGGATAAGCAGACCTGAAGAAAAGAAATTGACACAGTAAATTATGCACTAATTGTGTATTTACAAAAAGCCAAATAGGTAATGAATAAGCAGACCTGAAGAAAAGAAATTGATACAGTAAATTATGCACTAATTGTGTATTTACAAAAAGCCAAATAGGTAATGAATAAGCAGACCAGTAGAAAAGAAATTGATACAGTAAATTATGCACTAATTATGTATTTACAAAAAGCCAAATAGGTAATGAATAAGCAGACCAGTAGAAAAGAAATTGACACAGTAAATTATGCACTAATTATGTATTTACAAAAAGCCAAATAGGTAATGAATAAGCAGACCTGAAGAAAAGAAATTGATACAGTAAATTATGCACTAATTATGTATTTACAAAAAGCCAAATAGGTAATGAATAAGCAGACCAGTAGAAAAGAAATTAATACAGTAAATTATGCACTAATTATGTATTTACAAAAAGCCAAATAGGTAATGAATAAGCAGACCAGTAGAAAAGAAATTGACACAGTAAATTATGCACTAATTATGTATTTACAAAAAGCCAAATAGGTAATGAATAAGCAGACCAGTAGAAAAGAAATTGATACAGTAAATTATGCACTAATTATGTATTTACAAAAAGCCAAATAGGTAATGAATAAGCAGACCAGTAGAAAAGAAATTGATACAGTAAATTATGCACTAATTATGTATTTACAAAAAGCCAAATAGGTAATGAATAAGCAGACCAGTAGAAAAGAAATTGATACAGTAAATTATGCACTAATTGTGTATTTACAAAAAGCCAAATAGGTAATGAATAAGCAGACCAGTAGAAAAGAAATTGATACAGTAAATTATGCACTAATTGTGTATTTACAAAAAGCCAAATAGGTAATGAATGAGCAGACCTGAAGAGAAGAAATTGATACAGTAACAAGTAGCTAAGTGTTTGAGCATAAAGTTAAAGGAATTGATCTGTTTTGTACATTAAGAGAAGGCTTATTAGGGTACATAGATAAGGTTTCTTTTATTAATAAGTCCCAGTTATTTGCAGCTCTGGTCACAATGTTGAAATAATTAAAACCAGCTTTGTCGTCAGAGGCACAGATATGGTCATTAATGCTGGATGTTTGTATGTTGGTAAATTTACCACTGATAATGACAGCAGTAGCCTGTCGAAACGTTTGGCATGATTATTTAACTATTTAACTAATTAAAAGTTTTAATAAAGTTGTTTTGTTTTAACTATAAATGTTTTTAAGTGCCTGTAATAAAAAGTTGAGATGAAATTTTGTTTGTTATATGAGCAAACTGCACTGAGACAGAGAATAATTTTCACAGCAAAGCGGGTTCGATTCCTGTCGCTTGCTTTCTTTTAGTGCTTTTTCACTTGATAAAATACTAAAATAAAAAACGTTTTTTTATCTGATGGCAACAGTAAGTTGAAGAACAATAAGAAAAAATAATAAAATCAAAGATTATTCAACGTTTATTTCGATATTTTATCTTTATCATCAAGCATTACAGCTTTCGTAATTATCATTCATATGATAGGTACACTAACACGCACAATAGACACTAAATCTCACAAAATTAATACTTCTCATTATGTTCATTAATTGGTTTTGATGAGGGGCGTAGCCAGGTTCTAAAGTTGAGGGGAGCATAAAAAAGACACTGTGACAGGGGGCGTAGCCAGGTTCTAAAGTTGAGGGGAGCAAGCACGTGAAAAAAGGTGCCGTGACACGTGAAGCAATTATACGTTTGTCTATGCCACAGCAGACAGTATTGGTGTGTGATAAGAATATATTATAATAATAAAGTTTGGGCAATTTGATCCTGGGTTCATTCAGTCAATCTTGACAAATGAGTTGTGTAAATGCAAGCAAACTAGGGAGGCAGGTTGGTCAAATAAAGTAATGATTCCAGAAAACTCTGTAAAAGCTGCGATTAAAAAAGAAATGAAAATGATTCAACTTACTTTTATTGCACGAGTGAATGAAAGAGTTAAAAATGTTGAAAAGCGACAATTTTGAAAAATGTGCTTGGGGTGGTTGCTTCCCTTGCTCCCCTCCTAGCTGCGCCACTGGTTTTGATTATTTGATTATCTTGTCACAATTATATCACATCAGGGTTGTAGGTGACTGAGGACTTTTTTTACAAATGTTTCATTTTTTTACAAAACATGTCTTTATTAATGACATTTATAGTTAAAAACAACAAAACTTTATTAAAACTTTTACATTAAAAAGATAAAATCATGCGAAACGTTTCGACAGGCTGCTGCTGTCGTCATCAGTGGTAAATTTACAAATATGCAACAGGTTTATATAGGCAGAGTCTGTCATGCACTAATTAAGTAGTTAACAGAAGCCAAATAGGTAATGAATAAGCAGACCTGAAGAAAAGAAATTGACACAGTAACAAATAGCTAAGTGTTTGAAAACAAAGTTAAAGGAACTGAACTGCTTTGTACATTAAGAGAAGGCTTGTCAGGGTACAAAGATGAACCTTTTTTTATTAACAAGTCATTTATAATTGTTAATTAATTTTTTGTAAATACATAATTAGTGCTTAAGTTACTGCATCAATTTCTTTACCGGTCTGCTTATTCATTACCTATTTGGCTTCTGTTAAATACATAATTAGTGCATAATTTACTATATCAATTTCTTTACTGGTCTGCTTATTCATTACCTATTTGGCTTTTTGTAAATACATAATTACTGCATAAGTTATTGTATCAGTTTTTTCTGCTTATTCATTATCCATTTGGCTTCTGTTAACTATTTAGTTAGTGGATAATAGGCTCTGCCTATATAAACTGGTTGCAGGTTTGTAAATGTACCACTGATGATGACAGCAGCAGCCTGTCGAAACGTTTGACATGATTTTAACTTTTTAATGTAAAAGTTGTTTTAACTATAAATGTTTTTTAAGTGGCTGTAATAAAGACTGACCTGGTTAAACTGACACGTTATTTAAACATTGCTGATCTAGGATTGTGTAAGAAGAACTCGTTGAACAAATCTAGTTAAATTTAGCCGAACAAAACAAGCGATGTGGCAAAATTAACTTTAATTAACAAAAACAATTAATGATATTACAGAATTCTCTTCACGATTTGATCAAAAGTGTTCTAAAAAAACAAGCTACGTTTACTGTTCCATAACTGAAACATATCATACGTATACAAAAATAATTTCTATATGGAATATAAGAACTACTCTTTGCTGGTGTTTTATTTCACAAAACATTTTTACAAAATAATATTAAATGTTGATAGAGACAGCTGCAACTGATCAGTTTAACTTTACGTTCGTTCCAAGTATAACTTGACGGTGGTAGCCACTCATGTACTGCCAGAAGCTGTCGTTTCCTCTGTAGCCTGTGAATAACAATGAGAAAACTAAGTACTTGTAGCTAAGATCATTTGAGATAAAGGACGTTAATTTTGGTGTAAAAACATGGACGGCTGGTAGGGTTGAAGTACTGTAATTGTTGATGAACATCGTCTGCATACATTAAGTGATTCACGTTAGTAATATTATAACCAAGCTGTTATGATGATTTAATTCTTACCGCTCTGAAATAGAAATTAAAAAGAATGGGTGATATTTTGCCTCCTTGGTGTACACCGTATCCTGTGGATAGATGGATGGATTGACGGACGGATGGATGGGTGAATGCATTGACGGACGGATGGAAGGAGGGAAAGAGAATGAGAGAAAGAGAAAGAGAGAGAGAGAAAGAGAGAGAGAGAGAGAGAGAGAGAGAGAGAGAGAGAGAGAGACTTGTGTGGAAAGCTTTTGTGTTATTTGTGTAGGGAGAATTGGAGAGGGAGTGAAGGAGAGACAGAGAGAGAGAGAGAGAGAGAGAGAGAGAGAGAGAGAGAGAGAGAGAGAGAGAGAGAGAGAGAGAGAGAGAGAGAGAGAG
This sequence comes from Tubiluchus corallicola, assembly GCA_030141605.1. NCBI lineage: Eukaryota > Metazoa > Priapulida > Priapulimorpha > Priapulimorphida > Tubiluchidae > Tubiluchus > Tubiluchus corallicola. Next base: position 12,675 of record JAQGDQ010000922.1, on the reverse strand, counting down.
AGAATATCTCATTACCTAAATATTTCCACAAGAATGCCATGGCAGACCTGTCGTTTATATCCATGGCTGAGTCTGGATCTTGAGACCCATTCGCTTTGATTAATTTGCCCATAAATCCACGTATCATGAGAGCAAAGTCTGTCTGGCTTTGATGAACCGTTCCTCTGTTTATAAATCAAACACAATATAGAAAACCACCAGAAACACTTCTACTGCAGGGAAATTATTGAAAAAGTTACAGTGGTTAGTTTGAGTTTGATTAGCTTACACGTAACATAACGAAACGTAAGATAAGGTAACGTAGCGTAACGTAATGCAATGTAATGTAGCGTAGCACAATGTAATATAAGGCAACATTGCGTAGCATAGATTAACATAGCGTAACGCAATGTCGCGTACGGTAACATTATGCAACGTAATATAACACAGCATAAATTAACGCAAACTGTTATATTATGAAACGTAACGATACGTAGTGTATCGTGGCATGACAATAAAACTCAAGGCTAAATGAACAACGCAGCGTGCACCTGCAATTTGCATAACATAACAAAATTCAACGTAGTACTGACATACTGTAATACTGTCTGATATAACAGAATACTGTACTGTTATAGATTGCACTGTAATACTATCTGAGATAACAGTACGTAACTATATAGTCTAACAAAATAAAATGCCATGCAATTCCGTGGAACATTACATCATAATATACTCGTTTTCTGTCTGCTAGAATAAGAAGTTTTGCTAATTCAAGTAGATGACTTATAAAACCATCCTATTTGTGGATATTTTGCATAAGTTTTGTTGAAATTTGAAATCTACAGTTTTAGCGTAATTTTCATTTACCCATCATTTTTCGCCCAAACACTTTACGAACTGGGCTAAATTTTGATTTGGTAGGTCCCTGGGCTGTATTTTGATTTTGTAGATCCCTGGGTTGTATTTTGATTTTGTAGGTCCCTGGGCTAAATTTTGATTTTGTAAGTCCCTGGGCTGTATTTTGATTTTGTAGGTCCCTGGGCTGTATTTTGATTTTGTAGGTCCCTGGGCTGTATTTTGATTTTGTAGGTCCCTGGGCTGTATTTTGATTTTGTATGTCCCTGGGCTCCAGATACTGTCAGGCCCGGCCTCCAAAAGCATGAATGATGGATTCTTTAAATCAGTTTGCTCAACCTCTACATCATAATGCCAACATTAGGCTCACAGTGACAATTAACAAAAGCATAAATGATGGATTCTTCAAATCAGTGTATTCAACTTCTACAACATAATGTCAACATTAGGCCCACAGTGACAATTAACAAAAGCATGAATGTTGGATTCTTAAAATCAGCTTATTCAACTTGTGCAACATAATGCCAACACGAGGCCCACATAGATGGATGCAAGTCAAACACAGCAAAGAGAGAAGAGGCATTCTGATATTTACGAAATTAAAATAAGTTTTTAAAATATTAAATACAATACATACAAATTACAATAAGTAAATTACTCGTATTTTAACATATATCATAAAATATACTGTTACTAGTACTACATTAACTTTTATAAAGTTACTTTAATAAAGTTTTTAAAGAGCCTGGACTAAGAATACCTAATCCAGAGGTGCAGCGGGCCTAAGGCTACTGAAATTAGTGACAAGCTACCACTAAGTTCTCTCAGAGGAGAGACATTTTATCTCTATCATAGGAGATGTGACCTCAGTTCCTAACAAACTGTGTCATTGCGATCAGGATTGCTAGTGTGGCAGTACCGGTGAGTTGGTACAATGGACAATGTATTATTACACAGTATATTAATTTATTGAGCCCTTTTTAGAGATAATTTTAGAGATAGCAAACTCTCATTCTGTAGCAACTTTTCACAGTGAATTAATTTCGCTTAATCTCTGGAGGCCCCTGGGCTGCATTTCATAAAGCCTTAATCCGACACTAGAGTACCTACATAATAACAATAATAATAATAACAATAACGATGACAATGACACTGACAATGACAATAACAATAATAGTAACAGTAACAGTAACAATAACAATAAAAACAAGAACAGTAACAATAACGATAACGATAACGGTAACGGTAATGCTAACGCTAACGTAACGGTAACGGTAACGGTAACGGTAGCGGTAGCGGTAGCGGTAGCGGTAGCGGTAGCGGTAACAGTAACAGTAACAGTAACAGTAGCTGTAACAGTAACAGTAACAGTAGCAGTAACAGTAACTGTAACAATAAAAATAAAAATAAAAATAAAAATAAAAATAAAAATAAAAATAAAAATAAAAATAAAAATAAAAATAAAAATAAAAATAAAAATAAAAATAAAAATAAAAATAAAAATAAAAATAACAATAACAATAACAATAACAATAACAATAACAATAACAATAACAATAACAATAACAATAACAATAACAATAACAATAACAATAACAATAACAATAACAATAACAATAACAATAACAATAAAATTAACAATAGCATTAACAATAACAATAACAATAACAGTAACAATAAAATAACATTAACAACAATAACATTAATAACAATAACAATAATAACAACAGTAATCATTTGTGAGCGCCATCTACATTACCTCAGTGTAATCATTTTCCTCTCATCAGTACCATTGTCGAACTTGAGCTGTTTGAAAATATTTTCTCGACTATCAAACGCCTCGGTGTTAATAAACAAAAGTGGCTGTTTCACCTTTTCGTAATCCTCGTCAGGTAAGATCTCCATCCAACCGTCTAAGCAAACACCAACTCTGAAATTGTAATACGCAGCTTGTACACGCTGACACGGTCCATTCAAACAAAACATTCTTAAAAGAAAAGTCAAATCCTGTAGAAAGATAACCTTATTTCGATCTTCGCGAAAAATGGTAGAAGGGTATAGTAATAAAACTGCAATAAGCGCCTATTGTAATTAGTAAAATCACTTTAAAGTCACGATCACTACGTGCTAGGCGCTCCCATTTTCAATACCCATTCTTCCACCAATGACGTCATTTACTGACCGAAGAAAAGCAGTGCACTGACAATTTTCGTCGAAAGTTTAGCAATATTTTACAAAAAATAGCCAATATTTTTTCATGAACATTAGGTAAGCTGCAGACGTGTCAAATTGTCATCACTTTGCACTAATTTGCACTATCCCTTCATTATTTTATTTCACTTTTCAACTGCCTTGTCGCTCGTGTATTGTGCTACTTTAGTTCACTGTGTTTTTACCGTAATCTTCTACTTATATTATTATCATCACTTTGTTTTAAATTGCGGTGTTTTTGTAGTAGTCCTTTATTATTTAATTTCACTTTTTAACTGCTTTGACACTCGTGTATTGCACTCTGAAAACTACAAAATAAAATAAAAAAACAGAAAAAAGTTTTGCGAAAATACGCTTTACGTAGATTTAACTGTTATTATTTTTAATAATCACTATATTCGTTATGCTAAAGCAAAATTATTATTATTGTTATTGCTGTTAATGTTATTGTTATTGTTACTGTTATTTTTATTTTTATTGTTATTTTTATTCTTGTTGTTATTGTTCTGTTACTGATGCTGTTGCTGTTGCTGCTATTGCCGTTGCTGTTGCTGCTGCTGTTACTGTTCCTGTTCCTGTTCCTGTTCCTGTTCCTGTTCCTGTTCCTGTTCCTGTTACTGTTACTGTTACTGTTACTGTTCCTGTTCCTGTTCCTGTTCCTGTTCCTGTTACTGTTACTGTTACTGTTACTGTTACTGTTACTGTTACTGTTACTGTTACTGTTACTGTTACTGTTTCTGTTACTGTTACTGTTACTGTTACTGTTACTGTTACTGTTACTGTTTCTGTTACTGTTGCTGTTACTGTTATTATTATTGTTGTTGTTATCAATTAGAGCAGCTAATTACATATTTTAGCAGTTTGTGTCAACTGTTTCTGGGTAACTAACTGACCAAACGTATTGCCCTCAATATTCACTGACCAAGGGTCATTTACGAGTTAGAAGCCATTCAAAAGTTACCTGAATCGTCTTTCCTCTGCCATGGCTTTGATGATGGCCGTAGCTCCAAATCCGTGACCCATCAAGCCACACCCTGCATGCAAGTCCAGTACGCCCTGTAGACAAGAATCCGTAACCGTTACACTGTACAACAAATAAGTCTTTTCACAGTTCCAGTGATTGATGATGATCGTGAAAAGGTTAAGTGTACCAGACAACGCATTTGTGTACACTTGACAACGCCTCACAGCCCATGCTGTTGTAATAGTAACAGTTTTAACAGCAAGCTAGAACCTTACCTAGTTCATTTTTTCGTGTCCCAAGCAAGATCCTGCTAGTAAGTCACTCTACACACATACTAACGCATAAGTAAAGTCCACGTAAAACAACCGAAGTTACTGAACTGATGTTGCGAATTACTTTGCTTTACCCACATGTCTCATAGGATGCGTTGCTGTTTTACGCTTAACCTTTGACTTACATCAACTGCACGTGTGCGCATCGAAACTGTGAAAAGGCTTATTAAGACATTGACCACAATAACGTCCTACATGATTGGAATGGAGATGTGAATTTGCGAAGTAACTCTATAAGGCTGGATACTTCGCCGTGAAGTTACTCTTGTAATTGCATGTAACTTGATTTTCCACTCAATTTTTATACTGTGTCGTCACAATAAAGTTACTCCATGTTCTAGATTTTTATGTATGATGACGTATTCGAGAAGGAACGGATTCCATGACAACAGTAATTGGCGTTCTATATGGCATATCCAGACAGTTGGGCTGGAAAAGTCAATAAGCGAGTAACACATTCGTTCACATTCCTGACTAGTTTGCTAGAAATTTTCTCGCAAAGAGTTAAACGTTCACTTTGTTAACCAGCCTGTTAGTTGACCTACTTCAGCAACACGAAGACAAACATTTTAATGGTGTAACGTCTTACTGTAAAAGGCTTTAGGTTGTAACTTGGGTCCGCAACATTTAGAATTGGCCGCCCAATGTTGATATCTTTTAGAAGATCCAAAACCTTCTTTATCTCCATGGCTCGGATTAAAAGCTGAAAAATTAAAAAACACCTTAGCAATGATAACGAACAATTAAGTGCAAAAATAGGGTAACATAGCAACGGTAACTAGGGTAACATAGCAACGGTAACTAGGGTAACATCGCAAAGGTAATTAGGGCAACATAGCATTGGTAACTAGGGTAAAATCTCAATGGTAACTAGGGTAACGTAGCAACGGTAACTAGGGTAAAATCTCAATGGTAACTAGGGCATCATAGCAACGGTAACTAGGTTAACACAGCAATGCTAACTAGGGTAACATCGCAACGGTAATTAGGGTAACATAGCAACGGTAACTAGGGTAAAATAGCACCGGTAACTAGGGTAACATTGCAACAGTAACTAGGGTAACATAGCAAGAGTAACTAGAGTAACACAGCAATGGTAACTAGGGTAACATCCCAACGGTAACTAGGGTAACATGGCAAGCATTTCAATGTCGGTAATTTGTCAGTTCAGTTCTGTGTAGTCTGCTAGCATGTTTCCACCTGTGTCTTGTGAACGCCAGCCACTTTGTAAAGAGTAACTTCTTGTGAACGCTTTTCAGGCGTGAGATTACAACACACTCAAGAGTTAGGAGTCACTGATCTCACCGCTGGAAGCACGTTAGAAGCTGTTACTCTAGCCAATCAGATGTGTATTAGGATGTGTCTTATATTACTGCCCCTAAAGGCCAATCAACAGCAGCGTAAAAATAGTGCTTGCCTCTATGGTGACATGGCAGCAGAGGATGTTGCTATGGTGACAGGTCGGCAGACGCTCGTTGCTAGGATAGATTTTTTTAGATGTGTGACATAAGTTAACTAAGTTTAGCTTCAGTATTGGAGTTTATATGAACCAGCATTATCAGCTGGAAGGTAGTCAGTTTGTTTTGCTATAGATTCTGCACCAGGCATTTCTCTACCCTTTCTCAAGCTGCGACTCCATGTGCACATAATGCGTAACGCATGATGCATGATCCATAATGCCTATACAGCAGTTTGTATTTGAACATGTAGAAGTAGATCGCGCATTGCGCATTACGGATTACGTACGCATGGAAATACTTCTGCATGTTTAAATACAAATGATTGTATACACATTACGGATCACGCATTACGCATTATGCGCACATTGAGTCATAGCTTAAGACTTTTTGTGAATGTTCATCAGTGTACTTTACGTTCAACATGGAAGCACTTCTACATGTTCAAATACAAACTGCTGTATAGGCATCATGCATCACGCATCACGCATTACGCGCACATAAAGCCGTAACTTAAGACTTGTTGAGGATGTTCATCAGTGCACTTTATGTTCAATATACTATACGATCACATATACTAAACATGACTTAGTGTTTTACACTTCATCATGCTAAGAAGACAACTTCAAGACATTGTGCATTATTACTTGTGCGTTCAGTTTTTTAAATTTATTTATATACAAAAGTAGAGCGTGTGTCCTTTGAGGTACTGCACCATAAGATAATCAGAGACTTGTGTGATCAAGCATTTGACGAGAACGGGAGACTGGGAGTATTATCTGGGTAGCAACAGTGTTCGTTTGGCTGAAAAGTTAAGCAATGCTCAGCCTGATCAGTGAATGGATGCGTGACTGATGGGAAACTTCCTACCAAACAGATTCATCTGGCATACCGAATTCCCCGATATTCGTTTTATTGAGAAAAAACGTATACACTTCGTTCATGATTACTGATACCGAGTTACGAACACATCATTATCACTGTAGCCTATACAGGCCTACATTTGATAATTATTATGCTAAATAGGATATTGTAGGCCTGAGTCTACAACTGCTAACCTGATCTGTTCTAATTTCTAACTCGTCATCTGATTTTTGCATTTTGTAAAAGGGCAGCCATTCCTCTTCCGAAAGAATCACAGCTTCTTCGTCGCCATCATCTTCCTGACTCACGTTGTGTTTGTTGAAGAAATAAGTGGCGCTGGCCGACTGATCCCTGAAAACAACAAGCCACTTGTTTTAAGATGGTTGGCCAAGCCAAGCCAAGTCTCTCGGGAAGCTGAGTTTATTTTAATATTTGGAAAAATGTTAGCAGGGCCGGCCTTAAGCATAGGCAAACTAGGCAACCTCCTAGGGCCTCACCCTCCAGGGGGGCTTCACGCCGAGGTAACATTTTTTCTTTATGCGAACATACCGCCTCCTCTCTCTCTCTCTCTCTCTCTCTCTCTCTCTCTCTCTCTCTCCCTCTCTCTCTCTCTCTCTCTCTCTCTCTCTCTCTCTCTCTCTCCCTCGCTCCCTCTCTCTCCCCCTCTCTCTCTCTCTCCCTCTCTCTCCCTCTCTCTCTCTCTCTCTCTCTCTCTCTCTCCCTCTCTCTCTCTCTCTCTCTCTCTCTCGTAAATTGCGTAATTTTATTTTTTTCGTATTTATTTTTTATTTTTCTATTTCATTTTGGGCCACAAAATTCACTTCGCCTAGGGCCTCCAATTACCTAAGGTCGGCCCTGATGTTAGAAAGTCTCAGCCAAGAAATTGTGATAAGCGTCTCGCGTAATTAGTAAAATCAATTTAAAGTCGTGATCACTTCACGCTTGGGGCGCTGATTTTAGACGAAAAATGGCGTCATCCGGTATCCGTGCAATATAAACACTTATCCCGTCAATTGCTTCAGAATCTTTTTTGAACTTATAAAGCGAATTCTATAAACTAAGTAACCAGCCCGGCACAGTCTACGTGCTGACAAGTCTACATGCGTATCTAAAAGTCAACAAAAATCTGTAAATTAATTATTTTCTGAACAATTTATGTTAATTACATATTTTAATATGTACAACCCTGTAGATTAAATCAACGCAATCACGTTAAATTTGATCATAATTGATCGAATGACTAGTTTCTAGATAAACGCAGTTAAACACAACATTAGAATAACAGAATTTCTAAAGAAACTGTAGCAATTTCTCAACATGTACCTTCATCACAGCTTGCCTTCGCAGCATTCACACTGCCCAGCAGACACCAGCTTACGTCATTTTTTTCAAATATGGCGGCAGCGACGTTTGTTTCACGGGGGTAGGTAGGAAATATTTAAATCTTTTTTACATTTTCAAGCAAAGCATTCTATGCCTATAGTTCCTATTGCGATTTCAATATTATATTTGTATTTCTAAATTTTAATTGTATTTACAAATGTTGTTCGAGGGTTCTTCCTTAGCATTGAAAAAAAAACTTGAAAAGTGTAAGTTCTTCTCACCTGTGTTCAACAGCAGCCACTACGAAGCCATGGGAAGCCATGTCCATACAAATGTAAGAATATGTGGTACGGCAGGCACCAAGACCATGTGAAAATATGATCACTGGATACTGTCTTCCCTCCTCCCGAAGTATTGGTGCCTGCCACAGGACTGGCACCTTCAAATCACCTGGTTATGTAGGAGAAATCCAGACATCATAATAGAAATGAACAGAAGCGTACACCACACGCCTTAATTGGTATTGTACTGACTTACATCAGCTATTAATTAGCATTTTACAGACTTACGTCACATGTATTAATTGTCATTTCCCTGACTTATGTCACATATATAAATTGACATTTCTCTGACTTACGTCACATGTATTAATTGACATTTTACTAACTTACGCCACATGTATTAATTGACATTTTACTAACTTACGTCACATGTATTAATTGACAATTCCCTGACTTGTGCCACATATATAAATTGACATTTCTCTGACTTACGCCACATGTATTAATTGACATTTTACTAACTTACGTCACATGTATTAATTGACATTTCCCTGACTTAGCCCACATATATAAATTGACATTTCCCTGACTTATGCCACATGTATTAATTGACATTTTACTAAATTACGCTACGTGTATTAATTGACATTTCCCTGACTTATGCCACATGTATTAATTGAAATTTCCTTGACTTATACCACATATATAGTGCACTTGGATATGCGTGTGTGAACCAGTATCGTTTTTAGTGCACCGTTGGATATGTGTGTGTGTGTGTGTGTGTGTGAACCAGTGACGTTTTTAGTGCACCCTGGGATATGCGTGTGTGAACCAGTATCGTTTTTAGTGCACCGTAGGATATGTGTGTGTGAACCAGTGACATTTTCAGTGCGCCCTGGGATATGTGTGTGTGAATCACTGGCGTTTTAATGCACCCTGGGATATGTGTGCGTGAAACAGTGACATTTAACCAGCCGGCGTGAAAGTTTTAAATTACTATGAATTCTCTTTTCCAGTTATTGATTTAACTTTGGCAAGTTTTCTTGGGAACTGCTTTAAAATCCTGTATCCTTTTCCTTTAAACGTCGTTTAATTCGCTCAGCCACTAGAAACTGTATTTACATTTAGCAAAATTAAAGGCAAATCAGCCCTGAGTCAATCTTACTAGGCATTTGGTCAATAAGCTTGTTGTAGGCGCTGGTTGCTGTGTATCCGTGATGGTATTCGATCCTTGGACACCACATGGGAAACTGCAACGTGTGATCCTGAAACATAGAGGATGCGAACTTCAAAGTTATGTTACTCAAAATGAGTAAATAGTCCGGGAAGTTTGAGTAACGTGGCCTCAGTTCGAGCAACTCGCCAGCAACAATTATCTAAATTACCAGCTTGAGTATCGCGAACTGATTAGTGTTTTTCCAGACTTGAGTAGGAAGTAATGCGAGGATCTAGTACTCAGTTTACTCAGTCCAACACTCAGTTTTGAACACGAAGTTCGGTTTTGAATACCAAGTTTACTCCATTTAGACATCATTTAGCATTCGAATATCAAATAATCAGTTTGAATATCAAATACTCAGTTTGGATATCAAATACTCAGTTTGGATATCAAATACTCAGTTTGAATATCAAATAATCAGTTTGACTATCAAATACTCAGTTTGAATATCAAATACTCAGTTTGAATAACAAATTTCGACTAGTGCGTGACATGAGTGGTAAAAATAATCAAAATGAGAAAGTGTGCATATCGTCAAACCCCTACTCAACTGAGTGGTGCAAGTACTCACCTTCAAATTATTCATTTGGAGTATTAAGCTATACCACGTGAAGACTCAATTTTTGGCACAATTTTACGTAGTGAATATCATTTAAATAATTCAAGACATTTGTTACGAGCAATTTACAGACTTGTGTATATGAAATTACTCAGTTTGCAAACAAGTTACTCAGCTTGAGTATCAAGTTACGTAAGTTTAACATCATATATACCAGCTGAGCAGCAGTTAATGCGTTTTTCTTTCGAGTCGCTCAACTTTACTCAGTTTACTCAAGCATCCATTTACTCACTTTATTTACTCAATATTTTACATTCAACTCTGTATTGGACCATCCTGAGTGAAAGAAACTGGCCAATAGTGGTATATCAATCACTCAACTTTACTCAGTTCACTCAAGCATCCATTTACTCACTTTATTTACTCAGTATTTTACATTCAACTCTGTATTGGACCATCCTGAGTGAAAGAAACTGGCCAATAGTTATATATCAATCACTCAACTTTACTCAGTTCACTCAAGCATCCATTTACTCACTTTATTTACTCAGTATTTTACATTCAACTCTGTATTGGACCATCCTGAGTGAAAGAAACTGGCCAATAGTGGTATATCAATCACTCAACTTTACTCAGTTCACTCAAGCATCCATTTACTCACTTTATTTACTCAGTATTTTACATTCAACTCTGTATTGGACCATCCTGAGTGAAAGAAACTGGCCAATAGTGGTATATCAATCACTCAACTTTACTCAGTTCACTCAAGCATCCATTTACTCACTTTATTTACTCAGTATTTTACATTCAACTCTGTATTGGACCATCCTGAGTGAAAGAAACTGGCCAATAGTGGTATATCAATCACTCAACTTTACTCAGTTCACTCAAGCATCCATTTACTCACTTTATTTACTCAGTATTTTACATTCAACTCTGTATTGGACCATCCTGAGTGAAAGAAACTGGCCAATAGTGGTATATCAATCACTCAACTTTACTCAGTTCACTCAAGCATCCATTTACTCACTTTATTTACTCAGTATTTTACATTCAACTCTGTATTGGACCATCCTGAGTGAAAGAAACTGGCCAATAGTTATATATCAATCACTCAACTTTACTCAGTTCACTCAAGCATCCATTTACTCACTTTATTTACTCAGTATTTTACATTCAACTCTGTATTGGACCATCCTGAGTGAAAGAAACTGGCCAATAGTGGTATATCAATCACTCAACTTTACTCAGTTCACTCAAGCATCCATTTACTCACTTTATTTACTCAGTATTTTACATTCAACTCTGTATTGGACCATCCTGAGTGAAAGAAACTGGCCAATAGTGGTATATCAATCACTCAACTTTACTCAGTTCACTCAAGCATCCATTTACTCACTTTATTTACTCAGTATTTTACATTCAACTCTGTATTGGACCATCCTGAGTGAAAGAAACTGGCCAATAGTGGTATATCAATCACTCAACTTTACTCAGTTCACTCAAGCATCCATTTACTCACTTTATTTACTCAGTATTTTACATTCAACTCTGTATTGGACCATCCTGAGTGAAAGAAACTGGCCAATAGTGGTATATCAATCACTCAACTTTACTCAGTTCACTCAAGCATCCATTTACTCACTTTATTTACTCAGTATTTTACATTCAACTCTGTATTGGACCATCCTGAGTGAAAGAAACTGGCCAATAGTGGTGCATTAATCTTGAGTAATCAAATTCTTACCAAAATATTTTCGCAAGTTTCAATTGGATAAAACAGTCTCACGAACACCCCGTTCCTAGTTCCATCACACATGATGTCAGCTGTTCCAACATGGTGCCAACCCGCTGGGTACGGGATGCGTTTGTTTCTCTTGAACGGGCTTAACATCGTCTCATGAATCTCTAGACCTGGGAAAAGTGAGATAACACAATTAATACTGCAAAAGCATTTTTGGTAATTAAATAATGGATTAAAAACTTAATTAACGCTGTGCGAGTTATTTAAAATTAATTAGTTTAATTGGACACAAGTTCCATAATTCATGCGCATGCGTGAGCACAGCCGTAAATTTGAAATGTGAATTTTTATCTTAAAACTCGCCTAGTTTTAGTACAACACACTGAATATCTTACAGCACTGTACTTCAATTTTCTCTCTCACAAACACGTGCAACACGCTCGTGGAATGTTTTTCCTGTTGAAAGTTATGTTAGTTTGTGATATCATGAATACTTGGGGTCGCCCACCGTTAATTAAGTTTTTAATCTATTATTTAATTATAAGAAGCGTTTTTGCAGTTTTAATTGTGCTAAAACGTTTATTTTTATCGGACTTGAAAATGGGGCAGTGTATCTTAAAATTGAGTATCTTAAAATGTTGTCATGATTTTCAATATTATTGTAGCAAATAAAGATGTTAACTGCCTACTTACTAGTCGGTATGTTTTGCTATTCATTTTTTTTTCATTTAAAGGAAGACAGAACGATTTTTCATACATTTTCAAGTCCGATAAAAAATAAACGTTTCAACACAATAAAAACTGCAAAAGCGCTTCTGATAATTAAATAATAGATTAAAAAATTAATTAACATCTGACGAACCTAACTATCCACGACATCGCAA